>BQMF02000470.1:0-319264 GCA_027922465.2 Turritopsis dohrnii | reverse complement strand
TAGAAAATTGTAGTATATTTAGAAAAAGACTAGTAGAAACCTTACGCATTTTTTTAAATCGATGTAAGCATACCGTTTTTGTAGTCGTTCATATCTGATTTGAAGCATCAAAAACTGCTTATTTATCACGAATGACTACTAAGAGTATTAGTTTCACGTAGATTATCAGTTTGGATCATAAATGTTCTTGATTCTTTTAAGTTTGACAGCCGTATAACCTCTTCTATATCCATATATTCAACCAAGAAATTTTCTCAGATCTACGCGTGCTTCTTCGCTTCCATTTTTAAAACAACTACGGAAAACGTAAGAACGTTGCATAAGACTCACGTGAAAAACATTTCTACCTTGGCATCTGCGATTTAGCCATATGTCAACTATTCCTTTCAGTAGAGCTTATATTATACACCTTTAGAGTCTTTTCAAGCAAAATACTTGCACACAATGAACGTAGTGTGAGTTAAGATATTTAAAGCATAAAAAAAAATGTAAGTTTGGAACTTAGAGGATTTGACTGACTATTTCCCATCGACAAAAATTGGTCTAGGTTTGGACAGTAAAAAAAAAAAAAAAACAAACAAGATGCCCTACCGGGCAGAAGTATTCCTGCGGATGACTGTAAGACTTTCTGGAGCCTTTTCAGAAAGAAATGAGTGTTAGTTCACGCTTTAAAACCATATGCATAATGCGGAATGATGTTTGCAGTATTTTACATTTTACCTTTTAGCTACGATAACTATTAAACTTTGTTGTTTCATATAAAACTTCAGTCTTGCATTAATTTAGAGATTTTTTTAAAAAAGATTTCCATTCGAAGTTGCACTCCCTAAAGCATCTTCAAGAAGCAATTAACTAATTAAAACATTATCGCGTTAAGAATAATCTGTGCTTTAAAAGGTGAATGTTTGTTCACGGTTTAAAACAATATGCATAATGTGGTATGATGTTCTTTGTGTTTTACAGTTTATCTTGTAGCTGTGAAAGAAGTAATATTTGTTATTTCATATAAACTGCACTGTTTTGCATCATTTAGAGATTTTTTCAAAAAGTTTTTTATTCATAGTTATATTCCCTAAAGCATCTTCAAAAAGTAATTAAGTAATGAAAACTTTGTCACATTAAATTTTGAAGGGAAAATCTGTGGCGTAAATAGTAATAACTTCGAATTCATTTTAATTACATTCCCGAGAGCATCATAAAAAATAAGAGACTTTGAAAAATTTTGCCGGAGATCAAGCTTAAAAAGGAACACCGTCAGTTTAAAAATCCATTAGAGAACACTCTTCCGTGGACGTTTCAAAATACTCCTTTTAAAACTATACAGTATGAAAATCTTTATGTTGTTTGTACCTGAACTTCATAATAAAAACTTTTACTTGGCCATGCGAAATAATAAAAATATCTGTGTTTCCTTTTTATCGTCAGCTTGATAGTATACAAATTTTAGAATCATACAATATTTTAAATTCGACTAAATTGAAAAAAGTGGTCATCAAATGATAAATAAAATAGGTAGAAGTTGATGAGGAAGATGAGCTGTGCTTCATGATTCCAGAGCTTTATAAATACAGGGTAGCTTATCTAGGAACATGAATTAAAAAATTGTATTATATTTAGAAAGACTAATAGAAACCTTACGCATTAAATCGATATAAACATACCCTATTGGTAGTCGTTCATATCTGTTTTGAAGCATCAAGAACTGCTTATTTATCAAGAATGACTACTAAGAATATTAGTTTCACGTAGATTATCAGTTTGGATCATAAATGTTCTTGATTCTTTTAAGTTTTACAGCCGTACTACAACCTCTTCTATATCCATATATTCAACAAAGAAACTTTCTCAGATCTACGCGTGCTTCTTCGCTTCCATTTTTAAAACAACTACGGAAAACGTAAGAACGTTGCATAAGACTCACATGAAACAACATTTCTACCTTGGCATCTGCGATTTAGCCATATGTTAATTATTCCTTTCACTAGAGCTTATATTTTACACTTTTAGAGTCTTTTCAAGCAAAGTACTTGTATACAATGAATATAGTGTGAGTTTAGACTGTTAAATCATAAAACGAATGTAAGTTGGGAACATTAATGATTTGAGTGGCTATTTCCCATTGACAAAAATTGGTCTAGGTTTGGACAGTGAAAAAAAAAAAAAACAAAAACAAGATGCCCTACCGGGCAGAAGTATTCCTGCAGATGACTGGAAGACTTTCTAAAAAGATATCAGAAAGAACTGATATTAGTTCACGCTTTAAAAAGATATGCATAATGCAGAATGATGTCGCGGTATTTTACATTTTACCTTTTAACAACGATAACAATTAAACTTTGTTGTCTCATATAAAACTTCAGTCTTGCTTCAATTTAGAGATTTTTTAAAAAAGATTTTAATTCAAAGTTGCATTCCCTAAAGAATCTTCAAGAAGTAATTACGGTAGCAGCGATAGCGAATACCGTATTAAAACACCCGCGGACTCCTACTCCTACTACTCCTCCTCCTACTCCGGCCGAAATGGCAATTAGTCTGTGATTTAGAGTCTGCGAGACTCTACTTATAACGCAATGTAAGTTCTAATGAAAGAACGCAGCCTTCGAATTTTGGAAGCTTTTCTGTAATAAACATTTAAAAGTAGATTGCGTTTTGTTTCAAAAGTACATAATCTGATATTTTGTAGCTTAATCCATGAAAGAATGAATTCTTATCAAATAGCCCTACATAAAAATGGGACTTTTAGTTCATTACGCTAACTGAAAATACTTGATATGTTGCTTTTCTTGACGGTAAAGCTTATCAGTTCAAAATTTCATATTACCTCAGTTGTTAGCTAACTATACACTATATGTTTCTGTATTAAGGCTTTCAAAGATCTAGTTCGAAAAGCCAGTTATTTGTTTGAATTCATTTTTGGTTTCATGAAATTATAATTAAAAACATATTTTTTTTTTCGAAACGCGTGTTTTTTTTCTACACATAGTGTTACAAAAAATTTTCTTATAAAAAATCATATACAGCTCATATCACGCATGTATAATTCTTTTGTCTTTAATAAATTAATTTCTGGTGGTTTATGATTAGACCCTTTTTACACTAACTAATAATTTTAACAAATTTATCGTTTATGCCTGTTTTCCACCAGTGAAATATAAAAAAGCACAAGCCTCAAAGAACTTTGTAGTAACTTTTCATAACTTTAAGTAAAATTGCTGCTACCGTTTTGCGCCATCTGGCTCTTGTTAAGTAATAAAAAGTTTGTCGCGTCAAGAAAAGTCAGTGCTTAAGAAGTAATAACTTCGAATACATTTAATTACATTCCCGAGAGCATCATAAAAGTTAAGAGACTTTGAAAAATTTTGCCGGAGATCAAGCTTAAAAAGGAACACCGTCAGTTTAAAAATCCATTAGAGAACACTCTTCCGTGGACGTTTCAAAATACTCCTTTTAAAACTATACAGTATGAAAATCTTTATGTTGTTTGTACCTGAACTTCATAATAAAACCTTTTACTTGGCCATGCGAAATAATAAAAATATCTGTGTTTCCTTTTTATCGTCAGCTTGATAGTATACAAATTTTAGAATCATACAATATTTTAAATTCGACTAGTCAATTAAAAAAGTGGTCATCAAATGATAAATAAAGTAGGTAGAAGTTGATGAGGAAGATGAGCTGTGCTTCATGATTCCAGAGCTTTATAAAAACAGGATAGCTTATCTAGGAACATGAATTAAAAAATTGTATTATATTTAGAAAGACTAATAGAAACCTTACGCATTAAATCGATATAAACATACCCTGTTGGTAGTCGTTCATATCTGTTTTGAAGCATCAAGAACTGGTTATTTATCAAGAATGACTACTAAGAATATTAGTTTCACGTAGATTATCAGTTTGGATCAGAAATGTTCTTGATTCTTTTAAGTTTTACAGCCGTACTACAACCTCTTCTATATCCATATATTCAACAAAGAAACTTTCACAGATCTACGCATGCTTCTTCGCTTCCATTTTTAAAACAACTACGGAAAACGTAAGAACGTTGCATAAGACTCACATGAAGCAACATTTCTACCTTGGCATCTGCGATTTAGCCATATGTTAATTATTCCTTTCACTAGAGCTTATATTTTACACTTTTAGAGTCTTTTCAAGCCAAGTACTTGTATACAATGAATATAGTGTAAGTTTAGACTGTTAAATCATAAAAATAATGTAAGTTTGGAACATTAATGATTTGAGTGGCTATTTCCCATCGACAAAAATTGGTCTAGGTTTGGACAGTGAAAAAAAAACAAAAAAAAACAACAAAAACAAGATGCCCTACCGGGCAGAAGTATTCCTGCGGATGACTGTAAGACTTTCTGGAGCCTTTTCAGAAAGAAATGAATGTTAGTTCACGCTTTAAAACGATATGCATAATGCAGAATGATGTTTGCAGTATTTTACATTTTACCTTTTAACAACGATAACAATTAAACTTTGTTGTCTCATAAAACTTCAGTCTTGTTTCAATTTAGAGATTTTTTAAAAAGATTTTAATTCAAAGTTGTATTCCCTAAAGCATCTTCAAAAAGTAATTAAGTAATGAAAACTTTGTCACATTAAGATTTAAAGGGAAAATCTGTGGCGTAAATAGTAATAACTTCGAATTCATTTAATTACATTCCCGAGAGCATCATAAAAGTTAAGAGACTTTGAAAAATTTTGCCGGAGATCAAGCTTAAAAAGGAACACCGTCAGTTTAAAAATCCATTAGAGAACACTCTTCCGTGGACGTTTCAAAATACTCCTTTTAAAACTATACAGTATGAAAATCTTTATGTTGTTTGTACCTGAACTTCATAATAAAAACTTTTACTTGGCCATGCGAAATAATAAAAATATCTGTGTTTCCTTTTTATCGTCAGCTTGATAGTATACAAATTTTAGAATCATACAATATTTTAAATTCGACTAGACAATTAAAAAAGTGGTCATCAAATGATAAATAAAATAGGTAGAAGTTGATGAGGAAGATGAGCTGTGCTTCATGATTCCAGAGTTTTATAAAAACAGGGTAGCTTATGTAGAAACATGAATTAAACAATTGTATTATATTTAGAAAGACTAATAGAAACCTTACGCATTAAATCGATATAAACATACCCTATTGGTAGTCGTTCATATCTGTTTTGAAGCATCAGGAACTGCTTATTTATCAAGAATGACTACTAAGAATATTAGTTTCACGTAGATTATCAGTTTGGATCATAAATGTTCTTGATTCTTTTAAGTTTTACAGCCGTACTACAACCTCTTCTATATCCATATATTCAACAAAGAAACTTTCACAGATCTACGCATGCTTCTTCGCTTCCATTTTTAAAACAACTACGGAAAACGTTAGAACGTTGCATAAGACTCACATGAAACAACATTTCCACCTTGGCATCTGCGATTTAGCCATATGTTAATTATTCCTTTCACTAGAGCCTATATTTTACACTTTTAGAGTCTTTTCAAGCAAAGTACTTGTATACAATGAATATAGTGTGAGTTTAGACTGTTAAATCATAAAAAGAATGTAAGTTGGGAACATTAATGATTTGAGTGGCTATTTCCCATCGACAAAAATTGGTCTAGGTTTGGACAGTGAAAAAAAAAAAAACAAAAAAAACAAAGAAAACACGAACGGTTTCAAAGTATTCCTTGCTTACGCAGGAATACAAAAACACGAACGGTTTCAAAGTATTCCTTGCTTACGCAGGAATACAATAATAACAAGATGCCCTACCGGGCAGAAGTATTCCTGCAGATGACTGGAAGACTTTCTGGAGGCTTTTCAGAAAGAAATGATTGTTAGTTCACGCTTTAAAACGATATGCATAATGCAGAATGATGTTTGCAGTATTTTACATTTTACCTTTTAACAACGATAACAATTAAACTTTGTTGTCTCATAAAACTTCAGTCTTGTTTCAATTTAGAGATTTTTTAAAAAAGATTTTAATTCAAAGTTGTATTCCCTAAAGAATCTTCAAGAAGTAATTAAGTAATAAAAAGTTTGTCGCGTCAAGAAAAGTCTGTGCTTAAAAAGTAATAACTTCGAATTCATTTAATTACATTCCCGAGAGCATCATAAAAGTTAAGAGACTTTCAAAAATTTTGCCGGAGATCAAGCTTAAAAAGGAACACCGTCAGTTTAAAAATCCATTAGAGAACACTCTTTCGTGGACGTTTCAAAATACTCCTTTTAAAACTATACAGTATGAAAATCTTTATGTTGTTTGTACCTGAACTTCATAATAAAAACTTTTACTTGGCCATGCGAAATAATAAAAATATCTGTGTTTCCTTTTTATCGTCAGCTGGATAGTATACAAATTTTAGAATCATACAATATTTTAAATTCGACTAGTCAATTAAAAAAGTGGTCATCAAATGATAAATAAAATAGGTAGAAGTTGATGAGGAAGATGAGCTGTGCTTCATGATTCCAGAGCTTTATAAAAACAGGATAGCTTATCTAGGAACATGAATTAAAAAATTGTATTATATTTATAAAGACTAATAGAAACCTTACGCATTAAATCGATATAAACATACCCTATTGGTAGTCGTTCATATCTGTTCTGAAGCATCAAGAACTGCTTATTTACCAAGAATGACTACTAAGAATATTAGTTTCACGTAGATTATCAGTTTGGATCATAAATGTTCTTGATTCTTTTAAGCTTTACAGCCGTACTACAACCTCTTCTATATCCATATATTCAACAAAGAAACTTTCACAGATCTACGCATGCTTCTTCGCTTCCATTTTTAAAACAACTACGGAAAACGTAAGGACGTTGCATAAGACTCACATGAAACAACATTTCTACCTTGGCATCTGCGATTTAGTCATATGTTAACTATTCCTTTCACTAGAGCTTATTATTTTACATTTTTAGAGTCTTTTCAAGCAAAGTACTTGTATACAGTGAATATAGTGTGAGTTTAGACTGTTAAATCATAAAATGAATGTAAGTTGGGAACATTAATGATTTGAGTGGCTATTTCCCATCGACAAAAATTGGTCTAGGTTTGGACAGTGAAAAAAAAACAAAAAAAAAAAACAAACAAGATGCCCTACCGGGCAGAAGTATTCCTGCGGATGACTGTAAGACTTTCTGGAGCCTTTTCAGAAAGAAATGAATGTTAGTTCACGCTTTAAAACGATATGCATAATGCAGAATGATGTTTGCAGTATTTTACATTTTACCTTTTAACAACGATAACAATTAAACTTTGTTGTCTCATAAAACTTCAGTCTTGTTTCAATTTAGAGATTTTTTAAAAAGATTTTAATTCAAAGTTGTATTCCCTAAAGCATCTTCAAAAAGTAATTAAGTAATGAAAACTTTGTCACATTAAGATTTAAAGGGAAAATCTGTGGCGTAAATAGTAATAACTTCGAATTCATTTAATTACATTCCCGAGGGCATCATAAAAGTTCAGAGACTTTGAAAAATTTTGCCGGAGATCAAGCTTAAAAAGGAACACCGTCAGTTTAAAAATCCATTAGAGAACACTCTTCCGTGGACGTTTCAAAATACTCCTTTTAAAACTATACAGTATGAAAATCTTTATGTTGTTTGTACCTGAACTTCATAATAAAAACTTTTACTTGGCCATGCAAAATAATAAAAATATCTGTGTTTCCTTTCTATCGTCAGCTTGATAGTATACAAATTTTAGAATCATACAATATTTTAAATTCGACTAGTCAATTAAAAAAGTGGTCATCAAATGATAAATAAAGTAGGTAGAAGTTGATGAGGAAGATGAGCTGTGCTTCATGATTCCAGAGCTTTATAAAAACAGGGTAGCTTGTCTAGGAACATGAATTAAAAAATTGTATTATATTTAGAAAGACTAATAGAAACCTTACGCATTAAATCGATATAAACATACCCTATTGGTAGTCGTTCATATCTGTTTTGAAGCATCAAGAACTGCTTATTTATCAAGAATGACTACTAAGAATATTAGTTTCACGTAGATTATCAGTTTGGATCATAAATGTTCTTGATTCTTTTAAGTTTTACAGCCGTACTACAACCTCTTCTATATCCATATATTCAACAAAGAAACTTTCACAGATCTACGCATGCTTCTTCGCTTCCATTTTTAAAACAACTACGGAAAACGTAAGAACGTTGCATAAGACTCACATGAAACAACATTTTTACCTTGGCATCTGCGATTTAGCCATATGTTAATTATTCCTTTCACTAGAGCTTATATTTTACACTTTTAGAGTCTTTTCAAGCAAAGTACTTGTATACAATGAATATAGTGTGAGTTTAGACTGTTAAATCATAAAAAGAATGTAAGTTGGGAACATTAATGATTTGAGTGGCTATTTCCCATCGACAAAAATTGGTCTAGGTTTGGACAGTGAAAAAAAAAAAAAAAAAAAAAACAAACAAGATGCCCTACCGGGCAGAAGTATTCCTGCAGATGACTGGAAGACTTTCTGGAGGCTTTTCAGAAAGAAATGAATGTTAGTTCACGCTTTAAAATGATATGTATACATTTTACCTTTTAACAACGATAACAATTAAACTTTGTTGTCTCATATAAAACTTCAGTCTTATTAAATTTATTTAGAGATTTTTTAAAAAAGATTTTAATTTAAAGTTGTATTCCCTAAAGAATCTTCAAAAGTAATTAAGTAATAAAAAGTTTGTCGCGTCAAGAAAAGTCTGTGCTTAAGAAGTAATAACTTCGAATTCATTTAATTACATTCCCGAGAGCATCATAAAAGTTAAGAGACTTTGAAAAATTTTGCCGGAGATCAAGCTTAAAAAGGAACACCGTCAGTTTAAAAATCCATTAGAGAACACTCTTCCGTGGACGTTTCAAAATACTCCTTTTAAAACTATACAGTATGAAAATCTTTATGTTGTTTGTACCTGAACTTCATAATAAAAACTTTTACTTGGCCTTGCGAAATAATAAAAATATCTGTGTTTCCTTTTTATCGTCAGCTTGATAGTATACAAATTTTAGAATCATACAATATTTTAAATTCGACTAGTCAATAAAAAAAGTGGTCATCTATTGATTAATAGAATGGGTATAAGCTAATTAGGAAGATGAGCTGTGCTTCAAGATTCCAGAGCTTTATAAAAACAGGATAGCTTACCTAGGAACATGAAATAGAAAATTGTATTATATTTAGAAAAAGACTAGTAGAAACCTTACGCATTTTTTTAAATCGATGTAAGCATACCGTTTTTGTAGTCGTTCATATCTGATTTGAAGCATCAAAAACTGCTTATTTATCACGAATAACTACTAAGAGTATTAGTTTCACGTAGATTATCAGTTTGGATCATAAATGTTCTTGATTCTTTTAAGTTTGACAGCCGTATAACCTCTTCTATATCCATGTATTCAACCAAGAAATTTTCTCAGATCTACGCGTGCTTCTTCGCTTCCATTTTTAAAACAACTACGGAAAACTTAAGAACGTTGCATAAGACTCACATGAAACAACATTTCTACCTTGGCATCTGCGATTTAGCCATATGTTAATTATTCCTTTCACTAGAGCTTATATTTTACACTTTTAGAGTCTTTTCAAGGAAAGTACTTGTATACAATGAATATAGTGTGAGTTTAGACTGTTAAATCATAAAAAGAATGTAAGTTGGGAACATTAATGATTTGAGTGGCTATTTCCCATCGACAAAAATTGGTCTAGGTTTGGACAGTGAAAAAAAAAAAAAAAAAAAAAACAAAAAAAACACGAACGGTTTCAAAGTATTCCTTGCTTACGCAGGAATACAAAAAAACACGAACGGTTTCAAAGTATTCCTTGCTTACGCAGGAATACAAAAACACGAACGGTTTCAAAGTATTCCTTGCTTACGCAGGAATACAAAAAAAACAAAAAAAACACGAACGGTTTCAAAGTATTCCTTGCTTACGCAGGAATACAAAAACACGAACGGTTTCAAAGTATTCCTTGCTTACGCAGGAATACAAAAAAACACGAACGGTTTCAAAGTATTCCTTGCTTACGCAGGAATACAAAAAGAAATTAAATTATTAAAAGAAAAGCAAAAAAATATTTTGTTTCATGATACTCTTTTTGTTTACCTATCGGTTTTTAATCATTTTGATTGCTCGAAAAAAAAATTCACCCGTCTCAGACAGTCAGGCAAGGATACGTTAGGATACACTGGCAAACATGCTGCCACGTTCTGCCACTGCTGCTTTTTGTCCAAACTGTTTAATCAGTTAGTTTCTTTGTATTTAGTTGATGTATTGTTTTCAAAGCCAACGTAGTCAACAGTAGTCCTTGGAATATAAAATTAATAATGATTATAATAAAAAACGTTACGGTGGCATAACATGGTAGCGTGTTCGGTTTGCCAGTGTTGTCAACAGTAGTCTTTGGAATATAAAATTAATACTGATTATATTAAAAAACGTCATCCCTATTGATTCACCAGCCAAAAAAGTCACGTTCGATTGGGGTTGCAATTTGTTTCGCACTGACGTCGCACACAAAAAAAGAAATAATTTCGCTCACAACTTAACCTACCATTTTGCGTGACTTACAAACAAACAAACAGAGAATCGGCTATTAATATATAGACTAGCCGCCAAGGCGGCGTCGCTCGCCGCCCATGTCCACCTGCTCTGTATCACTGTATCAATAAACGTCAAATTTCCTTATAAACGGCTTGTACAACTTGTGTTCAACCAGAAGCAGATTCGAAGTCACAACCTCTGGTAAAACCAATCTTTTATCAGTGTAACAATACACTCAAAACGTAGAGAGAGAAAACCTCAACGTTTTATTAGCTTTTGTTTTAAAAAAGTTACGTGCTCTAACATGGGTGCTATCAAACGTAAGGGGGAAATCGTTTCTTTTCTTAAAAAGATCACGCCGGAGGAGAGAAAAAAGGCACGTGCTAAATGAATAAAGTGAATAATAAAAAAAAAACGTTCGATCTGAAGCGCATAACAATTAAAATAAGAAATTTAATTATTAAAAGAAAAGCAAAAAAATATTTCGTTTCATGATACTCTTTTTTTACCAATCGGTTTTTAAACATTTTGATTGCTCGAAAAAAAAGTTTACCCGTCTCAGACAGTCAAGGGTACGTTAGGATACACTGGCAAACCAAACATGCTGCCACGTTCTGCCACTGCGGCTTTTTGTTCAAAATGTTTAATCAGTTAGTTTCTTTGTATTTAGTTGATGTATTGTTTTCAAAGCCAACGTAGTCAACGTAGTCCTTGGAATATAAAACTAACAATAACAATAAAAACAAAACGTTAGTCCTATTAGTTCATCAGCCAAATTGCAATGTATTTGCTTCGAACTCACGTCGCACACAAAAAAAGAAATAATTTCGCTCACAACTCAATCTACCATTTTGCGTGACTTACAAACAAACAAACAAACAAACAGACAGACAGAGAATTGGCTATTAATATATAGACTAGCCGCCAAGGCGGCATCGCTCGCCGCCCATGTTCAGCTTGCGTTGTATCACCACCTGCTCCAATTTATTGCACTTAAAACCAGCGATAAGACTTCCTTTGCTGCTGGCTTTATCGCTAAATAAAGCTCGTTTACACGTGAAGAGAAATAAACAGTTATAAACACGCGGCCGCCAGTTATAACTCGCGACCGCCAGTTACAACACCCGACTGTCAGAACTCGCAGGTGCTGCCAGTAAAAACCGAGGAGGGATAATCTGGTCTGTGAAATAATCACTTTCCAAGGTGGATTGGGATAATCTGGTCTGTGAAATAGTCACTATGAAAAATTTTAATGTTGATCAACAACAAGATGGCCGAAGATCAGCTATACGAAAAGGTATATATATAATACAAGTCGTTATGAATTTGTGCAGTAAGCATGTGCTATCCAGATCTTGATGCATACGTGTTTATTAAACGACAATGGCGGACAGTACGTTTTTACTATCAATGTAGTACAACAAACTGTTTCTCTCCGAAACAAAGCACACTGTCGTCGTTTGTGTGCACACAGTGATCAATGCCACTTGTGATAATCCTAGGAATTCGTGTAAACTAGAGTATTTGTTTTGAAATTTGAAACTGGCGGCCGCGTGTTGTAACTGGCGGCCGCGTGTTATAACTGGCGGCCGCGTGTTGTAACTGGCGGCCGCGAGTTAGTAATTGAGAAAACAAACATTCTGCAGACAAAGAAAATAATCTTCAGGACCAGATCTGCAATATTTTGCAGGCCAGCTGCTAAACATCAGCAGCTAACGGCGACTTTAACTAGCGGCCGCAAGTTATAACTGGCGGCCGCGTGTTATAACTAGCGGCCGCGTGTTACAAAAGCAACCACGTGTTAAAACTGGCGGCCGCGGGTTATAACTGGCGGCCGCGTGTTACAACTGGCGGCCGCCAGTTTGGGAACAACTTTCAGCGACAGTTATTAAAACTCGTAACGAATGGGCCAAATCAGCCACGGTAATTAAATGAAATTAAGACAACTATTAAGACAAAAGCAAAAAAGTATTTTGTTTCATGATACTCTTTTTTTACCTATCGGTTTTTAAACATTTTGATTGCTCGAAAAAAAGTTCACCCGTCTCAGACAGTCAGGCAAGCGTTAGGATACACTGGCAAACCGAGCATGCTGCCACGTTCTGCCACTGCTGCTTTTTGTCCAAAATGTTTAATCAGTTAGTTTCTTAGTTGATGTATTGTTTTCAAAGCCAAGTCAACGTGGAATATAAAACTGACAATAATAATAAAAACAAAACGTTATTCCTATTAGTTCATCAGCCAAAAAAAGTCACGTTCGATTGGGGTTGCAATGTATTTGCTTCAAACTCACGTCGCACACAAAAAAAGAAATAATTTCGCTCACAATTCAATCTACCATTTTGCGTGACTTACAAACAAACAAACAGACAGACAGACAGAGAGTCGGCTATTAATAGACCTTTCCCGAGTTTATTTTTTATCACACTCCGCCTCGTTTTCAATTGCGTTACTATGACAACCGAATCTCTTGTGCTCAATCATTAACACTATCACAATTATTACACTTATTGCACATTACTGAAATGAGTCCCGTGACATTTCGTTACCATATTAACCATTGCGAAAACGAGGCGGAGCTTGATAAAAAATAAACTCGGGAAATGTCTATATATAGATTAAAAAGAAGTTAAGATGGGTCTGGTGGGATGGCTTTATAGTTCTTTAATATGTATTTATTCACATGACGACACTTTGAAATAAGTTCCGACCTTTTGTTAACGAGTTCTAATTGCCACGTGGTTATGTGATACTTCTCGGTTAAACAAAGGCCGCATTTCTTCGAGCCATTAATGTATGGTCGTGCATGGTCAATTATTTCCCAAGATAGCGATGGGGATATATTTTTCCGTTGTAGTTCCCATACATGTTTAGAGAGTTCTGACGCAGTGACCTTGTCCTCATTTCTGAAGGTGTGGTTATGCCCATACCATCTTTCTTTAAAGGTGTTAGCTGTTAGCCCAATATAGTGCTTACCCTCGTCATTTTCGTCAGCTTTAACTTGGCATTTGTAAATAACACTTTCTTCGAGACAGTTTCCACTCAGGGGGCACAAATCTTTTTTCTGGCAATTACACGTCTTTTTGTTCGTCGGCTCAGCTTGGGGGGCCGTCCAATATCTTTTTGTTGTGTGCAGAGATAATGCTCGACATATTGGGTAGGCAACTATAGCTCACCTTTAAATTATTCCGGTTAAAGAGTTTGTGAAGCCTGTGTTTTTTAAATTATTCCGGTTAAAGAGTTTGTGAAGCCTGTGTTTTTTAAATTATTCCGGTTAAAGAGTTTGTGAAGCCTGTGTTTTTTAAATTATTCCGGTTAAAGAGTTTGTGAAGCCTGTGTTTTTTAAATTATTCCGGTTAAAGAGTTTGTGAAGCCTGTGTTTTTTAAATTATTCCGGTTAAAGAGTTTGTGAAGCCTGTGTTTTTTAAATTATTCCGGTTAAAGAGTTTGTGAAGCCTGTGTTTTTTCGGGAAATTTCTTGTGACGGTGTTAAGGAATTTCTTGGCGACATTTGTTTTAACGTTAGCGACATTTGTTTTAACGTTAGCGACATTTGTTTTAACGTTAGCGACATTTGTTTTAACGTTAGCGACATTTGTTTTAACGTTAGCGACATTTGTTTTAACGTTAGCGCTATATGGTGGGTGGAACCAAATAATGTTGCGAGATCGTGTTCTTTTTGTCTTGGCTGTTTTTTTGGTGAACTTTATCTTATCTTTGTACCTACTTGACTTCAGAGCGTTATTGTACATTGGTGCTGCGCGGTCAAAAACGTTTTTGTTGGAAGAAATGCTGCTTATTCTGTCGGAAATCATTGTAGGAATACGTCTGATGATGTTTGGTGGGTGGTTTGAATGTGCGTTAATGTAAACGGGTTGGCTATTGGGTTTCAATAGCCAATGTTCCATTTGTAAGGTTGAGTGTGTTGAGTGTGTCCAAAAAGTTGACGATTTTCAAATTTGTGTCGATTGTGATTTTAAGTGAGAATTTCTCCCTGAAGATTTTGACGAATTCCTTTCTGATTCTTTCTGATTTTGGTCCATCGATGTTTTCGAAACAGCATAAACCGTCATCTCTATACAAACCATTCGTTTTAGTGCCATACAGTTCTCCAAGGTGGTATAGAATGTAGAGACCGACCATTTCACAGAGTTCTGCTCAGAGTTCATCGCCCCAACCATGGTGGGACCTCTTTCAGTAGTACAGATTTATTGAATTTTTTGTTGTTTACAAGAGTATAACTTCTGTTGTTCTGTTCAAAATTTAAAGATACAAAAAAGCGTTTTTAGATCTATCCTTAGCTTCTCAGTAACCGAAATTTCAATCTCCGAGCTGTTTTAGTTTTGTAAATGGAACATCAAACGTAAGTGGCTTTGACACGAAAAGATGAATACCGTAAAACGGGGGGTGACTTAAAACAAAATTTGCCGTTTTTTGAAAAGATTTGCTCATAACTTTTAATCTAAGAAAATAACTACTAACAACAAAGATGGCGTAACGAACAGACGTGTTTGTGGACAGAGTGAAATGAAATTTTGAAATTGTGAAATTGGTGAAATATTTAGACTTCCCATGATATACTGCATTGAGTTGTTGTAGAGCTTGTTGTTGTATTTAGTGGAGACAGAGGGGTTTTTTTGGTATATTTGCATATATTTGGATTTTGATCAATATCGTTTACATTACTCACTCGTCTTATACTCGTGCATGTAAAAACCATGTCTTGGAAAATTCTGTTATTTTCATTTCTGATTTATGCTGTACATCAACTATCTTTTGATTCTAACGTCGCTAGCAATTACAATTACAATGGAAATCTAAAGCAACAGCAATTGACGTTGTCCGGTGGGAGACGAAATCTAAGACGATCAAAACGACGTATTGCTTACTATAACAATTCAGTTGCAACATTTAATATTGTCTTATCTGGTGATGTAGAGATAAATCCGGGACCTGGTTTACATTTAAACGTAACAGAAAACAACGTTTACCACTCACACAAAGAAATGATCGATCAAACAAAACATAACTTAACCTTAGCTCACCTTAACACTCAATCACTCGTTTCAACCTTTGATGAATTTAACATAATGTTGAATAATATGCAGTTTGATATAATTACCATCTCCGAAACCTGGCTTAAAAACAGTAAGCATCAGTTGAGTTATATTCAAATTCCAGGATATAATTTTGAGTATAAAAACAGAAAAACAAGAGGTGGTGGAGTAGGCTGCTATCTGAAAGAAGGTTTAACTTATAAAGTTCGAAAAGATGTAAACAAAATCGAGTCTGATATTGAGACATTGTGGGTTCAAGTATCTGACCACAAACACCCTCCATATCTTTTGGGAACACTCTACCAACCGAATTTCTCAGATGCTGATAGAATAGTATGGCTTGATAAATTTGAACATATTTTATTAGAAGTTATAAATAAATGGGATGGCTTCGTTTTCATCACTGGTGATTTTAATATAGATCTCCTCGAGTCTAACAATAATGTTGCAACGAAATATAAAGACATCCTTCAAATGTTCGGCTTATCATAACATATCTATTCACCTACTCGAAAGTCAAAAACCTTGATCGATCACATCTGACAAAGCTACCGCTAGAATCTTACATAAACAGTAAATATATATACGCATATATAATCAACTGTTTAATTATCTTTAATTATTTTTCGACTTCATTTCTAGTTGTCTCTTTCCCATTTTCTCAATTGAATGTTCAATTAGTCTTTACATCCAGAATATACTTCGAATCCTGAATTTACCAATCATTCCGACAACATCTTGCTTGTAATGTGTTTTTTTTTTTTTTTTTAACTTTTTATGTAACTTATGTCATTTTGGGCGATATGCCATGTGTAATATTAAATTTTGTACATGTTAATTAATAGTGTTTCTCATATTTTAATTTTATCATTGATTTTAACTATTTTATTTTATGTTTAGGCAGAAGAACCATTTGTACATTTAATGGAAGCCAAATAAATGATTATTATTATTATTATTATTATCACATCATCAGCAACATCAATAAAGTAGCTAACTTATAATAGCGTGACTCTATTTCCGATCATGATGCACCTTACGTAGTACTGAAGCAACTAAAACGAAAACAGTTCGAAACGCGTTATAAATGGTTACAAAATAAGAAAAACCTTAATTTGAAAGAATTTTACGAAGAATTAAGTAAAACTCCCTTCAACATCGTATACTGCTTCGATGATGCAAATGGCAAATTAGATATTTTCCATAAACTTTTTCTTGACTGTGTTAATTATCATGCGCCTTTGAAACGAACCAAGTTCACACGTCCACCAGCTCCGTGGATGAAGGATGGCAGAATCGAGAATTGCCAATAGGAATTATGGAGAGCACGTGCTGATATGATGAAAGCGGGCAACCGTGACCCGTATATCTTCAAGAGAAATGAGCTAAAACAGACGATCAAAACCGTCAAGAAAGAGTTTTTTTCAAAAGCTTTATCTTCAAAAAATTCAAAAGAAGTGTGGAAGATTATACATCGCATACTCAAGCCATCCGAAAAAAGAATCAAAATGGACCCTGAACATTTAAATGAGCACTACATCACTGTTTCTTCAAAAATAACTGGTCTCGGCAACCAGTCATTTGATCTCGATTTTGAACAAGATGACGATATGGGATTTAAGCCAAACATCACAAACTACCAACAAGTGGTTAAACATATCAAATTATTGAGAAGTGATTGCTCCACCGGGCCAGATGAAATACCTGCAAAATTTGTCAAAGCGAGTGCAGACATCATTGCCCCTCCGCTAACTGATATCATCAATACATGTATTGAACAAAGCATCTTTCCAAGATCATAGAAACTCGCCAGAGTTCACCCTGTTCCAAAGATAAATCATCCATCGAAACCATCAGACTTTCGTCCCATTTCAATATTGCCTACGTTGTCTAAAGTTTATGAGCGTATTTTGTTAACACAGTTGACTGAATTTATCGAGAGCAAAGCATTATACGCAAAGACACAATCCGAAATCCGGAAGGGACATTCGTGCAGTACTTTATTGTTGAAGTTCAAAGATGATATTATCAAAGCCATGAAGAAGGGTGAGGTTACTTTGGCAGTAGCAGCCGATTTTTCAAAAGCTTTCCACACCGTCAACTACCGGAAACTCTTGGAAATGTTAAGAACGGCTGGCCTGTCAAATCACTTTATACGTATTATACACAGCTATCTTACTGAACGGAAACAGTTTGTCCAGGTTGACGACATAAAATCGACACATAAGCTGATTCATTTCGGAGTTCCCCAAGGCAGCATATTGGGACCTATTTTGTTTAATATATACGTTTCTGACATTTCAACAGCCCTTGACTGCCGCACATTACAGTATGCAGACGACACTACACTCTACGCACATGGAAAAGTGAAATCCTTGAAGTCTGTTGCTGAAAATATCGAATGTGATCTTGACAAGATGAGAACATGGTCACAAGAAAAAAACCTGGTTCTAAACCCTGCTAAAACTGTTACTATACTATTTGGAACTTCGCAAATGCTTAAAAAACATAGTTTAAACGACCAAGATGCATTCAAAGTCAAATGTAATGATAAATATCTTAAAAAAAAAAGAAACTATAAAGTTACTCGGCGTACACTTTAGCGAATCTTTATCGTGGAAGTCACATATCAACGAAATCATCAGTCAAGGTTTTGCCACCCTGTCAACTCTGAGAAAATTGAAACGATTTGCTCCATTTCGAGTAAGAAAAGTCTAGCTGAGTGCATGGTAATCTCAAAAATCGATAATGGTTGTACAGTATTTAAAAACGCTCCGCAATATATGATAAAACGATTGCAGAAGCTCCAAAATGCAGCAGCTTCCTTCGTCATCGGTCGTTACTGCAGAGAAAAAGATGTTATCTGTAAATTGAAATGGTTACCAATTACAGAACGGTTTGATTTCGCTACAGTAAAACTTGTTCATAAACTTAAGAACGACCCCGACATGCCCGAATATCTCCAACTTCATCATCATACAGCAAATCGAAAAACAAGATCGGCAGGAGAAAAGCTATTTGACCTATGCGAAGCTGAAAATAATGCCTTTCAGGATATAGCGGCTAGAACGTTCAACGCTTTACCTCTGAACGTAAAGAAAATCACCGAATATAAAAAGTTTTATAACGCTACCAAAATGTTTTATACTGACAAAGCTACCGCTAGAATCTTACATAAACAGTAAATATATATACGCATATATAATCAACGGTTTCATTATTTTTAATTATTTTTCGACTTCATTTCTAGTTGTCTCTTTCCCATTTTCTCAATTTAATTAGTCTTTACATCCAGAATATACTTCGAATCCTGAATTTACCAATCATTCCGACAATATCTTGCTTGTAATGTGTTTTTTTTTTAACTTTTTATGTAACTTATGTCATTTTGGGCGATATGCCATGTGTAATATTAAATTTTGTACATGTACATATATTAATAGTTTTTAATTAATAGTGTTTCTCATATTTTAATTTTATCATTGATTTTAACTATTTTATTTTATGTTTAGGCAGAAGAACCATTGTACATTTAATGGAAGCCAAATAAATGATTATTATTATTATTATTATTACTAGCATGTAGCTTTAGCTAAAAATGCCCCCGCGCTCAAGCATTATATCAGTAATATCTGAGCTCTGTCAGGAGGATCAACCGAGATCGTCAACTGATAAATTGTCCCATCATGAAGACACCAAATTAGATTCCGAAAAGATTTTGATTCCCTGTTTCATGTTTTCAATGATTTACCAAATCCATTCAAAGAGCAAGAGAAGAACCTCGTTCAATTAGTATGAAAGATGGTTGTAAATACAGAAACATCAAAGTCTGTCCATATCGCTCACAAAATTGGGAAGGAGCAGTTCACGCATTTCTTGAATAATTGCATCTTTAGTTAAGAAGAATCGTTTTATGATTTTTGAAGAAAAACAAACTTTAGATTTTCAAGCAGCCAAGTTCTTCTGTACCAGCAAAATCAAAGCAGAAATTCAAATTCTGACCCTTGACAGGAAACTTTATTCTCGTTTGTTCGACGCCTGTCAGTCAAGAAAAGGTGATCTTAAGAACTTTTTGTTTTTTTTTCTATTTATCCTAAATAGAAAAGGTCTATTTTTACAGAATCAGTACTAACAAGACTTATTTTATTAAAAACTAAAACTTTTGTGACAGTTTGCTGTTAAATCCTAGTTTTTATCATACCTACTTGAGTGCTTATAAATCAACATTAAAAGAGTTTTACATCCGAGCTTGATGTGTTTTTAAATCAGCGTTAAATTATCTTTTTAAGAGTATGTGGCATTTTGGATGTTGCAAACATTTTCCTCTAGTTATGATGGCGAAATCATAGACATTTGAACCGCTTGTACCTCCTGAACAATTACCTTTCATACTGTGACCTTAATAAGTTTTGAAATCGGCATTAAATTGCCTTTCTAACAACATACAACACTTTGGAATTTCCAAACATCAAAATTTTTCCTTATTTTGATGACGTCATCAAAGACACTTTGATCGCTCATATCTTCTGAACGGTTGATTTTTTTATACCATGACCATAATGTGTTTTGTAATCAGTGTGAAATTATCTTTCTAACGGTGTATCACACTTTACAAGTTGGTGACATTTTGTTTCCCATGGAAAAAAGGCTGACGTCAGCGATCACGTGACTTTCGGACGTGTCTTTCAAAATATGATGATAGACGTTTGTACCAAGTTTCATGTTTCTTTCACAATTTGAAGTATTTTTCGTAGATCCACCTCACTAAAATGGGAGATCAGATTTGAAAACTCCTTCATGGTTTTTCACTTACGTTGGAATTGAGTTAAAAAGAAATGTGTGAACTAAGAAATTCTGTAAGAGCCAAAAGAAAAAAAACAAACTTTTTCTTTAAAAAAAAATCAAAGCAAAAAATCCATTAGAAATCTGCGTTTTAAACTTTGACTCAAAACAAAAAGTAGCCAATGTTTATAAAAAAAACAACAAGAAAATGCAAAAAGCTTTTACTGATCATGATCACACACTAGTATGATTAGGTTTGGCGAGGAGGACAGTTACAATAGAAAAGCACGAAGAAAGACAATTTGTAATATAGCTTTCTTGCATACACAGAAATCCAATTAAAATCTTTTTTAAGGCAAGATCCGCCAAAAATCAGTGCGTTGAACAAAGTTTATTGAATGAAATATTTAGAGCTAAAACATATATATACAAAAATAAAATGTATGGTTGGCAAAATTTCAGATTTCAAGCTGTGCTTCAAAATCCTTGTTGTTCACTTCACTAAACCAACACAAAAGTAATATGAAAAATGTCTAAGCAATTTCAGACATTCCAACCCCTGGAGTTTAAAATCCGGGACACTCTTATGGTTTGCGGAGAGCGAAAATGTTTTCAGATTTTAGTGCCTCAGTGCAGCTCAGTCTAAAACGGTCTTCGTAATTGTTTGTAACAGTAATTGTTTAATAAACCAATAAGCACTCTATATTTGTGTAAAAAGTTTGTTACATTACATAAAAATGAAAACATGCTTCACTTCTAACTAAATAGAAACTAATCGTTTCGATAAATAATGGTGGCAAATGAAACACTAGCCTAGACACCTACGTTTTGACCAAACTATTTATACTGTCCAGACAACCTCGCTCTCGGAACTTTTCTTAACCCTTTGTTGGTGAGTTTGGTGTAGTATACTCAATCAGTGTTAAGCAAACTGGGCATAAACTAAATACATAGTGAAGAAAGTTTGACCTCTTCGCCGAGTCGGAAATACTTATAAGAAATGGTAAAATCGTGGAACAGACCCAATTGCATAGCGGAGAGTTGAATTCTCTGCATTGAGGTGGACTGAAAGCAATAAAAAAGCAAATTTGATATTTTTTTTCAATATGAGCCATAAGTAAAAAGTTCAAGGAAAGTTATTTGGAAACTGGGACACTTTCATAAGAATCCGGGAGAGCGGGACGCTATGACCAAATCCTGGACAATAATCCCGGTCAATACGGGATGGTTGGAATTAATGCAATTTTAGCGTAAGAACTTCCTAAATAACATAGGATAATATAATAATAAATTAGGAAAAAGATACGAAAAAACATTGTCTCTACACTTACAGTACCATGCTTTGAAACGAGAAAAAAGTAAAGTCAGCTAATAAGTGTATGCCACCATGTAACGTCAACACGAAAATTTGGAGGATGAAGATGATGATGATGCGATGACGATGAAGAACAAAATCGGAAACTGACATTTCGCCTATCTCGCTTACGCTCGCTGCGGGGCAACAAGTGTTTTTCGTAGATCTTTCATTTAGTCAGAACTAGGACTTGTTTAGAAAAACTGTAGTAACGTTTTTTAAATTAGTAAACATAGAACACAATAACATAAAAATGTCGCAGAAAATATTTTTCAAAGGGTCCGTTGAGCTCTTAGAAATTAAGCCTTTTCAAAATGCCTTTATCTGCAATAACTTTTTAAAACTAAATATATTGAAAATAAAATTATATTCATTAGATAGGAAGGTTTATAAGGTTTTCAAAAATATATACTTTGTTGATGAAAAAATAACCACATCAAAAGTTATGGACCCAAAACTGAAGAGATAGTATATTGGGGATTCTAGCGCAACACACACGAAAACGAAGGTAAAAACGCCCACACAAAACTCATCAGATTCTGGCGCAAGCAATGACGTCATCAGATTTTAGCGCAACCGACTGGTAGCCTTGTGGTAGAGTGCTCGCTTCCTGTCCGGGAGGTCGCGGGTTCAATCCCCGACCGAGTCATGCCAGCGACTATAACAGTGTGAATCGATCCTCTCTGCTTAGCACTCAGCAAGAGAGTAGGAATGATGTCTAGGGTGGTTGTCTAGTTGAGCGGTTCCTGTCATTACAGCTTCCGTAGCCCAAATGGGGGCTTTAAATGCTCTAGGACCTCCTTCGCAGGACCCTCATTGATAACAGTACCTTAAGGAACTGAAGAGGCTATCCTGGGTAAACATTCGTAAATAAATAAAAAATGACGTCATCAATCCCCCTACTGCGCATGCGTGGAAAAGCGTTGACGTCAGCAGTATCGTTGAAAAGTGCTGAGGTCCGAATGCGTCAGTTCTGTCCACTGGAAAAAATATTAGTATTCAACAGCATACGATGACCAATTAAGAAACATGCAGAGGCGTAGTTAGGGTCAGTCAAAAAAACCTGGAGGAGTTCAACATTATGATATTTCTTTTCAGTATTAAGTGCCGATTAGGTTACTTGCACGCTTTCCTTTTCTACCTTAAATGACTTAACTCTCCTCCACAAATTTTGACTGACCTCTGGCTACGCCTCTGACATGTTCATACCAATCTATACTAAGATATCAGAAACAGTGGTAGTTCAACCTTGTGAATTGGGCAACATACGGGGTAGCATTTTGTCGAGTCTCAGAAAGATGTATATAGACTTGTCATGCCCCAAGCTAGGTATTGGTGTCGATATGAAAGATGTAAAGATTGTATCTACTATCATACAGCCGGATAGTGGTGATTGTATGGTTAAGGTATGTTTCATCCTCAAACATGTGATGCCCATGGTTGGATTGAAAGTATGCAAACCTCCAAGCAACGATGAAGGTCTAGAAAAAGTATCTTTTGAAGAAACTTTCGAAAAGATTGCAGTAAAATTTGAAAGTAATGTATCTGAACATGAGATCACCATATGCCAATACATTGATCACCATAGTAAACTTCCTATCCACCCCGGAATACGCTTTGTGTGTGTGGCAACCATATGTGGAGATCATCAAAACATCTGAATGCGTCAATTCTGTCCACTCGTAAAAAATTTCAAAGTTGAACAGCAATATTGTAATAAAGGATGTTGAGTTATTTCAGAAACGAAGTATCTAAATTTGATAATGAGGAAGATGTAAACGAGTCAATGTGGAATGCTGCTTCCAAGGGTGACATCGATACTGTGAAACTGTGTAAGGAGTGGAGTGCGACAGAGTTAAACGAGGCAATGATAGTAGTAGTTATAAGGGTTACATCGAGATCGTCAAGCTGTGCAAGGAGTGGGGCGCGACTGATTTTGACATGACAATGGTATCAGCAGCTCAATATGGTCACGCCGAAATCGTTAAACTCTGCAAGGAGCGGGGTGCAAACTATATCAACTCAGCAATGGCACATGCAGCTGTGAATGGTCACACTGAGGTGGTTCGACTGTGTTTGGAATGGGGTGCAGAGGATTTTGTCTTGGTAATGACAGTAGCAGCAATGGAGGGGCACGTTGAGGTACTTAAACTGCTAAAGGAGTGGGGAGCGACGGCTTTTGACCGGGCAATGATAGTAGCAGCAGGATATGGTCACTTTGTCACGGCAGCACTCTGTCGAAGTTGGTTAGGTTACGATAGTATACATGAAGAGAAAGATCTCCACAGCGAATTGAAACAAGTCGCTATGCATCCGGATAGAGTGTGGGATTGGTACTGTGATGAAGAGGATAAGAAATTTTTAGGTGCCTATCTTCAATAAGTATACATGCGAATTCTTCAAATGTTGGAAGACGTCACGCCAGTCGTCTTTAGAGATGACATTGGTTTTCTCACAGATAAACTTAGCGTCGCTCAACTGCTTAGGATACCAAGTGAATAGCATCTTTGCCTGTCGCCTGATGTTCTTTGGAAGAGCTGTGTAGACTTGGGTGAGAACCCATAGACTATGCTTTTGATGACGTCCTGTGGTAGTTAGATCAAGAAGTGAGCTTCTCTTCTTATCGAGTATCTCATCAGCTATAAAGTCATCGATGATGAACAATGTCTCCTGCCCTGCAAAATGCTTGGTGAATTCCTCGATCCAATATAATAAGTTCTGTTTGGGTGTAGGTTCGATCAGAAAAACATCATCATCTTCCCAGAGAATTGTACAGGCTTTGTAGGTTGTATTCCATCTAAAGGAAGGACAGAGAATGACGATATAGTCAAAGTGGTGCTTGAACTGATTCTGTAGTAAGCTTAGAACCAGTTCCGTCTTGCCACAGCCTGTCGGTCCTGAAAAAATTGCGGTACAAGGATCTTTAACAAGATCCATTTCTTTTAGTAGCGGACACGTCGGAAGCGTGCATTCGTCAAGTTAACCTGTCCATCTTGTAGCACAAAGAGCTAACATTGAATGGCCCCTGCACCATCAGCTTTTTTGGTGATCTGCAGTGTGACACCATCTGAAGTGTTTTGGAGGTACTTCCCCGCACCATGTAGAGTGTTGTCAGCAACACTTCGAAAGTCGATAAAAAGAAAGTAATTAGAATCGAAGAAGTTAGCAGGACTAATGGCCGTCTCATTATCGAAACTGAAATAGTTCCATGCCGGTTCATACATGTCTTTCGGAAGTAATCCGTGTGTAAAGAGCTGATTAGGCTCTCCTTCGATGGTAATGTCTACCTTGCTGATTTTGGGGTTGTAGTAATGGGTGTTATTCATAGCGTATGCTTTTCGTTTGTCTGGATCAAGAAAGAATAGAACAAGAGCCTTTAAACTCTCGGTGGGCACGTTTACCTGTATATTCCAGGCGGTATCTTTCTTGTCCAAAGGGATTATTCTATGCCGTAAAACACGCGTGTAGGGTAGTCCTTTATTGGCAAGTTCGTTGTAAACTTTTAGTTTGAACTCAGAGTCTTCGACCTTATTGAATTCTAGAGCAATGTTGGAGATAGTGTAGGTACCGTCTGGATCTTTCTTCGAAGCACCTGATCCTGATCCTGCATCTTTGATGACCTTTCCATACTCTGCGAATTTAATTGTGAAGCATAAGCGATCATCAAGCTGTACATAGGGGAGATGGTTGACGAGTTCAAAAAATTCCCATAGAGGAATGGCAAAACGGTTACCATAGGCAGCTGCCAGGGCGGACTTACTCGTTGAAGTACTCTTTGCACCCGGTGTGACTCTGAGCTTGTTCACATCACCCTCTGAATCTATCCCTTGTTCGATGTGTTTCAGCTGTCTTTTTTCAGATAGCCATCTGTCCTTGTAAATTTCCATCACATCCGCATTTTGAATGTCTTGGATGATATTTCATTCGTAACTGATAGTCAACTGTTCGATCAAAGCCTTTCCCAAGTTGTTGACGATGTAGCGTCCTGTATCGGTGGAGTTGAGTTTGATATCAAACATGAGTTTGAGCGATTGGCAGCCACACATCTAGAGATAGAGTCTGGTCAATGGTACTTAGTGTATGCGAGATCTTGACATGCTGACGCGGTGCGTTGAAGGCAAAGCGAGTCATATATTCCTTATAGGGGTTTGCAATACCATACATGTTTATTATAACAGAAATGGCCTTTAATTCATTTGAAACACCTTACGGTAAATTTGAAAATGTAGAAGATACATCGTTTACATCTGACACTACACCGCTTATATCTGACACTACACCGCTTATATCTGACAAAGGCGATTCTTCTGAAATACCAAGCGCATCAACTCAGCAGGGAATAGAAATTAAAAGACAGACAATAAAAAGTTTATACGAACATCTCGGTATCTCTGGAGATCCCAATTTGGCTTTGGATCGGTTTCGACTATTATCAACGGATACACCGGGTATTATGGAAGTTAAATTTTATAAAAATGGTAAATGGTACCGAGTAACCCCCAAAAAAGGAGGATTTTTAGCTCAAAATAGTATTAAAGGAATCCTAGGTGGAGAGGATGCTATAAAAAAACTGACAGGTGCACCAGATCGGATGGGTAAGGTAAGCCGTAAACTAGCGAAACAAATGGGAAATGAACTCATTCCAATGAATAGCTTAGATAGCAGGAAAGCCATCGACAGAGACTCAGCAAAACTAGGCGAACTCGATAATCAAATAGCAAAAGACGAACGTAAACTAGGTGAAACAAACAATCCTGAAATAGAAGAAGAGATTAAGCAACGACTCTCCAATTTGAAAGCGGAGCGTGCAAGTCAATGGTCGCGCATCAAAGAGACGGTGTTCAAAGTACTCGACAAGGATAGAACACTAGGGGAGAAACTTCGTATCCTCTTTCGAGAGCAAGGGATCACAATCGTTTCAATCTTAACAGCGTTTTCGCTGGTAATATCAACGATAGTAACCTCTCTCACAGGTGGTGGTGCTCCTACTCGAGGTAGTCATCCTCCTCCTGCTTCTGATAGAGCTGGTGTGCAGCAATGGGTGAAGAAGCAGCTCGAAGCACTTGGACGCCTTCTTGGAAAACTTGCAAGTAAACTTGGAGCTGCATTGCCGGGGATCATCGGAAGTGTTGTAAGCTGGCTCTTAAACTTTCTGAAGAAAGGTGTCATAACTCTAGCGAGCAATGCATGTCTGGTCGTAGTTTTGGGGGTTGGTCTGATGGGCAACTGGCTATGGTTTGAAATACAAAAGAAGCGCAATTAATCCGCCACTTACCCACATGAGAGCCTGCTTTTCTTCTTCGTGTTGCTTAGCCGCGGAAGACGTTGGAACTTGCTTAACGAGAGATGTTTGAGGATGACGAGGAGGTTGTGAAAAAACCATTCTGCGACCCTGAAATCCACCCAAGGAGTGTTGTTTAGGTGGCGGTAGTTTACCGATGTGCGTCGCAACGGTAAGCTTTGTCGAAAAATTAGAGATGTTGTCGAGATTCCTAAGCTTTAAATCGCTGGGTATCAGGTATGTACCGACCGCAACACCAAAATCAGGTTCCACTCTAGCGTAACTTAAGGCTTTCTGGAACTTACCAATCTCTTCCGCTAAAGAGGTGTCTTTCAGGATCGCTTGTTCTACAGCCGTCATGAAGATCTTTTGCGCATCCAAGGCACGTCCGGTATCACCCGTTATAACAGAACGTGCACTCGCCTGACTTTCTAAAAGCATTCGCGTGTACATCCGCGTACTCTGCGACAGGCGTTGTATGCCAGCTCTACTTAAGCCAGCCTTAACATCGTTTTGAACGTAGAATTCCCAACTCTTACCAATTCTTCGCATGCGAGCGGGGTATCGCCAGAAGAATATGTCATCCTCTGCAGAGAGCGTCTTGAACGCACTTGAATTGTATTTGTTATTTCGCGGGTTAAAGCTTAATTCACTTGGTAGAGCAATCCCACGTTGCTTCAAGATGAGACATATCTGGAAATAAACGTGAAAGCAGTAGATGCTCGCAATCATACGGTTCTTATGGTGTAGATGTTGCGTGGATATGCCGCAACCAGTCGTGGCTAACCAGGTAGCAAAAGATAACTGTCCTGGTTACATGTCGATATCGAGCCATTCGTCATTCTCCATGGGTACGAAGGGAAATGAGAAAATATCGCGAAACTTAGCGATAAAAAAGTGCCCCTGTTGATCCACAACGATCCTTTGCTCCCAGAGTTCCTTAGCAGCTAAGAGCGTACTGGGTTGCCCAAATTTTGGCATATACTTTATCTTGTAGCTCATTTCTCTTATGATAAATGCAGCACCAGCAGCGTGAAATATATCTGAACGTCACTCATCTTGGAGAAACCAAGTTACCAACAGAGTTAAAAGAAGGAACAGAGATTGCGATAAAAGAAGCAGTGTTATACGTGGGGTGGTTCAACCTAGTTAAACACGCTAGATTTACCATTGATCAAGTATCAAAAAAAGACCCCGTCGAACCAAGGTTCCTCCTGCGTATAGACTTTCCGCCTGGATTATATACGTCAAAGAGTATTCGTTCAAGAATAAATGCAAGATCACTTGGATGCGTAAATCTCGATCCAAAAGAGGATGGTAAGCTTCACTTATCAGTACAAAAATGGTTTACTTTAGAGATAACTGAAAACGGAACTTTTAGGATTAGATAAGAAGAAGTATACTCAAGGTGAATATAGATCGGTGCCAAACTTTTCTCCGTTCAAGTCTATACGGCTGTACTGTGAGGAATTCGAAAACAGCTATATTCTACTGAACAGTGCAATTACGAAAATCTTACACATTTTTAGACTTCAGAAGCCAGAGTACGAGTATGGCGACATCATGTCGTATCACTATGAACACCCTATGTTCACCAACAAATTGAGGTCCTCAACGCGAACGTTGAATTTTTACGTTACCGACGATGAAGGCAGGAAAGTTGATTTCCTGAAGCTATCAATATGCTCGTCGTCTTCAAATACGGAGAAGCTATATCCTGTTTTATCAGACCTTGAGGAGGGTAGACACGTACAAAACTTCAGAGTTCAAACAGTTAAAGAGACGGAAGCATACCTATCTCAGGAACTAGAATACCGAACATTTTTAGAGCGCAAATTTTCATACTACTCAACAGTTGCGAAATATATATCTTACGTTCTGATCGCGGTGAATATTGTACTCTCTGGTGGTGAGATTACTTGCTTGGTATCAGGAATGGATACTTCGATGAGCATCGCTCTGTGTGTGACAGCTCTTGTTATGGGTGTAATAACGATAGTCATTCAAAAAAGTGGCTCTATTTTCAATGTAAAAAGACAGAAAAATCATGATATCGCATGGGCTGCACAGACCGCACTAGACAGCCTGCGTGTGCTAATATCAAAGGTCTACGAAGACGGTACCATCGATCATCCTGAATATACTCAAATTATAGTTGAGAAACGGCGTTACGAAGATACGAAGCTAGATCTGCGAAAACGGTCTAGGAAGGTGATCAAACAGCTTTATGAACATCAGAAGGAAGAGCTTTTGGAACGTGGAAGGAAAGAAGGTCGTAAAGAAATCGCAAAAAGCTCGTGAGCAGTTCAGATACCCCGAGTGCACCTGCTATATGATGTATGAGACACCTCCTCCTTATGTTTTGTAGCTTGGTAAAGCTACAAAACGACATCTCCCAAGGAGGTCCAACGGTTGGACCCCCTTGGTAAAGCTGCAAAACGATGTCTCCCAAGGAGTACCAACGGTTGGTACCCCTCTTCAAGTTCTGATTTCGCGCTTCATAGTATCTATGTCATGTCGATATCGAACATACCCGCGAACAATTCCCGTGTATCAACATCGGGTAGAGTGAAATGGTTTTTGTAGAAATTCTCCCTACCCAGAACATCTTCTCGGAACCAGTGCCATGCGTGTACGGCGTTGGCGTCTTCGCATTTACCGAGTTCTTCCATCTCAGGGTACTTGATCCGCAGTAGATTCAATCTCTGCCTAAGTTGCTTTCGCTGACATCGTATCATGTAGTACGGATGCGTTGAAGTAGTGTTCCGTGTCTCCACAACACAAACAATGTTGTCGATCGGTTTTCGATGTGGTACGTAGCGTTGTTCGAGTATCTATGCGCTTAAATCCTAAGAACCTACCGAATTTTGCTCTGTGAATGAATGGTTGGCTTTGTCCATCAAAAAGTACTTCAATAGTTGATAATCCGTTAAACAAAGACAAATTCATCTTTTTTCTATTTATAGAAAAAAACTCTCAACGTTGGACGCCAAGTAAGTGGAGACACTTACTTGAACTAGTACTTGCTACAGCCAACCTCATATCCTACGACCTCTCCCGTTTTAACATCAATCTCCTCACCTTCTGGTGATGTATAAATTTGTCTTGATGCTTCCAGCTTCGAGAGATTACAAAAAAGTGTATTCAGTGCACAATGTTGACACTCGGGGAACTCTGTCTGCACTACTATAGAGCGCTGGTTCCGCTTGTACCTTATTCCGCCACTCAAGACCTTCCTAAGTTCATTTAGGTTCATCATAGAATAGCCTCGAAGACCTTCTTCTTTCGCTTTCAACCTTAGTTGTTTCAGTGTATCCATTTTCTTTTCAAAGTTAGAACATTAACTTTGAAGTCTCTACTCATTGCCATCACTGCTGGTGAGGAGGCTCTCATACATATCCATTTGATGGTACTTGCACTCTTTCAAATGGACTTGGAGGTAGTGGTTATGGGAATGAGAATGGTATCGAAAAGTAACAGAAGTGGTTGAAATGCCGGATAATATTAATATTTCAAACAAAGAAACACTACATAAAGACATCATCAGGAAGATAAAATGTAGAAAGCATGCTAAGAAAGGATGTGACATTGATAGCGTTGTGGAAGATCTGTTGAAAGATGAGAGCCAGAAAGAAGATGAAGTACAAAGGATACAAAGGGTATCCTTGCAAAGGATACAAGGGCTCTCAGAAGTAATCGTAAAAACATCGGCCCTATGATTCAACGAAGCAATGTCATCAATTCCTACAGTAATACCGTCGCTCAAACTTTTAACAGTTTGCCGAAACCAATTCGTGAATCAGAAAGTTTGCACAGTTTTAAAACGAAAACGTTTACATACCTAATGGACAAAGCAATTGCAAGTACTTTATAGATATTTTTTATAAAAAAAAAAAAAAGTTTGTAAATACATTTAACATACACACCACATACAAATTTCTAGGAGAAGAACCATGTAGCAAAATGGAGCTAGAAATAAATCGGTTATTATTATTATTATTATATTATTAGTAAGAATGCAACTCACGGAGCTCATAGTTAACCGAACTCTGTTAACGTCAAACTATAACGGTAAGGCAACTCTACGTATTAACGAGGAGAACGGGAGTTTTATTGATGAGGAAAACAACATAATGGTCCAAGCCAATGCTGAGAATTCTGAGAAGAATTTCTATGAAGACGATTTTATTGAGTTCAAGAAATATGTATTTGATTCCCTGACTGCCCTAAACGCTAAGGCTGATGCTTTCACTTCAATGCAGAATCATGAACGTAAAGAAATCAATAAGCTTAAAGAGGAGATCGACAGTAAAAACACGATAATCTCAATATTGAGGGAAGAAATGGACAGAACAAAGGGCGAAAACTTAAAATTACTTCAACTATTAAAAAACAAAAGTATCTGTTGCGTGACGAGCGGTGAAATCTCTCATGACGTCACATCTAAATTTGAAACTAATTTCACCACAGAAAAGCAACCCCTAAGGACATATGACATAGAAAATGCAACACATAATAATGGGTCATTACATTCACACGTGCACACAGATATCGAACTACACAATCGGTTTGAAACATTATCTGTTGAAAATAATGATAATAATGGATTATATGTTGATAGAGAGAAGGAAGTCGTAAAACCTGGTATGAAATTATACAGCGATGTAACTAACCCAGTTAGAAAAGTTGGTATTATTTTGGACTCTATGACCAATGGATTAAGCAATCGTTATCTTAACTCCCAAATAGATTGTGGTAAGGATGAAATCAAGTTGTTCAAATTTCCTGGCGCAAATTCAAAACAAGTACAGCACTACACTCAATATGCTCTGGAAAATGAAGGTTTAGATTCGATTATCGTTATGTGTGGCACAAATGATTTGACGAAAACAAGTGTGGCAGTTAAGGAAGTTGGAGAAACGCTGATGGAGATCGGATAAAATGCAAAGAATAAAGGGGTAAAAAATGTTTTTATTTTAAGGGTAGTCAACCGCAGAAACAAATTTTATCGTGATATTACTTTTCAACTAAATTCTTTGTTAAAATCTTTGTGTGCTGATCATGATTTTAATTTTGTAGATAATGACAATATTTATGTAGGAGACTTAGCATACGATGGTCTGCATCTCAATAGGAATGGGAGGGAGAAGCTGGCTAATAATATTTTATATTGTGTGGAATCTTACAATCCCTATTTAGATATTTTTGCTAATTGACTAGATCTTATCGCAGTAACACCTATGTTAGTATATGAATACGGTGGAGCAGATGAAGCAACTTGCTCTGATGATATTAGTGTCACCATTTCATGTGACTCTGGACTAAATGAAAATCTACCAAGTGGTGACGAAAATGACGATTTAATAAGTAATCTTAAGAAATACAATGTAAAAAACTTTAAACATGTCAAAGTAGCTACTTTGAACATAAATTCCTTACCCAATAAATTTGATGACTTGAAGTTGAACATTATAGATGCAGTTGATGTACTAGTTCTTACAGAAACTAGGATTGATGAAACTTTTTCAACTAAACAGTTTGTCATTGAGCGTTTTTCAGAGCCCTATAGGCTTGACAGAGACAGACAGGGTGGTGGCATTTTAATCTACGTTAGAGATCACATTGCAAGTAAAAATTTGACAAGCCATAAGATATCCTCGGAGGCTATTTTTGTTGAATTACATTTTAAGAATTTCAACTGGCTTCTAGTTGGGGGTTACAATCCTCAGAGGCAACACATTAAGGAATTTTTATTTGATATAAGCAAAGGACTAGATATTTATGTTAGTAAATATGACAAGTATCTGTTAATGATATTTGTAACCAACGTATAAATAAAGTTCTTGTGGCAAGGAAGGAAAAAAAACAAAAAAAGCCAACGACACATCCAAGATTTATTTGCGACGTTTCGAGCGTCCACAACGCTCATCTTCAAGCTTACAACATTACTACAAAATTCGTATTTTATATAAAAAATATAATCTATTCAACTGGGAAATCTTTACAAAAACGTAACTAGGCGACAAAATTAGTTGTATAAGAGAAGTGGAGCAGAACGAATAGTCTTATTGAGTACCGGGTTGTCTCGTAAAACTTTTAACCACTTTTAGTGGTGTTTACACTCACTTTGATAGTTTCATTCCCATGCCCTTTAAGTTTGGCATGATTTACACTATTATTCGTAGATGTTTTCGCTTATGCTCCAGCTACTCTAATTTTCACTTAGAACTTTGTAAAATTAAGGACATATTCAAAAAGAATAGTTATCCTATTTCTTTCATTGACCGTTGCATAAAAACTTTCTTAGACAAGTCACACACTGACAGAACGGAGATTAATACTGTAAAGAAGAAGGAGCTCTTGCTTATTCTTCCTTACTTAGGTAGTGTTTCCCACCAAGTTAAAACTAGACTTTTCAAAATTGTTAAGAAAAACTTGCCTTACTGTAAGTTAAATGTTGTTTTCAAATCTACATGTAGACTTTATAGTTTTTTCAAGTTTAAAGATCGTCCTTGTCGGGACCTCATTTCTGGCATTGTTTACCGTTTTTCGTGTGGTTGCTGCAATGCATCCTATATTGGCCAAACTAAGCGCCATTTTAAAGTCAGAATGAGTGAACACTTGGGCGTTTCTCCATTAACAGGCAAAGTTTCTTCCAGTGGTAGCCTTACAGCCATCCGTGAACATGTTTCGTCTACCGGTCACACAGTCAGTTTTGATGATTTTAGTATTCTTGCTCATGCTGACAATTCTTTTCTACTAGAACTTAAAGAGTCTCTTCTTATTTAACGAGACAACCCGGTACTCAATAAGACTATTCGTTCTGCTCCACTTCTCTTATACAACTAATTTTGTCGCCTAGTTACGTTTTTGTAAAGATTTCCCAGTTGAATAGATTATATTTTTTATATAAAATACGAATTTTGTAGTAATGTTGTAAGCTTGAAGATGAGCGTTGTGGACGCTCGAAACGTCGCAAATAAATCTTGGATGTGTCGTTGGCATTTGTCTTTTTTTGTTTTTCTTCCTTCCTTGCCACAAGTATCTGTTAATTGGTGATTTTAATGCTGAAGAAACAAACCCTGAGATGCATGAATTTCTTGAAAACTATGAGCTGAAAAATCTAGTGAAAGATAAAACATGTTTTAAAAGTTTAGAAAATCCTAGTTGTATTGATCTCATTCTAACAAATATGAATAGAAGTTTCCAAAATACTCGAACATTTTCCAATGGGATTTCAGACTTCCATAAACTTGTTATAACTTCTTTTAGATTTACCTATGAAAAACCTAAACCGAAAGTAATAACGTATAGGAATTACAAAAACTTTGTGCCTGATAGTTTCAAAAGTGATCTAAAGGATAAACTGAATGACAGGGAAGTCAGTTATGGAAAGTTTGAGGAGAAATTTCTAACTGTTTTGGATAAACATGCTCCCTTAAAATACAAAACTATTAGGGCAAATAATGCACCTTATATGAATAAAACTCTTAAGAAGGCAATGATGAAAAGATCTGAGTTAGCGACTAAATATCAGAAAAGCAAGTCCATGACAGACCTTCGAGCTTTTAAAAAGCAAAAGAATTACGTGAATAGGATGTATAAACGTGAGAAAAAAAATTTTTATCAATCTCTAAATATGAAAGATATGCTTGCAAATAAAACTTTTTGGAAAGTTATGAAACCAGCTGTATCTGTAAAATCTCAAATAAAATCCAAAATTACTCTTGTTCAGGATAATAATATAGTGTCTGATGAAAAGGAACTTGCAGGTAAATTTAATGATTTTTTTATGGATGCTGTGAAAAAGTTGAATATAAAGGAACCTAAGGAGGTCCTTGTAGATGCTGGCCATCTGCACGACCCTATAGAAAAAGCAATTGAGCAATTTAAAAATCATCCTAGTATTCTGAAAATAAAACAAATTGTTTCCGAAGGCGAAATATTTGAATTCAAAGCCGTGGATTATTTACAGATGGAGTCGCAAATTAAAAAGCTAAATACTAAAAAAGCAACAACTACTGGAAATATCCCAGCAAAAATTTTAAAAGTATCTTCGAATGTATGTAGTGATATTCTTACAACTATTTTTAATGAAAACTTAGCTGCAGGAACCTTTCCGGACGAGCTTAAATGTGCTGATGTAACACCCGTTTTTAAGAAGGACAATGCCACATGCATTGATAACTATAGACCGGTCAGTGTTTTACCCACTGTCTCCAAAATTTTTGAAAGGCTTATGCAAGCACAAATAAGCACTTACATTAAACGTATCTTTCCAAATACCTATGTGGGTTTCGAAAAGGTTACAACACCCAGCATGCTCTGATAGCGCTGATAGAAAAGTGGAAAAAAATCTTTGGATAAAAAGAATTTCGCTGGGGCCTTACTTATGGACTTTAGTAAAGCATTTGATTGTATAAACCATGACCTAATTATTGCAAAACTACATGCGTATGGTTTTAGCATAAATGCTTTAAGGATGATTGATAGCTACTTGAAAAAAAGACACACACGTGTGACATGAGCATAGAAAACCTAATAAAAAGTTTAGAGATGGACTCTCTCATTGCGTTAGAATGGTTTGAATTAAATTATTTGAAACTAAACACTGATAAGTGCAGTTTATTAATTGTTGGTAATAGAACAGAACCAGTCTCAGCTAAAATTGGTTCCTCAAAGCTCACTGGAAGTGATAGTGTCAAGCTTTTAGGAGTTACTATCGACAAGGAACTAAAATTCACCAATCAGGTCACTAACGTATGTGTACAAGCAAACAGAAAGTTGACGGCGATATCACGATATGCCAACTATCTCTCCCATGACCAATTGAGAAGCACAATAAAAAGTTTTGTTGAATCGCAATTTAAATATTGCAGTTTGGTATGGATGTTCCACAGTCGAGAACTGAACAATAAAATAAATAAAGTTCATGAAAGGGCCCTGAGACTCTTGTATAAGGATTATGATGCCTCATTCGAAGAATTACTTTTAAGAGATAGCTCTTTCACAGTCCATCAAAGAAATGTGCAAACATTGATGATTGAAATGTTTATAGCTAAACAAAACTTGGGTCCAAGTTTACTGGAAGTTATTTTTGTACGAAGATTTAATAATGGACTAAATTTAAGAAAAACGAGGGTTTTCGTTAGACTTATAAGTTCCACAGTACGCTACGGGGAAAGCACGTTAGCGAATCTAGGTTCCACCTTATGGGATGAGCTTCCCCGAAATATTAAAAGTGTACATACGATCGAAGAATTTAAAAAACTTATTAGATTATGGAAACCAATTAAATGTCCCTGCCGACTGTGTAAGGTATATGTTATAGGGGTGGGTTTTCTGTAATAGTGTATTGTTCTGAGTGAGCCTAGCTGACCCATCTTATGCTAAGTCTATGAATATATTTCATCGATGTAAATAAGCCAGCCTTAAGCTTGGCTTCTTTTTATTTTTTGGTTAACTTATTTATTCCTTTTTTGCTTAATTTTATACTTTGTGAATTTTTTTTTTTTTTTTTTTTTTTTTTTTACCGATGTAAAATAAAGCAACAATAATAATGGGTCTGTGACGCTTCCGATCTTCAACACACCAGTTGCCTTGCAGGATTGGTTATATGGTGGTTCATCATCATCTTTAAACTTTGTTTTGATGTCACCATCCCAGACAATGAGCTTTGGGTTGATCCAGCCTGTAATACTTATCACAGTACCTGTCAAGGTATTGAAGATAAGCTCTTGCACACGATCAGCAATCGCGTTGTAGGCATCACACCAAGCTTTATCATCGAACACGCTGAATCCCATCTTCCACTTTTTGACGTATTCTGGAGGTACTTCCGTATCCTCGGGAATAGCCATAAGTTCTTCACGTACAAAAGCTCTCTCCGGCCCATCTTCTAGGTAGTACAAAACACGCTGACCTGGGTATTGCAATATCTTAGTACCCTATTACCCCGTTTTTAATCCCCCTTCAGATTTACGCCCATGGGCTTAAATCCGGATTCAAGCACATGGGCGTAAATACGGACCCATTTTCAGCATTCGAGAAAAAACAAAATCATTCTCAGGTACATCATTTTTTTTAAAACAAATTAGTCAAATTTACACGGGTTCCTTCTTAAATAATCCTTAATTAGTAAATGCCCTTTTTCTGTGGACACATATGGTCCCTTTACTTTGTATAGTCCAGGGGTTTCCAATCCATTTCCTCTTGTTTTTTGTCGGCTGTCAACCACTTCTACTGATTTAAGCCCATGGGCTTAAATGCGGACCACTTTTTGAAAGACAAAAACTTACTCAACATTAAAAATCCGCTTTTAAGCCCATGGGCTTAAAAACGGGGTAATAGGGTAAACCGATACGTTTGCCGACTCCAGTTGTTGTCCGTCGCGCGTCGTTTTGTCTCGTCATGTTCCTCACCCGGTGCTAGCAAATAGCGGTATAATCCCGCTTCAGGTACAGTTTTTTCCTTAGTGTAAAACTCAACTTTTAACAGAACTTCCTCGAGTTTAATGGCCTTTGAGGGCTTCATGCCAGTTCTGGCAAGAACTTTGTTGTTCAGTTGACTCACACTTTTCTAGTAGTGCTTTACCCACGTAGTACTGATTTTCTGTGGATCTTTCAACTTCTGCGCATCTTGTATAAGAAACAGTTTCTCCGCGAGGAGTTTGTTAAAGTTTTCCTCAAAGGCTTGCTTTCTATGATTATGCTTTGTTGTAGTTCTCACCACCTAGTAAAGGTGCCGTCTGCCACATGCTATCCATGAATTCTTTCTCCATTTATATTAATCAAAACGATCATGTTTTTGTGCTTGCACCTTTACGCCAGTGTCAGCGGAAGGCTTAGTAGAAGATCGTGTGTAGAAGTAGACTAACAACCCCACTGCTAATCATATAGGTCTTAGTAGGTACTTGTATAGGTACTTGACTAGGTACTTGCGTAGGTACTTGCGTAGGTACTTGTAACATTGTCTTTTTATTATTTTGGTTCCACTCTGCTAACTTCTTCCCACTCGCCACTCTTCCAGGGTCCTTCGATTTTACTACCTTCTTGTCGTCGCTCATTTATTTGACGCCCTTCAGCGAGTTTTGCGTACTTATTCCAATCAAGATTGATAAAAATGATCGCAATCAGCGCGAAAGGACCGAGAAAAGACTTGCAATTCGAGTAAATAGTAGACTCATCACATCCATAGGTGAAGAGTTAGGCATAGACGCCGCCATATAACTTGTGATGGAGCTAGTGATGAATGGATTTCCGTTGATCTCCCCCATCATCTTCGAAACATCTCTCACACCCACCAAATTAGATATCAGAGCGTTGAAATTAGGCGTTTCTTGCTGCTGCTGTTGCTGTTGCGGATCCTTGTATGTTTTGTATAGCCTTTCGATGGTCTTGTCCTGTAACTTATTCACCCTTTCAACTGTCCAAGGTTTTTTACCGCCAAGATGTTGAACACTTTGTACAGCACGTATAAGTTCTGCTCTTTTCATAGCTTCTGCTTGAGTGTCAACTACGTCTAGAAATCCATCGATGTTCATGACTAGTTTTATTATATCACGACCAGAAAACAAACATCAAAAGTCCTGTCTGAACGCAGAAACAGACGAGTAGTAATACTTCATACATTTTTTCTTTCATGTAGTGGTGATGAGCTACATGGAACCAATATTATTTTACAGCGCCTTCTTCCACTCGTTGCATAATTTAACAATCTCGACATGACCTTGCTCTGCTGCTACTATCATTGCCCGGTCATTCCCCACTCCTTTAGCAGTTTAAGTACCTCAATGTGCCCATGCCTAGCTGCTAAACACATTGCCTGGTCAAACTTAGTGAGTCAAAATCAGTCGCTCCCCACTCCTTGCAGAGTTTGATGATCTCGACGTGACCCTTGTAAGCTGTCGTTCTCATTGACCTTTTTAATTCCTTCGCACACCATTCCTTGCACAGATTCACAATCTTGGTGTCAACATTTGCATCTTTATTTCCCTCCACTTCATCAAACGTTCGATCTCCCACTTCTGCAAACTACAGATATTTTTAAAAGCTTCTACGATTTGCTGCTGATCCATCTCTTATTATATACAACAAAAACCCCAACCATGAACTTACTATTATTGAAAACAAAACTCCCTTAGGAGAACCCCCTAGGGTTTTTGTTGTTGTTGTTGTTGTTGTTGTTGTGATACCCTAGAACGTTTTTAATTCATTGTCTTCGATCTAACCGGCACTCCACTCTGGCTTCTCGAATCCACCAGCTCTGAGCTCTACCCCTAGATCTTAGACTATTTGTGTGTGACTACTTACGAACTCCGACTACTACGCACGCAATGGCTGTTCATGTTCTGTTTGAGTGTATTACATCTAGTCACACTGTTTTTCCCGACAACTTTTGGAACATTTTGTGGTGAATACCGGGAGCGGACGGCACCATCCAGTTCCAATCTAGCCGCTCCACTAGACCTTCCCTTTCCGGCAGACTCTATCGCCTGTTCAACACAATTTCAAATTATTCCGCTCTTGGGTTTTATATCATTCATTTAGACTTCAATGTCTGCTTTTGGTGTCTCTCGGAAAATATCATGACATTGCGCATGCGGATAAAAGGTCTCGCTCAACTTTAAGCGTGTTTTGAACGCTATAATGTTTCTGAACGAAAACTCTGTTTTAGAGAGCTTAAAATCACTCAAGCGTACAATTTGCGTCACGATTTCATGAGAAAAAACTTCTCGTGAATTACTCACTATTCAGCATGAATTTTATGAATTTATGAATCCTCGAGCACGCGTTGTGATCAAATCTGTCTGTATGATGCGTTTATCATCGTCTCTGTTCAAAGCAATCTTGTTCAACTTTTGTGTATACATTTGATGCTTCTTGTTTTGAAGCACTACCACTCTCTATATAGATTTCCTCCAACTTCTAGACACCTCTTATAATCTTCGAATGTAATTGATTTTTTAGTCACACACTTTTTCATGCCTTTGCATCGCTTGTCTTCCTTCTCTAGCGTCTTGTATGCATAGAGTTTAGCTCGTAAAGCCACAAACTCCGTCATGATCTTACCACCAAGTTCGTCCTTCATCAGACCAATAACCTTCTCGTTCTTTAATGTGTATAATCTGTCTTCCTCTGAATAATTACTCATGTCAAATCTCTTTTCCACATCTTCGGCTATATTTCGATAGAAATCCTCCGTCTTGATGTGGTACACGAAGCTGTCAGTGTCCATATAGCAGAGTTGCAGCTTACTACCATATTTCGGTTGCATGTAGTCATAGTGGAATTCATACATTAACATCTTACTCACATCAAGTGTAGCCTGACCTATGTATACAGGCTTCATCATCCAGATACTTGTCTTACCCATCTCCACACCCATCAAGTTTGCGCTAGTGAGTCAACGCTTGATGTAGCGCTCTTATATCTATGACGTACTCACGCTTGTTGTAGAGGTTTGGTACGAGTTTTTCCACCTTTGCAAACGTCATTCTTGCAGGTAGAAATGGTAAACTATTATGAGCATCGTGTAGCCTCTTTGGATAGTCGATATCCACCTCCAGCAGATAACCATACTTATTCTTCTTCTTAATGCCATAGCCCAACCGTAAAGGTTATTTGCATCAAGGTACATTGCATATGAGGATTCCTCGTTCGGATCATAATGATCATCCATATACTTGTTGTTTGCTTTTACATAGCGATGTACAACTTGTGTTATACCTCCTCGTATACCTCTCTCGAACATTAACAGCATGTCTATGTCTGTGAGCAGCTCTAACTCTATTTGGCTATACTTCAAGGCTGCTTTCCACACCAAACCGGGTGCTGTGTAGAAATGGAGTGGATCTAATTGGTAGTGATGCAAGCATGTATCCCGAAACATTTCAAACACATCTGCTAGCAGTAGAACATCCGTTGCCAAGTACACATCGTGGTAATCTCCAAGTGTTGTTACGTCTCCTTCTGTAGACACTCTTCTCCATACCTGTTGTGCATGTTCATAGTCTTTGTCACTTATACCACACATGTTCAGCTTGCTGTGAAAGGCTTCCTTTGGAGGTAGCTCTGTCTCACTAAACTTTTCCCAACTATCCATATACTCGTATGGATATACACCTTTGCGGCGCATCAACTGAAAGATACTATCTTCCTTGTAAAACCATCGAAGATTTATACACTGCTCATCGCTAAGATTAGAGGACAATTTATCCAAACTTGATGCCATGAATCTACAGCTGTCGATGAATCTCAGCTCGATCTTCTTGTACACTTGTGCACCGTCAGAGTCGACAACACCAGCAAGTGGTATTGCTGTTTTGATATGGAAGGATATATACTTTTCCCTGTATTCCGCAATGCATCCTATATCTTCCGTGTTGTACTTTTCCCCAAGTTCTCTAATGAAGAGGTGTGCATCGTATTCACTTAAGTTGTGAAAGATGATAGGTATATGATGTGGGATCTTGTATCTTAAGTTGCAATTGTTATGTGCAGCACCTCGATATAAACCTGTATAGTGACAGTGATCTCTGACTTTACGATTACTTCGAGGATCTGAAAATGGCTGCATACATATGTGACAAGTTTTTGCATCCCGATGATTACGCTTCTGAACATATGTCAGTTCTATCATCGACTTTTTTGGAAATGTCGCATACAATCGCTTAACTTCATCTTCCAGATGACCCACAAATTTTTTTACACAATCTTCCCCTCTGTATACTTTTAGAGGATCGGGGGCATTTCCATACGCAAACTTGCTGTACGTACACCATCCTGAAGGTATGTGCTTCGATAGTGTTTTTGTGTTCTTCTCTCTCCCATCTTCCTTCATAGGTACTAAAAGACTCTCGAAATCCGCATAGATAGCAAATGGTACTCTGAACTGCATCTCTCCATTGTTATAATACAACCATTTTTCCATCTCTCCAGGCATCTCCACTCTAATTTGTTCATTGCCAGAGCAGTAGACATAGTGCTTGTCTCGTGACTCTACATTGTGAAAACCATTCAGACAGTTAATGCAAAAGTGTTGCGCACTTTTGTGATTTGTGTTTTCTTGACCCAACAACCTTGATAGATTCTTGATGGTTGTATAGTGACTCTTCTCTCCATCACAAACCATCAACAGATTGACTTGCTTCTTTGCGCTTATGTTACGATTAGATTCTCGCGTGGTGTTGATCTCCCTCTTTGTAGACTTTTCTTCGATATATAATACATTCACCGCGATGTCAGGATTATTCTTCTCAAACTTTCATATCTTTCCTATTGCTACAGGAAATTCTAAACCATTCCAGTTGTACTTATTCTCATACTTTTTTAAGGTTAGATATCCGTTGCGGATCTTTTCCAATTTCTTCATGATGTAGTGCTGCTATTACAGCCCACTTGAAACATTCTTCATCATCGTTTTTAGGGTTGATGATTGCCTTTTTAGACGCTATCCAGGATGGTAGTTTGATGTATGAAGATCCTCTAAGCAGCTGCAGCTTGTGAAAGTCCACGTCCAGGTGCATGATGTGATCAATGGTGAAGCCGCTTTCTGGTAATGCAGGATGCTCTACTTGGGTTTTGATATATGCAAACATCTCATCCAAATTTCTCTTCCATGTCACTATCTGGGAACACTCTCGTCACCAAGCTGTTAAATGGTTTATCTATCCTTATATATACATCTTTAGCCCCCGTTGTTCCCACAGTTCCCTCATCATCTGAAAAATCATCATCATCAACTTGAATTAAATTCTTGATCTTCTTCTTCTTCTTCCACATGATCCATAGAGATAGTTGTACTTTAGCAGACCCCATCTCCTCAACCTGCTCTTCCATCAATTTCTTCACATTTGCTCTCACTAGCGTGAAGTATCCATCAACATCAGCTTTTGCTATACCAGCTATACGAAAGCTTCGGAAAGTTTTATGTAGTGCATGCTTATACTTCATAGGTATAAAATCATCACTCATACTTATATATTTGGTGCCTTCCATCGCCTGTTCTTCAACCATACCTTTTAACCCAAGCTTTTCCTTTGTATTGTTGTACAACATTAAAATACCACTTTTTGCTTTAGGGAAAGCGTTCTTTATAGGCTCTTTAATTGACTTCGGTACATAACTCACAAGCCAGTCATACCATTCGTTGAGCTTAGATTTTACGACTGACCGGTTCTTCAGCATCTCTTGAAGCTCAAAACTATCCATGTCTTCAGGCTTTGGGAGTATAGTGACTTGTCTAAGAGGTTTCCTTAGTCCACCTCTCCTAGGTGGTCTTATTGGAGCATCTACTAAATTGATAAGCTCAGCCTTCCTAAGCTTATAGTACCCCTTTAAGCCACGCTCTTTTGCTAGAGCTCTCAATTCTCGAACCGTTTGACTATTCGACATCCTTTATTATATATACTTTTTCAACTTGGAAATTTTTTGTAAGTGGACAGAACTAGCGCATGAGTCAGGGGAATTCCCTAACTCATTTTGAGGACCTTTCAATAAGTATACAAACTCCTTATTGAAAATAGGCACCTAAAAATTTCTTCTCCTCTTCATCATAGTACCAATCCCACACTCTATCCGGATGCATGGCAACTTCTATCAATTCGTAGTAGAGAGCTTTGCCAAAGCGACGCTTGTGATGATAGCGAAACAATTCTTCATGTATACTGTCGCAACCTAACCAACTTTGACAGAGTGCTACAATCTTAAAGTGCCCCTCCATTGCTGCTACTATCATTGTCAAGTCAAAGTTTATTGCACCATACTTCTTGCAGAGTTTAACAATTTCGACGTGACCATAATAAGCTGCAAACTCCATTGCATCGTCAAAATTTTGTGCGCCCCATTCCTTGCAAAGTTTAACGATCTCTATGTGACCATTTTCAGCCCCTTCTATCATTGCCCAGTTAAAATTAGTCGCTCCCCACTCCTTACAGAGTTTAACGATCTTGACGTGACCATTGCGAGCTGCTGCAGCTCCTTTAATAGTTTAATAGTTTAGCTAGCTCGATGTGACCATTTGCACTCGCTACCATCAGTGAATCTTTAAAATTAGTCGCTCCCCACTCCTTACAGAGTTTAGCTAGCTCAATGTGACCATTATCAGCAGCACACTCTAGTACCATATCAAAATCAGTCGCGCCCCATTCCAAACACAGTCGAACCACCTCAGTGTGACCATTTTGAGCGCCTATCACCATTGCCCAGTCAAAATCAGTCGCTCCCCACTCCTTACAGAGTTTAACGATCTCGACGTGACCATTGCGAGCTGCATTCCACATTGCCCAGTCAAACCTAGTCGCGCCCCACTCCTTGCAGAGTTTCACAGTATCGATGTCACCCCTCTTAGCTGCTCGCCACATAGCCACCTCAGCATTTCTTAATTTCCTTCCCATCGCTTCTCTTATAACTAAAACCAGTGGTGACTCTCCATAACCTAGTCTCTCCTTAATCTGATTAAATACAGAAGTAACAATGTTTCTGAAATAACTCAACATCCTTTATTACAATATTGCTGTTCAACTAGGAAATTTTTTCCAGTGGACAGAACTGACGCATTCGGACCTCAGCACTTTTCAACGATACTGCTGACGTCAGTACTTTTCCACGCATGCGCAGTAGGGGGATTTATGACGTCATTGCTTGTGCCAGAATCTGATGAGTTTTGTGTGGGCGTTTTTACCTTCGTTTTCGTGTGTGTTGCGCTAGAATCCCCAATATACTATCTCTACTGAAAACATGCAGCAAGGGGTGATGACTATCCTTAATGGTGACATCACCTCTGACCCTTCCACTGTAGCCAATACATTCAATGTTTACTTCTCTCCTCTGTTGCTGATACTATAAGGGCTTCAATCCCCTATACCTCAAAACATTTTTCTCAATACTTAAAAAGCCCTAACCGTTTCATGGAATCATTCAATATATCTCCGCTGATGAGATTGCAAAGCTTATTAATTCTTTATCTGATAATAAAGCAAACGGTCCTTATAGTATTGAAAACAACATTCTTATACTTCTCAAACTTGAAATCTCGCATCCACTACATAAAATCTTTAATCTTTCCTTCTCTACTGGTGTTTTTCCTACTATTTTGAAAACCTCTGCTGTTACTCCTGTTTTCGAAAAGGGATCTCCCCTGGAAGTCTCCAACTACCGACCAATATCTCTTATATCTAACATTGACAAAATTCTCGAAAAATTAATGTACTCACGTTTCATAACGTTTCTTGAAAAACACAACACCTTGTATGAGAGACAATTTGGCTTCCGCAAAAAATATTCTACTTCACATGCTTTAATAAGCATCACTGAACGCATCCGCTCAGCTCTAGACCAGGGTCAGTTTGCTGTTGGGGTATTTGTTGATCTCCCAGAAAGCATTCGACACTGTGGACCATGAAATTCAAAAACAAAATGTCAAAAGCTATCGTATTATGGTGTTAGAGGAACTGCCAATAGATGGTTCAGGACCTATCTCTCTCACAGAACACAGTTTGTGAAAATTTCAAACTTGAATTCAACACTTAAATTAATTAAATATGGGGTTCCACAAGGTTCCGTCTTGGGACTACTTTTGTTTCTTCTCTATATCAATGATCTTCACCAAGCCCTTGCATTCTCAGAAGTTTATCATTTTGCTGACGATACTAATCTTCTTCACTTTAGTCACTCACTTAAATCTATCAACAAGAAGGTAAACATAGACCTAAAGCTTATCATTCATTCACTGGCTCCACGCCAACAAAATATCTTTAAACACAAGCAAAACTGAGTTTGTTCTTTTCAAATCCAGATGTAAACCATCTAATTTTAACCTAACACTTAAGATAAATGGGAAAAGACTTCATCCAAGTGAAGATATTAAATTATTATTCTTGGAGTATACTTGGATGAAAACTTAAACTGGAAAAAGCATATTGGTGCTCTTTCCATGAAACTCCGTAGGGCTAATGATGCCCTCTGTAAAATCCACCACTTTGTTCCTCATTTCTTCTTTCTATTTATCATGCTATCTTCTCATCTCACTTACGCTATGGTTGCCAGGTCTGGGCTCAACAAGAATCTGCTATCACTAAAGGTATCCTCCTACTTCAAAAATCTGCTGCTTGTATTATCACATTCTCTCCTCTTCGCACGCCTTCCAAACCTCTCTTTGCTAAACTTGGTTTTCTTACTATCTTTGATCTTGTCAAAACCTGCAATGTATTATTCATACATTCAGCCATCAATCACTAGTTACCTCGTCACATTCAGAGTACTATCAAATTTTCTAAGCTATCACATGAATTTAATACTAGAGGAAAGTCAATGGGGACTCTATCTAAACCCTTAGTCAATACTAAATCCTTCGGAATACACTCTATTTACCTACCAATCCATAACTTGTTGGAATTTTTTCCAATCTACTTTTAGTCACCTGGAACTAAGTTCCATACCTCTAAGCCAACTAAAAAACCTTGTCAGTGGTTTCTTCTTATCACACTACGCAGACAGTATCTATTAATTGAGCAATTTTTGGGGGTTTTTTTTGGTTTTTTTTGTTTCATTTTTGTGCTATTGTCTTCTTACATTTTAGTGTATGGTTTTGTTGTTTAACTTATGTTAATGTATTTCTATTATATTTTGGTGATTAAATATATACTTGGAACAGAAAAAGCATTGAAGGTGTGATTTCAGTGCAACGGCGAAAATGCATTATTAAAGGAGAATTAACGTCAAAAATACAACTTTGGCTTAAATTGACGGTTTGTCAGGATAAAGGGTTAACTTGTCAGTGTCGTCTTTGTAGATTATATGTTCACAATCTAGGGTATGTATAAAAGTAAGGGTCATCTATCTTTTTTTATATATATTAACTTTAATTTATTTTATTTTAATTTCAGTTATTATTAAATATGTGCTTAGTCGATTTTAATTAGTCAATTTCAACTTTTTGAGATATGACTATTTTTATTGTATTTTCGACAATAAATAATGCGAAATAAAAAGAAAATTATAATTTCTTTGTCCTTGTTGACAGCCAATCAAACTAAGAATCCATCCTTGTTGTTGGTTTGTCAGATAGGTCAGATTAGCCTATGTCCTTGTTGACCGAAAATTATAATTACTTACTGTCAGGGTGGCCACGCCTCCTCTAAAGTCCTCTAAAGTCCTCTAAAGTCCTATTTTTTGAAAAATCTCCTTTAAAGTCCTCTAAAAAACTGTTTTATTTGCTAGAATCTCCACTAAAATCCTATATATTTTTTTCAGGTAACATAAAAAAATGCAATGGAATGTTTTTGAAAATTCTTATACAAAAATAAAGTTTGAATAAATAAATGATACAAAAATAAAAATTTGAGTCCTCTAAAATCCTATTTTTTCTTCGAAAAATCGTTGTTTTTTTCAGAAAATCCTTTAATTTTGAGAAAAAATGTCCTCTTAAGTCCTCCAAAGTCCTCTATTTTTTTTCATAAAAGTTCTGTGGCCATCTTGACTGTGCTTGTTGACAGAAAATTATGATACAGTTGCATTAGAAGTTCTTCATACACAAAAGTCAGACTCATTCATGTTAAAAGAAAATCATGAGTGGCCACATGTTTTCTGCAGATACAGATTCCGTCTCTCCCATTTCTTCATAAGTAGATTACTGTTGGGAACGTTCAAATGAAAGTTTTGATGGCGATTTAACGTGTGGTTATACAGGAGAACCAGGAGAATGAAGAGTTTATGTTAATGAAGTTTTCTGATGTGTGCGAAAGTAACGAAAATGAGAGGGATGAAAGCAAAAACGAACCAATCTGTGCTTGAAACGTCATTTATTAGATATCGCAGGTACAAAAATAATTATTCCAAAGTAAAAAAATGAAGACAAAATAAGTTTCTTTTCTGCTAAGAAAAATGTGCTGAAAGTAGATGATGTGTTCTCCTCCCCTATGTGTTTGTTCTTTGAACATATGACTAAGAGTTTTGTTGTAATCACGTTTTTTAGTAAGTTGAGTTTTGGAAAAATAAAGGTGCCTGACTAGCTATGTCTTAGAACGTCTGTATACTACAATTGGCGACGAGAAAAGTGGCCCAATTCGGAAAGTTAAGCGAATTTAATGTTTAAGGAAAATGGAACAATTATGTTGAGCAGTTGGAGTTCTTCTTTATTGCAAATGGCATTAATGAAGCGATTAGGAAAAGAGCAATAATGCTCAGTTCTTGTGGTGCAGAATGCTATAATTTGTTCAGAGGACTGTGCCAACCTGACAAACCAGGTGATAAAACGTATGCTGAATTGGTCGAGCTTATGAAGAAACATAAGAACCCCAAACCAAATCCTATAGCTGAACGATTTAATTCAATTCCAGAAACAGACTACCTGATGAATCAGTTTCTACGTACCTAGCAGAATTATGAAGGTTAACCGAGCATTGTAATTATGGGGACACTTTATCCGTAAATAAATTGTCTGCTAAAGGAAAAAACCAGTACGTAAAAGCTTGTTTTCGATGTGGAGGAAATCATAACCCAGAATTGTGTTCATTTAAGGGCAAAGAATGTTTCTTTTATAAGAATAAGGGACACACAGCACGAAAATGCAGAAAGAAATCGAGGCAATCAAAACAGAAGGAAAGTATTGAATTTAGACCATCCAAACGAAGATCAAGATGAGGGAGACAATCAAGATTTATCGTATATGAGCGAGAGTCTGTACAAAATCGGATTACCCAGAGAATCTCCCATTCTTGTGGAAATGGAAATTGAAAATAGGGAAGTTCAAATGGAAGTAGTCTCGGAATCAGTCTCTGTGATTGATGAAAATTTATTTCAAGAGAAGTTTGCCGGAGTAGCAGTGGTTCACTGGAGAAGAAGTTGCGCACATATACAGGTGAATTAATCACTCCGATAGGTGTAGCTAATGTGTCGGTGAAGTATGGCACACAGGAAAGTACACTACCATTGGTGATTACTGTAGGTAAAGGTCCTACCCTGTTAGGGAGAAATTGGTTACAGAAAATTGAATTAGATTGGCCGTCAATGGTGCACAAACCAGTATTCTGCATGGAAACGGGAGCAGATAAAGAACTGGAGGCGGTACTTACAGAATTCAGCGATGTTTTCGAGCCAGGATTGGGTATATTTAAAGATGTTATTGTACACATTCCCGTTCCGAAGGAGGCAAAGCCCAAATATTTTAAAGCTCGACCTGTTCCATATGCCCTCAAGGATAGAATCGAAAAGGAATTGGAACATTTAGTGGAAATGGGTGCGTACCAACCTGTAGCATATTCGAAATGGGCGGCACGAATCGTACCATTAGTAAAGGATGATGGAGGAATTAGGATATGAGTGGACTATAAGCTGACTGTTAACCAGGTAGCCGCATTGGACAGTTATCCCGTACCCAAGACAGAAGATCTTTTAGCCATGCTTAATGGAGCTAAGTTGTTTTGTCTCGATTTAACTCGATTTCACACAGGCTTATCGGCAATTAATATTAGATGAGTCGTCTAGAGAATATCTTACCATCAACACACATAAAGGGCTGTATCAACCAACTCGTTTACAACAGGGTGTTCACTCCGCAGCGGGCATTTTTCAAAACAAGATTGAAAAGAGAGTAGGACATATTCCATGGTTGACAGTGAGATTAGATGACATTTTAGTTGCGGGTATAGATTACGCAGACATATTGAAGAATTTAAGAGAGACATTAAAAGTGCTGAGAAAATGTGGCATTCGATTGAAGCGAGAAAAATGTTCTTTAATGGTTCCCTTTCATGGTTTTCAAGTTGTGTACCTGGGATTCCTTGTAAACAGCCGTTCAATCAAAATTAGATCCAATTATGAAGATGCCAACACCCAAAAACCTGTCGGAATTGAAGTCATCTTTTGGGAATGATAAATCATTATCATCGTCATTTACCCAACTTAGCTGAAGTATTGGAGCCGTTACAAAGACTTCTGAGGAAAGATATCGGGTGGAAAATGGGGCAGTGATCAGTCGGAGAGTTTTCAAAAAGTAAACGTGACGCCTCACCTTATGGCGTTGGCGCAGTCTTGTCCCATATCACACAGGATGGAAAGGAAAACCCTATAGAATACACTTCTAAAACACTTGCACCGGCCGAACGAAATTACTCTCAGATTGAAAAGGAAGGGTTAGCAGTAGTATATGCAGTCAAGAAGTTTCGCCAGTATCTACATGGGCGGACTTTTACGATACTCACCGACCACATACCATTGTTAGGGTTACTGGGCGCTGATAAAGCAGTACCTCATTTAGCTGCGGCTCGTATACAGAGATGGGCGTTACTATTGTCGAACTATCATTACGAATTGAGGTACCGCCGGGGGGAGTTGAATGCAAATGCTGTATGAGTAGATCGCCGCTACAATCGATTGAAACTTCCAGTTCTACAAGAGGGGAGATACTACTTACTGAAGTAATCCGGTCGCCGATTACTGCTGAAGAAGTTCGAGAAAAAACAAGAAGAGATCCGGTGTTAGGGAAAGTGTCCGATTACGTATGTAACGGCTGGTCACCAGACTCCGGGAATTCTGAGCTTAAACCGTAACGAAATCGTCAAGAAGAATTATCAGGATATGATGGATGTGTATTGTGGGGAAATCGCGTTGTTATTCCGGTGTTTTTACAGTCTAGAATACTGGATGAGTTGCATAGTGCACATCCAGGTATACACCGAATGAAGGCTTTGGCTCGCAGTTTTGATTGGTGGCCACTATTACACCATGATATCGAAACCAAGGTAAAAAGTTGCCAAGAGTGTGAAGAACATCAAAACATGCCTGCTAAAGCACCCCTTCATCATTGGGAGAGTGTTACAAAGCCCTGGCAGAGAATACATGTTGATTTCGCGGGTTCTTTCCTGGGGAAGATGTTTCTGTTGATAGTGGATTCATTCTCGAAGTGGTTGGAAGTTTTACACAAAGTCCGAATAACTATGGATCGAAAATGACAATCGAATGTTTAAGAAGATAGTAGTTAGCGATAATGGTCCAAGTTTTGTTAGCGTTGAATAGACATTTCCCGAGTTTATTTTTTATCAAGCTCCGCCTCGTTTTCGCAATGGTTAATATGGTAACGAAATGTCACGGGACTCATTTCAGTAATGTGCAATAAGTGTAATAATTGTGATAATGTTAATGATTGAGCACAAGAGATTCGGTTGTCATAGTAACGCAATTGAAAACGAGGCGGAGTGTGATAAAAAATAAACTCGGGAAAGGTCTATTTGAAACGTTTATGAAGGCAAATGGGATACGGCATATAACGATGGCGCCATATCATCCAGCGACAAAATGGATCAGCCGATAGAGCAGTGCAAACGTTTAAGTTAACAATGAAAAAGATGAGTGTGTCTTCAGCTGACTCATTACAAACAAAACTAAATCGATTTTTGTTTGCTTACCGAACAACTCCACAAAGTGCCACTGACATGACACCTGCCGAACTGCTGATGGGTCGTAGGTTAACTACGAGGTTGAGTCTTGTCAAGCCGAGCCTGCAGAGAAAGCTATCGAAGAAAAACATCGTTCGGATTGCTGCGTCGAAACTTGCACGGAGTTTCATTGCCGGGGATACGGTGTGGATAAGAAATTACAACAACCGCAACCGACTTTGGATCCCTGGGGCTGTAGAGAGCAAGACAGGGCCGTTATCGTATGTGGTGCGAGCTGAAGGAAAAAGTCACCGACGGCATGTAGACCAACTACAAAGTAAACCGCAACACATAGATGAGGAGATCGATAAAGTTATCACGCCTCAAGATACACCGATGCTTGGAGAACAACAACCATCTGCAGAGAGCACAAGTGAGTCGTCAGGTGTGGAAACTGAACAGACAACAGAGAGAAGCATGATTGAGACGCAGCAACCATCAACGCCTGCTCCATCTACCCCTCGGCTAACAGCAAACCTGGAAAAGGGAGGGGTGAGGCAAGTGCAACACAAACATCAGAAGTAGAATTGGAAACAGGAGGAGTGAAGTTGAGGCCGAAACGTATAACAAGAAGGCCGAGTTACCTTGGTGATTACGAATGTTAAAAGTTGGACTAATGACTACTAAGAGGGGAGGATTGATGTGTTCTCCTCCTCCCCTATGTGTTTGTTCTTTGAACATATTACTAATAGTCCATAAGCTGAGGGCCAAAAAAAGTTCATTTTGGCTCCGGTGGGGGGGACAAAGTCTAGTAATGATTTTTGATCACTATAATATCTATATTTTACGAAATCAAAAGTTTTTTGGCTCCAAAGTCCAGCTTTCATACTTTTTTAGGGGGCCTTTTTTAGATTAACTGCAAAAGTTTTGTCGAAAAAACGTATTTTTCGAAAAATTGTTTTTTCGGGCATAAGTTCACTTAAAAAAGCTGTCTACAGTTGAAACTTTGTGCAATGGTACATATTGATACAGGTTAATCAAAAATTTTTTTAAAAAAAATTTAACTTGAAAACTGTCTATTTTACAGACCAGAAAATTCAAAAAATATGACTTCTTTTCGGTTTTTTTCGGTGTTTTTGTCAAAAACTTGATTTTAATTTTAATTTTACATTTCGAATGTATGAACAAAATTTTGTTCGAATTCTTGTACATTTAAGCATGTGAAAGAATAATGATGAAATTTTAATCTGTTTTGTTTTGTTTTACGTAGAATAAAGAGTAGTAAGAAATAATGAGTAAAAGGAAGAAAAAGCAAGACGAAGTAGTGGAAAAGAAGTCATCACGAAATAGTGAGCTTAGATCATCTTTAGTGTTACCAAATGTTTGTATTTTTTGTCAGAAAGTTTCAAAATACAAGACAGGATCAAACACTAGAGAGACTTTAAGATGTTGTTTGGAAATGAAAGTTGATGAACGCATCAGACATATTGCAACAGTGAGACAAGATTCAAACATTTTGTCTATTTGTACTGACGAACTAGTAGCGAAAGAAGCAAAGTATCACCCTAGTTGCTATAAAAACTACACCAGGCCGGATAAACAGATAGTTGGGTAGGACACTATTAAGGTTGATATTTTGAAAGCTGTTGTGAAAGAACTTTTAAATAACACAGAAGGAAATATTGTTAGGTTGGCCGAGGTAAGACATAAATTGTCTGAAGAATTTAAGCGATTGAATGTAGAAGCACATTCCTATCTCAAAAATTGTAAAAGAAGTATACCAAGACATATCCCTGAGGTTAAGATCCATAATTCAAGTACAGGAGATATCGTTTACTTTGAACATCTAAAAACAGAAGACCTGGTTGAGCTGTATATTTTGAATAGAGAAAAGTCTAAACAAATTGAAATTATAGACGAAAGTATTGTGGAAGTTGCTAAAGCTATTCGAACAGAAGTCAAGAAAAGCAGTTATAAGATGTCATGGCCGCCATCAATGGAAGAATTAGATATGAGTACATTTCCTAATCTTCCTCTATTGAGAAGCTTTCTCGCAATTTTAACAACAGATGAACATGACTGCTCCATATAGATCAATGGCTCGTTACCATATGCACCAATTTGTTCGAATTTCTCCAAACATCAACAGTCATAAAGATATACAGCCCAGTAGGATAAAAAGAGATCTCAAAGATATAGAGTCTGTAATGGACCTTCTTAAAGAAACCTTTATCAATCCAATGGAAGAGCGCCAACTCATTGGTTTGTCAAGTGGAATGATACCAACCGAGAAGGTTGTAAAGGATCTCAACCAAGCATACGACATTGGTAAAGAATCTTTAGATGATTTCATTAAAGATAGGCTTGTTGATCTTTCTGTCTCGATTTATGATCCAATAAAGAAGCTGCAACTAGGATCATTCAGTGTCATGAAGAAAACTAAAAGAATTAAAGGGAAAGGAAAAGAGATTCAGTTTTCGACACAAAGTGGAATTTTTGGTGAAATTGCACTAATTTCACAATCCAGGACAGTGGACATGCGAGAAATATTCAAGTATCCTTTGGGTTTGGTTCCTTATGCATTAGCAGATGGCATGGGTATGATGGTCAAAACTAAAAAAGCAGATCTTCAAGCTGAACTGGAGAAAGGTACTATTGCAGTTGATCGTATCCCCTAAAATTCCTGTAGTATTATTGATGGCATGGCCCTCGTCAGAAAAATTCGCTTTACTGATTTGACATTTTCTCAGGTTGCAGAAGTCCTCTTTAATTCTGCGATATCATCTTCGAAAAGGTCAACAAGAATTGATATCGTGTTTGACGTGTACTTTGAAGAGTCGATTAAAGATGTTGAACGAAACTGTAGATACTCTGATCAACTATCATTCAAAACAATTGTTGGCAAAAATGTCGTGCAACAGTGGCATTCATTTTTAGGAGGAGGAAAGAACAAGAATGCACTAATAGAATTTCTTGTAAAGGAATGGGCAAAAAAAGTGATTCCAGATAACGTTGTTGTTTTTGTGACCTGTAGGAAACGCTGTATTTGCTTGAACCGATAATGCAGAAATTGTTGCTCTGCGCAGCAAACAAGAGAAAGCAGATACACGCATACTTTTACACGCATCTCATGCAAGTGCTCATGGGTAAGAAATATCATTCATGTAGTAAATTGAATTGCATTGACAACAGTTTAAATCTTCTGTAAATTGTGATCCTTGCTCCCTCCTTACGGAATTGATACATCTAACTGGTTATCTTCCAGCTGGTCTTCAAAATGTATTGTAATTAGTTTAATATTGTTAAAAATTAATTTCTATGATATTTGTTCCTCAGCTACAGAGATATTGTCATTCATACACCAGACACAGATGTAGTCGTGATTGCTGTCGGTGTCTCAAGACGATTTTCTTGTGAATTGTACATTAAAACAGGCGTTAAAGAGAAGACGAGGATCATTTCAGTAAGTCGCATTGTGCAGAAAATGAAGTCCACACATGATCTTGAAAGCACTGCAGATGTTACTGATGCTTTAATCGGTTCTCATGCATTTACCGGATGTGACACCGTCAGTGCTTTTTGGAGAAAAGGGAAACGTCGTCCTTTCAGCTTGATGATGAAGGAAACGTCATATACGAAACTGTTTATGAAGCTTGGAAATAACTGGGATATCGAGGACGATTCCATAATTAAAGATTTTGAATCATTTGTGTGTTCGATGTATGGTTCAAGAACGTGTAACAGTGTCAATGATCTGAGGTATGAATTAAAAACCTTTATCTGCAAATTTTTGAGGCTTTATTTATTTTCAATTAACTTTGTAGCGAATCTTTCAGATAAAAACTACTATTTAACGTGTTTACTTGACCGGACCAATTTTGATATGTTTAATGAATCATTTACTTACAGATTCCAAATGTATCGCAAGAGTAATGGAAAAGTGGATTCAAAATGTCTCCCTCCATGTCTTGATAGCTTAAAGCACCATATTGACCGAGCCAACTATCAAACAGCCATCTGGAGGCGATGTATGTTGAATGATCCTGAAACACCAAGTCCAGTTGGTAATGGTTGGCAACGAGATGAAAATGGAAATCTGATTATCAATTGGGTTTCAGTTAAACCAGCGCCAGACTCAATACTTGAGCTGTTATCATGTCATTGCCAACGAAAATGTAAACAAGATTCCTGTCCCTGCTGGCTAAACCACCTTAAATGTACAGACGCTTGTCACAAGTATACATGTGAAAACGAGACTGTCATAGATGATGAAGAAGATATGGATACTGATGATAGCGACAGTGAAAGTGACGATGAGGACGAATTGTAAAAGTGCTTATAAGAAGTATAAGGAATATTTACCAATCTAAGCTCATTATTATTGATAGAAGGCTTTTCGAAGTGAACTTATGGCCGAAAAACGAAATTTTTGATGTAAAAGTACTTGTAAGAAATATTCTTATATTTAAAGCGTAAACTGAAGATAACATGTTTTTTTTTACTTTCTCATCAAAATACTTCCGACGTACAATTAAAAACAGTAAGTTTTTGACAAAAATATTGAAAAAAGTTGAATTTTTCGGAGTTTCCAGTCTGTAAAATAGACAATTTACAAGTTAATTTATTTTTTTAATTTTTTGATTAACTTGTATCAATATGTACCATTGTGCAAAGTTTCAACTGTAGACAGCTTTTTCCAGTGAACTTATGCCCGAAAAAACAATTTTTCGAAAAATACGTTTTTTCGACAAAATTTTTCTTGTTAATGCAAAAAAACCAAAAAAAACCCAAAAACGTATGAAAGCTGGACTTTGGAGCCAAAAAACTTTTGATTTCGTAAAATATAGATATTATAGTATGGTGGCCGAGAGGGGCCATCGAGAAAAAAATTTCAAAATCGAGAACAAAATTTCAAATTCGAAGAAAAAATATCAGGATGGTCAAACAGAGCCATTGAACGCGGAACCAGATTCAGTTCCACGCGTAATGTATTGCCACAACTGTGGAAAAGCTCTTGGAGATGAAGAAATATTTTGTTCTTCTTGTGGATGTAAGAGAAGGATGGAATTTGATTTGACGACCATGAAAACCGTTGTTTGTTCAGAAAAAGAGTTGATCCAATATTACTTTTATGCTGGTCACCGTATCGATGTAATTGTAAAGTTTTTAAAGCTCCATCATGGAATAAAAATGAGTGTCAGAACACTAAAACGAAGACTTAGTGAATTCGGCTTAAAAAGAAATGACTCTGAAGTCTCTGACATAGATGGCTTTTCCAGGAAAATCATTTGGCTCAAAGTTTCAAGGTCTAATAACAACCCCATTGTACCAGCTTATTTTTACTTAAAAAGTGTAGTCAAGTTTAGATTTTGTCCAGAAAATCTTAGAACCGACTGTGGAACGGAAAATGGGCTTAGTGCGTCTATTCAATGTAAGTTTGTTTCATCTGTTAATGGGCATACGTATGGTTCTTCTCATTACAATCAACGAATAGAGAATTTCTGGTCACATTGTAAGCGAGGATTTACGTCTTGGTTAATCGATTTTTTCAAAGACCTAGTTTCAAGGAATCAAATGGTAATCGGTAACTCATTGCACTTAGAATGCGCATGGTTCGTATTCTCTGCTTTAATTCAACACGAACTTGACGAAGTTTTGAAGCTTTGGAACTCACATTACATCCGCCGATCTAGACATGATACTATCCCAGGCCGACCTGAGGAACTCTTTTTTCTCCCTGAATTACGTGGATATCTTAACTGTAAGCGTGCAGTAAGCGTAGAACAAGTAAACCAAGTCTTAACAGAGAACGACTTTCTCGATTGGGCGGAGGATGCAATAGAAGAACATGATGAAGAACTAAGTGAATATTTTATTTATCTTGTTAACGAGCTAGATCTTATTCATCCGCCTAACGATTGGAATAGTGGTAGAAGTTTATATTTAGAACTCATATCACATGCTGTTTAAAGATAGTGGAAAGTATTTCGTGGTACGTTGCGGGGATTGAAGACGTAGAATGAATAGGAAAAGTTTATAAAGCAACAAAATCGTCTTTTTTAACAAAACAAAAGAAACGTCATAAGTATAGCACAACAACAAACAACTAAACTTGTAGGATAAAATTATCTTATGAGCTATAAAAAGTGACTTGTTATTGTATTATACATCAGAATTAGCTTTTCACTTTAGGAGACTGATAAAATGTGGATCTTAACCAATAACAAAACTCAACTTTTGCAGTAGAAATTTCGTCACTTATAACTATTTTTACAGAATTTACTTTTATCATTTAGGGCCAAAATTTCTTCTACAAAAATATCTCCCCTTAAAGTATATACATACAGGCTTATAAAAGATCAACTTAAGCAAACAAAAATATCAAGTGGAAGTACAAACAGCACAAAATGGTAACAAAATCCAAGCTTATTTTCAAAAAAGAAACTAAAAAATGTACTTAGTGAAGTAACATAAGTAAAAATATCATTCAGATAAGTTTGAAGAAATATAAACAATGTTTAAACTTCCCAAACCAAGGAGCCATAAGTATATCCTCTATCAAGTTGAGTTTAAACTGCTGGCTAGAGCATGTATATCTGTCATTCACAGGGAACACCAATGTTCTTGTACATGTATCTGCAGTAACACGCCTACAAGAAATATCATTTGTTGGTGTTGAGTGAACAAAACAAATGATTCCTGTGTTCATAATTGAAGGAGTAACAAACTTTGAACCAGTACAAAATCTAACAACATCTTCTGGAGTAAATGGTTTGGAAATTGTAATTTCGTTTCCATCAGCTTCCAAATCTAGATCAATCACATTCATCCTGGATGCTTCTTCAAGCTGCAAACTCTCAAGCATGCTTGTAAAATTGTAGTAAATATCCTCCTCTAATTCTTTTTTATTTTTGTTAACTTAATCAGTTTCATCAGTGACACTAGAATAAATAACTTTACCAATCAAGCAATTCACTTCCTCCCATGTTTGAACTTGACACATTTCTAGTTCTTTCACTGCTTCCTGATAATGTTCTTTCATTAAGTCAATAACCCCAAGAATTTCCATACCTTTCTTCACTTCATTCATTTCCTGAAGACAAATTGATATCGAACAGTGATATGCAATGTTTGCGATCAGATTCCATTTGTCTGAAAATGACACTGAACTTTTGGTAACACCACAATCAAAACGTTCGGGTAAATTGTTCAGTTCCTCTGAGAATAATGCTTCATTTTCACATTGAGATAGTTGTTGTAATTTTTCCTGCAGCTCAAAATTAGGCACATCTCCAATATCAGGCTTTACTGAAGGTCCATCTAGTAGGTATGATGCAACAGCTGGCATAAGGTTTCGAGGGCCTGGACAGCCTTGTAGAAGGGACAGGGCAATGAGTATCCCAAACCGATAGAAATCCCCATTTGCTACCTTTTCAATATCATGTAAAAATGTGAATGATGAATTCCCTTGCATTATAAACCTTGGAGTATCTTCAAACAGAAGAGCAAAAAATTCTTGCAAAGGTCCTCCGGCCCTCATCTACTGCTTCTTCACAAATGAATTGGACTTTAATAGGCTTAATACCTTTTAAGAAAAAACATTGCAATTTTTCGTTTGTATCCTGCCATACCTTACGCCGACGAATAACTAGTTTATACTTGTCATCAGGGTCACTTGCAAAATATCCTGCAATTTCTTTAACTCGTTATAGAAATTCGATTTCAAAGTGCTATCTGAACAAGTTGGGACACTATCATTGACTATTGATCCTTCACTAAATGTATTGAAACTTGAAGCATGCAATGAAGAAGTTGAGGCTTGGTTTGTAGAAAAATCCTGGTTATCAGGAGGTTGACTTACTGTTTCCAAGTTACTATCTACATCCACAATAGAATCTGACAGGATATTGTTTGCTTCAAAGTAATCTGGAATAGACATTTGATAGGGTAATGGTGGAGGTTGACAGTGATTGTCATCAAGATAACCGAGTTTAATGTCATCACTACTCTTGTGCATATCACCTTCGAACTGTGATGTCATACACAAGTAGAATATTATTTGAGAGTACCGTAAAACGGGGTAACTTCGGAATTTATTTATTTATTTATTTATTTGGTATTGTTTTACGTGGCTAGCCTCACTCAGTTGCTACTGCATTTGCTTTCCAGGAGGGGCCACGGCTTAGGTTGGAGGCTCCGAAGTATTTGACACAAACCCAATCAAGGACCTGTGCTCTTCTGGATGACCTCCTGCAACACCCGATGTATCATCTACCCAATTTCCCTCACATGGCATGAGTCGACCCGGTGCTATGGTACATTCACTTGCGCATGGTGAATCGCCGCCAAGGGGAATTGAACCCCGACCTCCCGCATGAAATGCGAAAGTGATAACCACTATACTACGGCGTGAAAAAGTGAATTCACTATATTAAATGATAATGAAAATGTGATTTCCAATCTTTTAAATATATCAGTTGGGAAAAAAATAAAAATAAATAAATCCCCCTTAAAAAAAGAACCAAACATCAACATTATAAAAAAATTGAAACATTTATTTATTTATTTATTTGGTATTGTTTTACGAACGCGGGGTAACTTCGGAAACGAACAAAAAAACGGCTGTTACTTCACGAAAAATTAATGTTTTTCCATACTTTTTTCGTTTTTAGCTCCGTCGTGATGTCTTCTCTGGTTTTCCACAAGAAAGATGTAGAATCTTTATTTAATGAAGAAGAAAATGAAGAAAAACAGACGTTTTTCAGTATACGTCACTTGAAGCCGTTTTTCACAATATTTAAAGTGATGACATTGTAATTATTTTTTATAACATTTAAGTAGAATAATTGGATGTATCTTATTTTTTTGTTTTATGTGAAATAAGCTTTTCTTCCTCCAGTTATTTGGTTTTCAATTAGCTCTTGATTTCCACCGTAAAAGGCCACCCATTCCGCCATTCAGGATAGCTTCTTACAATTAGCCGTAAACCAAAGTGAATCAGCAGATAACGGTATGTCCAGCTGCAATTGTCGATAATTAATAATGACTCCCATGCGTACTACTAGGACATACATCACAATCGTACTACAAATGACAGTGCATTAAAGAATTAATTACTTTTCACACTATTAAATCGGCTGTCATAAAATTTTTAACAATAATTTTGATTTAGTCGGCTCTTTATAGTAGTTGTTTTTGTTATTGAATCGGCACTGCTTAAAAGTAAATGGTAGACGTTCGAAGTTTCCCCATCTCGTTATTTTCAAATTTCGATGTTTATGTGATGATATCTTTATTGTTTCTTCATTGATCATTTTGAACTTTGGGTATCTAAAAGACAACAATACAAGTGCTTTACTCAGTAAGTTTTATTATTATTAGACTCCTACTTGTTAAGTTATTATAAGAAAAGTTGAAAAATCGCCCGAAGTTACCCCGTTTTACGGTACGGTTTGCACAGTTCTAATTTATAATCCTGTAGTCTAAAAGGTTTTGGCTCCTCAGATAGTGGAACTCCTGGCAAGCATATAACTTCTTTTCCATCCGGATATAACAAGGAGTATTCCTCTAATTTGCAAAACGTTTGGTCATGAGATGCATGCTTATCTATCGAAGCTAACTTTAATTCGGTAGAAGAACACTTTTCAAAAACCTTTATTGGCAATTTTTTTCCACGTACAGGCTTCAAATTACCAAAATCATCCCTAGTCATGATACCAACATTCACAAGAACCGACTTTTTACAATCAGCATTACCACCAGAACTGTGAGGCTTTGAACTTTGATTGGATTTAGGTTTCTTGAAATGTGATACAAGTTGTTTACGTTTTTCGTCCTGGTATTCTGAAAGTTTAAGAGGTCTTTTTTCAGCTTTCATCGATGCATCACCGACAACGTCAGTATTATTCGTTACTAATTGAGCTACTGGAATGGTCAGGTTCAACCTTTCTACCGCATCTAAAGCAAAATCTATCCTCACTTTCCAACGAAAAACCACAACCGCGACAAAACACACCACAGCTCCTGTTCGCCATATTTATTTATTAACCTTGCAAAATTACGGCTCCGAAAGAATTTTCAATTTTAATTTCTTGATTTTGATTTTGAAATTTTTTTCTCGATTTTGAATATTTTTTTTTACGATTTTGAAAATCTTTTTCTTGATTCTGAAATTTTTTTCTTGATGGCCCTTCTCGGCCACCATATTATAGTGATCAAAAATCATTACTATAGTCTGTTCAAAAAAAATGTGCACTAATTTCAGCTTTTATATAAAAACCAGGCTCAAGGGAATTGATGTAATTTGCTAAATCTGGTTTCCACATGATAACTGAAATTAGTGCACATTTTTTTTGAACAGACTATAGAATTTGTCCCCCCGCCGGAGCAATATTTCGACCTCAACTCATGGACTATAAGAGTTTTGTTGTAATCACGTTTTTTAGTAAGAGTGCGTTTACATGAAGGCCGTACTGAACTCAGTATGGGTTGAATTTTCAATCCTCCCGTATCGAGTTTCAATACGGGTTTTTATTTCAGTACGGTTCCTGGTCAAACCTTCAGCGGTGTTTACATAATAACGGCCGTACTGAAATTTTACCCGTGATGATTTCAAACCTATTTCTCAAATAGGTTTGAAATTTCGATACGGCTTGGAAAGGTGTGAAAGTTTTCACATTTCATTGTTTTATCATAAAATGTGTTAACAAGCATGCGCATATTAATTAAATTTTGCTGACACCTATGAAACAAAAATACAGAATGTGCTAAATTTATTCCATTATGCACAAAAAATATTTCTACCCGTACTGAAATCTCAAACATGTGTGATTTCAGTACGGCTCTCATGTAAATGCGCTCGTAGAGAGAACTAGAAACTAGTAAAATCTATTGTTTCGATTGTTACTCGCGAACACTCGCCAAGACCGTATCGAAATTTCTCATGTAAACGCACTCTTAGAGTGTGTTTACATGAGAGCCGTACTGAACTCAAACCGGTTTGAGATTTTAACCGGTTTGAAATCGACATTCTGTTTACATGAGAAATTTCGATACGGTCTTGGCGAGTGTTCGCGAGTAACAATCGAAACAATAGATTTTACTAATTTCTAGTTCTCTCTACGAGCGCATTTACATGAGAGCCGTACTACTGAAATCACACATGTTTGAGATTTCAGTACGGGTAGAAATATTTTTTGTGCATAATGGAATAAATTTAGCACATTCTGTATTTTTGTTTCATAGGTGTCAGCAAAATTTAATTAATATGCGCATGCGCTTGTTAACACATTTTATGATAAAACAACGAAATGTGAAAACTTTCACACCTTTCCAAGCCGTATTGAAATTTCAAACCTATTTGAGAAATAGGTTTGAAATCATCACGGGTAAAATTTCAGTACGGCCGTTATCATGTAAACACCGCTGAAGGTTTGACCAGGAACCGTACTGAAATAAGAACCCGTATTGAAACTCGATACGGGAGGATTGAAAATTCAACCCGTACTGAGTTCAGTACGGCCTTCATGTAAACGCACTCTAAGTTGAGTTTTGGAAAAATAAAGATGGCTGACTTAGCTATGTCTTAGAACGTCTGTATACTACAGTAGATTTTCTTTTTTCTTTACTTTTCAATGAACATTTTATAACTTCACTATAGTCTGTTCAAAAAAAATGTGCACTAATTTCAGCTTTTATATAAAAACCAGGCTCAAGGGAATTGATGTAATTTGCTAAATCTGGTTTCCACATGATAACTGAAATTAGTGCACATTTTTTTTGAACAGACTATAGGTATGTATGCAAGGTGTGGTTTCTACTAGGTAGATGTAATCGCAATTCCAATAATCCCGATAATACTTATAGAAATTTTCCAAGTAAAAGTAAAAGAAACCAGGCCAGATAACAAAAAAATCGCAAAGAATATCTGTTAAGAATGTGCAAGTCTCTGAACACATTACCGTATCTTTTTTGTTATTTTTTTAAAAAAGATTCTTTAGGAAATTGAAAAATACTAGAATAAACCATGCCTTGCGTTAGAAAAATGCACAAAGAGAGCATTATACGGAAATTAAATTTTAAAAACACTTTACTTCTTTTTGATCACTTTGTTGGATCCTCTTGAAAGAGCTAGGCTTTTTATAACTCACAGTTTCTCCATTGATATTTATCATTTTGAATACTTTATGTTGGAAAATTGTTGGTATATATCAGTTAGGACCACTCGACCAGAATTCGTCGCTAAAATAATCGTGATTTATTATAAAGAATTGCCTCGATAATTTTATTTTACTCTATTTGAATACATCCGATTGAATGATGACGATCTAGCATAGCAACCGCATAGAAACATAGCTCTAGGGAAAATTCGACACAGTAAATTTTTTTTATTTTGGGGGCTGTGAAACTTTATTCAAAAACAAAACTTTTTACTGTGTCAAAATTTCCGTTTCGGCTTAAGTTCTTCAGAAAATGAAGAAAGAAGAAAACGAACAATTTCTACATCTTCGGAGGAGTACTGCTTTTCCAGCGATACATTAGCATGTTTCAATAATAGTCGTAAAATTAAATTTGCGCTATTGTATGGTGTATCGACAAAACGATTATTAAAATCATTAACATAAGAATATCAAACATTGCGCGATAATAAATTTTCGGGAAGCATTCGGAATGAATAATTCAAACGAACGCATGGTTATTACATTCTTCACCAGAACATATATTTCGTAATTATACGCTCAGTCCTCCCCTTAGCTTAAACTTAGTGTTCTAGAAATGTTTGGTAGTATATCGCTTGGAAAAATTGCTTGGTAAAAAAAGAAGGCCAACTAAATCCGAGGGTGGTGCGATCGCACCCAAAGCAACCCCCGAGTTACACCACTGCCTACTTATGTTGGGGATCTGGTAACGAAGTTATTCAATCTGAATACGAAAATAAATAACACAAAAAGTCACGAGCACCCTTCACCCTTCAAAAAAATGGCTGCAAATCCGTGAAATGTTTTTTGTGAAAATATTTAAAAGTCGCCAGCATATAAAGTCGTGAATCCTAAAAAAGCAAAATGTGGCGAAAGTCGAGAGAATTTGTGTGTTCCCGATCTTTTGTCGTCTGTATCTCGATGAATTCTATTCACATATTCTCGGGCTTCATAGAAAAAACACAAATAATTTGTTCTGGACAATTTATTTATATCAACGTGTGTTGTAGAATTAAAGAATAGCAGAATTATTATATTAGTTAGGATAAGGTTTTTGTTTGCCTAAAAGATATAATAAGAACAAATATATAACACTTTCCCCTAGTAAATAAAATAAAGGCACTACCTAAAAATAATACCTAAGATAATACCTAAGAATAAAGAACAAAATGACTTCTATCGAATGTAAAACTGATGCTTCTTTGATCTGTGACAAGGTTGAATTTACGACCAATCAAGAAGTGTCTCCAATCTCGGATAGACTCAACGATGGCAGCTGCTTCTTTTTCGACTGAATGATGTTTTATTTCGTTATGGTTGAGTGTTCGTGAAAAGAACGCAACTGGACGACCCTTTTGATTCAATGTAGCAGCAATACAAAAGTCACTAGCATCTGTTTCTACGACAAACAGTGCTTCCGGGTCGATGGGTTTGAGGGTAGCCGTTTTAAGATCTTCTTTGAGTATATTGAATGCGTCGAGTACTGGCTGAGGTACTGGAAAGGTTGTGTTTTTATTGAGTGGGCGGATTTTCTCTGAGAACTTATCGATAAATTTGCTGTAGTAGGAAAACATTCCAATGACTCTTTTCTGCGATTTAAGATTTGTTGGAGGTGGCATATCGATCAACGGTTGTAGTCGATGTTGGTCTGGTGATATTGAATTTTTACTGACGGTGTATCCTAGTAGAGTGATAGATGTTGTAGATGATACTGTTTTATCATGATTCAGTGTTAGATTGTACTTTTCTAACGTAGCAAGAAAGTTTTTAACATTCTGGTCATGTTCCTCCTTTGATTGACCGGCGATAGTGATATTATCGACAAAAATGAAGGTATCTTTGAGGTTTTCAGTCTGTACTACCTTATCCATAGTTCGCTGAAAAGCACTAACTCCATTGGTGACACCAAAAGGTATACGTGTAAATTCCCATAGTTGTCCATCTGCTTCGAATGCCGTGTACTTTCGATCGCCTTCTTGGATGGGTACTTGATGATATGCAGATTTGAGGTCGAATGTGGAGTAGTACTGATACTGAGATAGTTCTTGTATCATATCAACTGAATTGGGCATTGGGTAGGCATCCAATTCAGTAAATAAGTTTATGGTTTCACTGTAGTCGACAACCATTCTACGTTTGTGATTGTTGGTTTCCTTAGTGACGAATGCTTGTGCTCTCCAAGGAGATATCGATGGTTGAATGATCCCTTGTTTCTGTAAACGGATAATTTCATTTTTGATAAATTGACGATCTGGTGGAGACTGACGGCGTGATTTGGTAGTAATTGGTTTGACTTTAGAGGAGAGGTGCGTGAATAAAGGAGGGGCTGGTATACCGGTAGTACCAAACGAGCGTTGTGAGTTGAGACTTTCGGTTTGATTTGGATTATCGACTGCTCCAAGGATGAGGTCTTCTTGTGATCCGTTGAAGTTAAAGATGACTCTTCGATGCTTCTTTAGGGTATCTTTCCCAATGATGATGTCTGTACATAAATCTTTGATTACTTCTGCTACAACTCCTCTGTGTTCGCGACCGTTTACTTCAATGTTTATAACGACTTCCCCTACTATTTTTGCGACTAAGTTGCTATCAGCAAGGGGTATTGTTCTGTTTTTAGGGATAATGTACAAGTTCAATTTGTTTGCGACAGATTTCTTAATAAATGTTGATGAACTTCCTGAATCAACCATTGCTTTTATAGTGGAAGCTCCATCGATTCGACAGTTTGTGTAAGAAATATCTCGGCCTAGTCATGCGAGGTAAGAAGAATCAGGAAATCCAGCTGCTCCAAGAGTGTTTGTTGGGCTAGAATGACAAACTTTTGCCCAATGTCCTTTCTTTTTACAGTTTCGACATTCAGACTCTTTAGCAGGGCAGTTTGATCTGGCATGTCTGGCATTTCCACAAAAATAACACAGTTCCTTTGTTTGTGGAGACCTTTGCCCGTTACTGTTGGACTTCTCGGAGTTTGGCTTGTTTCGGTGTATGGCTGCCAATGAGGGATCCTCGCGTTCTGATGTAGCTGCAATCGTGCTATTCTCGTAAGATGCGGACTGATTTTGGGCCTGTTCTAACGCACGAGCTTGGGCGAATGCATCATCTAACGAAAGCTCCCCAATGTTTTCGAGAAGGCGTTGGCGAATATGGGCTGATGCTATGCCATTAATGAAAGCATCCCTAACATATTGCTGTCTGTATTGTTCTGCTGTAACTTGCTGGAAATTACAGTTTTTGGATAAACGTTGAAGCTCTTGTTTGAAGGCATCTATCGATTGAGAGGGCTCTTGTTTGCAAGTGATTAGTTTATGTCGATTGTATACAACACTTGTCGGTTTGATATAAGCGGAATCGAGTAGCTGAATAGCGGTATTGTAATCTGGTGCCTCACTCACAATGTCAAAGATATCAGCTGAAATGTTATTAAATAATGCGAAGAGTTTCTTACGTTCAACGTCAGCTTGCTGGGCAGCTGCATTTGGAGCATCTGCAGGTATGTCAGGAATAGAAGCGTCGAGATAGTTGGCAAATGTCATCTTCCAATGTTTGTAGAGTTTTTCAGCATTCGGATCGTTTGAGTCAGTTTCAAAGACTTTTGGTCGTAACAATTTATCCATGATGATGACCAGATGATGATGAGTTGGCAAACAAAATTGTTGTAGAATTAAAGAATAGCAGAATTATTATATTAGTTAGGATAAGGTTTTTGTTTGCCTAAAAGATATAATAAGAACAAATATATAACAACGTGAATGTACAAAGTAGTCCTAAGTTACAAATTGAATCAGATTGATAATTACTTCTTTCATGATTTTACAATACATTTCTCAATCTTGTATTCTCAAATCAGAAGAAAAAGTTTTGAATGCACTTCGTCGTGTGGCTGTCATAAAGTAGTAAGAAACGCTTTTTATCGCAAGTTTTGGTCGAGTGGTCCTAACTGTATATATACCACACCAGCTTTCAATGTTCTTTTCTTTGGCCTCATTTTTGCCATATCAACTTCGAAACAGTCTTCATGAAAGTGATCGCTGCACACTACTTTATCTTTTCCAAATTGGAAGGTTTTAACAGTACATCCAGAGCTGATGTTGTTAAGCCATCTTTCTGTCTTTCTTTGAAGGATCAGGAAAACAAAAATAAGACATTCGCTCATCACGAATTGTCTTCACTACATGATTTGTTAAAACTACAGCTGATATCTACATGCACAACTGTGACGTCATATTTTTGAGTTTTGATTAAACTTCAAACTTTAATAACTAACGAAAGAATTGTGTAAAATGAATAAAACTTTGTAAAAAGTCGTCTTCCACAATTTAGAGTCGATTCATTAAAAAGAAAGTGTTACATAATTTTGACGTTAATTCTCTTTTAAAAGCCAGGCTGAACATTTATTTTTATGAAAACATGCATTCAGTCATGATGACGATGAAGGAAACCCTTTTTATGTTGAGGAAAACCAAATCAACCAGTAATGTTCAGAGAGTACATAACAAAAACTGCAAGTGAAAATGTGATGTCATATATGCTAAAAGAAGTTCATAAAACTAATTATATACGTATAATATTTTAATACGCAAGTGTGTTTCCCCCTGCCCTGGATAGTCATTCAACCTAAAAAACAGAAACATTTTACTATGTATAAAATGGTGTGTGTGAACATGTTTTTTTGAAAAAGAGATATATATTTATTTGGAATACTGGAATTAAATTTTATATATATTGTCATTTAAATCCTCCTGTTTTTTGAAAATACTCTTCTTTCTAACACATAACATTTTGTTAGTAGAGATTGTTTTTGTTCGCCTTAGATAGTTATTTGCTTATTTGTCTACCCCAAAGTATTTTTAATACTAAGTAGTATTAGCATTAGGTTTGACCGATTTTCTTTCCTTCTTTTGTAAACCTGTATGCAAACTTGATTGTATGATCTAAGTTTTATCTGAGTTACGAATGTTGTTATGTTATGTTGAATTACATTGTTTCCTTTGATTTTATGACATAAATGATAATAAACTTGCCAAGAGTCAACAAAAATAAAGATCATGCATTTATTATGACAAAATTGCCTTACACATTGATGTGGTTGTTGACATTCAGGGGTTGACAAATTTCTACAGCATTCGTATGTTGACGTACATTTTTTTCACGTGCGGCAAAAAAATTTTAACATCTTTCAAATCAAAATATCTATATGTCTTATAAAAAAATACATTAACGCAACAAAAAGTTTATTATCAATGTTCTATTATTAGATTTCTGCGAAAGCAACATATGTTTTTTTGTAAGAGCTTGAAAAAAATGTAGAAAAAAAAACATGCGTTTCTTCAAAAGAAAAATGTTTTTAATTATAATTTCATGAAACAAAAATGAATTCGAACAAATAACTGCCTGTGGGAATAAGAAGGTCTGAACTGAGCTTTGCTAACAAGAATAACATGTCTATTTTCAAGTACTTTTTCTTCAAATTTTAATGTTGATATCACTGATTAAATATTTTGTTTTTATTTTATCATCGCCCCTGTTTAATGCACCAGTCGCTCCTTTATTTCAGTAAAAAGCAAATGCAGGTTGAGCTGCTTTGTCATGAGGATGATTTATATTTGTTACTTTAGAAAAGAGCAACACGATGCGTGCTCATTCTTTTGGGACATTGGATAATTAATATTAGTTGCATTTAGGTCTTATAATTTTTAGCTATGTCCATAGTAACTTCATAGTGACTTTTTAACTTCTCTGTGGAAATTGCAAGAGAAACCTAATCCTAATAGATTCAATTGCAAACCAATGAGTATCAGGTTGATGAGTTATACCATTGTAATTATTTAATTATACATTTTTCTCATGGTTGTAAATGCACACAACAATTTACAAAATTTTCACAACTTTGGGGAAATATAGTTGCATTTTTTTGTGAATCTTGTTTTGAATCAGAGATATTTATTCTGAATACTTGAATTTTATAAATTTTAATTTTTTTCGTCCCTATATATAATTTGAAATGCTACACATAATATGTTTTACTAAAGATTGGTTTTTGATTGTCTTTGATAGTTATTTGCTTATACCCCAAAGGTTTGACAATTTTCTTTTCTTCTTTTATAAACCTTTATATAAAATTGATTATATAACTTTGTAAGACAGTTTCATCCGAGTTACAGAAAGGCAGTGTTCTGTTGAATTACATTTTTCCTGTGATTTTATGGTTTAAAGGATAGGAAACTTGTGATGTCTTCTGCAGGAATAAGGATCCTATGTTTATTATGATGAAATTGCCTTACAAATTGATGTGGTTATTGATGTGTTCTGCAAAAAAACACTATTCACTTGTTTAAGGGGAAATATTAGTCGCAAGTGTTATAATTTTTAGCTATGTCCATAGTAACTTCTCAGTCACTTTAATTCCTTGGCAAAAATGAACATGAACATCTTCATTTGTGACGGTTTATGGGAAAAGGATAACAACCTAAAAATCGATCCAGGATCGCTTTTCCGATTAAGCGATCATTTGGATCGAAAAATCGATTTTAAAAGATCGATTTTTTGTAGTTTTGGATCACTTTTTCGATCCTAATAAATCGATTTTCCGATCCTAATAGATCGATTTTCCGATCCTAAAGAATCGATTTTCCGATCCTAAAGAATCGCTTTTCCGATCCTAATAGATCGATTTTCCGATCCTAAAGAATTGATTTTCCGATCCTAAAGAATCGCTTTTTTGATTCTATATCACTCACTCAAGTGTTGATTAAAATTCTGATAAACATTTTCCCCCAAGGAATAAATCAAAATATCGATCGAACAACTCAAAAAAGAATTGTAAGGGACGGTTTCTATTGGTAATAACTTTAAAACAAACTTTTTTTTCTTTTTTCTTAAACTGAATGGGAACCATGTTCTGTTATGTGACCAGCGGTGGAACAACTTAAACAAAAAAAAGAATTATAGCAGACGGTTTCTATTTGTAGCAACTTGAGAACAAACTATTGTTTATTTTATGTCTTAGTGAATAAGAACCAGGTAATCAGTTCATTATTTAACACGAACGCGTGCTACCTGTAATTATACATCCGTCACATTGAGTTTTCAAAATAATGCTGAAGTTGCGATAACAACAACATCTTTTGAGAGTGTAGACATCTTTATCAATAAAAAAACTTTTTATTTTTATTTGGCAAAATAGCAATTAGATATAATACTCCCAGTTATGTTCCAACCTCGAAAACTGGCGCATGGGAATATGAAAAATATAAACATACATAGACGTTGAATGAAACGAAACGTAGTAAGTAGGTAAATCCTACTTTTCATATTCTAACAAAATACCGTCACTTTATTTTATTTATATCGTTTGTTATCAAAATCCCTTGGACGGTCACGTATATGAAACATGGAATCTACTATGTAAACAAACAATCTTATTACGGCGATAACGATTTTTAGTTTTTATTTATATTTCCTTTTCGAAAAAGTTTTTTTTTCTCTCTTGGCGCACATTTGTCTTTAAAATATATTTTGCAGTTCATGCAAGTATATTTCTTTTGTTATAAATTCTGGTTATTAATTAAGCTACGTTTATAACACACTTGGTTGACTCGAGTCAACGGAGAGCAACCATCTTCTTCTTATCACCTCGTGGCGAAAGACTTCCATGTTCTGTGATTTATCAATGATAAATCACAGAATTCGTAAGAAATTTACATAATTCAAGCCTATAAGGATTCTTATTGGTTTTACAGCGGCGAATTTTTTTTACTGCGCCAACCAGATCAAAACGTTGGTGAACATGTGGCTTTATGTAAATCAGGAATGAAGACTATGCTGCAACAGTGATTTTTTTGTAAATAACATCGTCTTAAAGCGAATGGACATTTCATTTCATTTTTTCTATACCCACATTACTTAAAATGATTAGCGATCACACAAAAATGCAATAATGTGAGGTGTAGTTATTCTATTATTATAAAATAGAATCTACGAAGATTAATGTTATTAAGAAATCGATTTTCCGATCAAATAAAAATCGATTTTCCGATCAAGTAGAATCGATTTTCCGATCAAATAGAATCGATTTTCCGATCACATAGAATCGATTTTCCGATCACATAGAATCGATTTTCCGATCACATAGAATCGATTTTCCGATCATATTGGATCGAAATCGAAATCGATTTTCCGATCATATTGAATCGATCTTTGTACCCAAAGATCGATCTTTTCAGGATCGATTTTTAGAGTTGTTATCCTTTTCCCATAAACTGTCACATTTCATAATAAGTGGAAAATGATATTTTTTGTGGTATTACTTTAATCGGAGAAATTTTCGCGAAAGAAATTTTCGCGTATTTCGGGAATGGAAATTTCAGAAAGTTTCGTGTAGATTAATTTTCGCGAATGCTCGTTTCAAAAATATCGCGTGGATTAATTTTTGCGAATCGCAAGATATTTTTTTATTTTTGTAGTATGAGTGGAGTTTGGTTTGAAAACATTCGAACAATGAATTAACATTCAAAATGCATTCGATGTTTTTGCGATCAAAACAACCAGTCCTACTGGTGTTATCAGAGGGCATCTACCTCGCGAAATATCAAGGGTTACAAAATTTTTGTTACACATAGGGGCAAAAAATAACAGCAGTTTTAACCTCTGAAAACTATCGAAGTTCAAGGTGGTTTGGAAATTCCTTGTCGAGTTACCGTAACAATGGCAATTACAAAAAAGAATGTTCTGATTCTGGATCGTTATCTCAATCTCATCAAAACTTTGTATACGGAACCAAATCCACCGATTATTCTTGGTTCAATTCTCGGCGACAATGTAGTAATGGAGTTTGCAACGTTAGACCAAGTCAATATCCCGAAAAGTGTGACAAAAACTATTAAACACAAGCCGAAGAAAACTGAACCAAAATCAATGGACATAAGGAATTTTTTTGTGGATCAAGGATTCAAACAACCATCCGAAAAAAGAAAAGACGAGAAGAAAATGTTGTAATAGTTTTAGATTAGTGCATATAATACGTATTTTATAAGGTAGAGATAATTTGAAAAAAAAACTATTGAAAATTTAACCTGTTGAGCCCCTATCATTTTTTTTTCAAATTCGAAATGATAAAAAAATTGTAAAAAAACAAAATTGGATTAATTTTCGCTAATTGCGTTTTCATTAAATTTTGCGTGGATAAATTTTCGCGAATTAACTATTTTGCGTGTTTTTGCGAGATTAATTTTCGCGAAAATGGCACTACTCGGGAAATACGTGAAAATTTCTCTCGCGAAAATTTCTCCGATTAAACTAATTTCAAATCCACCCTGATTAGTATGGACAGCATTTTTATCTGAGCATCAGCTTGATAGTAGTTATACCATTGTAATTATTTAATGATACGTTTTTCGTATCGTTATCAATGTATATACACACAATAATTGATAAAATGTTTGCAACTTTGGGGAAATACATAGTCACATTTTTGTGAATCTTGTTTAGTTTCTAAGAACTTTAATTGTAGGCTCACACATGTGCTAATATCGGGGAAATATATAGTCACATTTTTGTAAATCTTGTTACATTTTTATAGGGATAAAAAAAGATGGATAATAATGCTGTAGACAAACCTGACACTCCTGGAATAGTTTATTTAAGTCGAATTCCACCATTTATGAAGCCCTTGAAGATACGAAATTTATTTTCAGAATATGGAGAGGTTGGAAGGTTATTTCTTCAACCAGAAGGTAAACACTTATGTTCCTTTCTGTTTCTTCCCTACGTTTGACTAGTTTTTCTAGCTTTAAACCATTTGTTTTTAAGATGCATCTGTCAGAAAGAATCGCAAAAGGAGTGGTGGAAATGGAAGAAAACAGTTTACAGAAGGGTGGGTTGAATTTAAAGATAAGAAAGTTGCAAAAGCTGTGGCAAGGACACTTAATAATACAAATATTGGTATGGTATAAATGCAATCTGTTTTCCACTTTTGTCCTTTTTTCATGAGTTTATTGACCTTGAATTTTCAAACAGACTACTCATGCATCATTAGGTGGAAAAAAGAGATATTACTACCACGATGATATATGGAATGTAAAATATTTACCCAAATTCAAATGGGGGCATATCAGTGAAAAATTAGGTATGTAATTGTAGTTCAATTCTGTTAATCATAAGTAGTAGAATTTGTTTTTTATTATGGAGACTCTTACTCAGCTTTAAAGCTATGATGTATTGTTACTTAACTTGGTGGATTTGGCAGATTGGTTCAAAATCCTCCAATATTTCTTCTTGCCAAAAATAATTAATTTTGGGGTCCACCGAAATTAATTCCCACCAAATTTGATTATTTTCTTAAACTGCCAATATTTTTTCAAAAGGAATTAAAGGGTAGGTAAAATTTCAGCACTGCACATCACTGCTGGTCCCTTCTGACCCTTATCTTTTTTTGCTAGCTCTCTCTGAACCGGCAAGAAAAAGGTTCTGATGTCTTTGATAGGATTTCTGCGAAAGAAAGAAATACATTAAAACTGGCTTTGTCTTTTTTCCTGCTGTCCAAGCCTAGCGGTTTTTTGAAATCTCGTGGGAATGTTTACACAAAACCAAAGTCACATTTCAGTCGAAGAAACTCACAACAAAGAATCAATTTATTATTATCTTGATCCATGTATCCTTGATATTATTTTGTACCAACAAACATGTCATTCAAATGTAATCCACTTTATTTGCAGCTATACATTAGGTTCCATATACTACTGTCAATTATGCTTTCACAATTTCTATGAAATTAGAAATTTAATGTTGTATAGCCGCCAAGGCGACGTCGCTCGCCGCCCATGTTAAGCCTGCGTTGTGTCACCTCCCAAAGAGATCAGGAAAAATGGAATCAAGGAGTTGACAATCGAAAGTGTTACAGTCTTGTAGAGCTTGAAATTCTGAGCAAGAAAATGTATAGGATCATCAGGGATTTTTCCAAGCACTTTCCAAGTACCGTTTACCGGTAGTTAAAACTCAATCTTGAATTGAGTTTAGAAACTCAATCATTCATTGTCAATTAAATATTTTTTAGCTCTTTAATGCATAGTGTTTAAAAACATGTTTTGAGAGAGTAATTAGGCCATAATTCACCAAATATTCTGTTGCTAGGGAGAACGACCACCGTTGCTAAGGTAATTTTGAAATTTCCTTTGTTATACGCATTCATTTCTTCACCTCACCAAAGAATATGAAAACAAAAGTGATAACAGTAGGACTCGTTTTCATGTTATTCAATGAAATTAAAAATTATCTTAGTTTCCAACTCTCTTCACATGCCTCTCATGACAAGGCCTGTTTGTGGAGATTTAAATCTCTAAGATTGCATAGCTTCCTGGACTGTCAAACTCAATCTTCTCTACGAAAAACGGTAGTAACCAAAAGTGCTTGGAAAAATCCCTGATCATATATCTATGACGCACCGTTTCGGAGATATCGTCGATCAAAAGATTTGATGACGTCATAGACCTGTCCCCCAAAAAAATTAGACCCAGATTTTTCGTCACCCTATCACCTGTATCGCGGACCCCAGAAAACGTCAGTTATACCTATTGGTTATTGAGATAATTTTCCCTAAACGTCGCATTCGATTAGGGTCTCAATACAATGGTTTCACACTGATGTTGCACACAAGAAGAGAAATTATTTATGTGTGATCTTACATTACTGACTCTCTTTCGCAGTTCACATCTACCATTTTGCGTGACTTACAAACAAACAAACAAACAAACAGATAGACGGAGAATCGACTATTAATATATAGACTAGCCGCCAAGGCAGCGTCGCTCGCTGCCCATGTTCAGCCTGTGTTGACTTCACGAAAAATAAAATTAAGGAATTGGCAACTGAAAGTTTACCCATGTTGTAGAGCTCGAAAAGCTGATAAAAAAAATGTATGGGATCATTTTGCTATGATCAACCGTTACAGAGATATCATTGATCAAAGATTTTGATGGCGTCATCGCCTGTCCCCCCAAAAAAATTCGGCCCAAATTTTTCGTTACCCTATCGCCTGTATCGCGCACCCCAAGAAACGTCAGTTATCCCTATTGGTTTTTTTTTTGTTTTTTTTTTTATGCCACACTAAACATCTACACACACTATCACCACACTATCCCTATTGGTTACCGAGATAATTTTCCCTAAACGTCGCATTCTATTAGGGTCTCAATGGAATGGCTTCACACTGACGTCGCACAAAATAAAATAAAATAATTACTCACACAACTAAACCTACCATTTTGCGTGACTTACAGACAAACAAACAAACGGAGAATCGTCTATTAATATATAGACTAGCCGCCAAGGCGGCGTCGCTCGCCGCCTATGTCCACCTGCTCTGTATCACTGTATCAATAAATGTCAAATTTCCTTATAAACGGCTCGCACAACTTGTGTTCAACCAGAAGCAGATTCGAAGTCACAACCTCTGGTAAAACCAATCTTTTATCAGTGTAACAATACACTCAAAACGTAGAGAGAGAAAACTTCAACTTTTTATTAGCTTTGTTTTAAAAAAGTTACGCGCTCTAACATGGGTGCTATCAAACGCAAGGTGGAAATCGTTTCTCTTCTTAAAAAGATCACACAGGAGGAGAGAAAAAAGGCACGTGCTAAATGAATAAAGAGAAAAAAAAAATGTTCGATCAGAAGCGCTTAACAATTAAAAAAAGAAATTAAATTAAAAGAAAAGCAAAAAAATATTTTGTTTCATGATACTCTTTTTTTACCTATCGGTTTTTAAACATTTTGATTGCTCGAAAAAAAGTTTACCCGTCTCAGACAGTCAGGCAAGGATACGTTAGGATACACTGGCAAACATGCTGCCACTGCTGCTTTTTGTCCAAACTGTTTAATCAGTTAGTTTCTTTGTATTTAGTTGATGTATTGTTTTCAAAGCAAACGTAGTCAACGTAGTCCTTGGAATATAAAACTAACAATAACAAGAGCCAGATGGCGCAAAACGGTAGCGGCAAGCAGCATACTTTCGAAAGCAAGACCAAAAATTGCCATAAAAAAAATAGTTAGTGTAAAGAGGCCTTATCGAATGTAAATGGGGTCTTATTAAGAAACGCCACCAGCAAATAATTTTCAAGACAAAGAAATGTACATACATGAGTCAAATTTTTTCAAGAAAAAAATTAAAAACAATAGCCGTTTTTATACTGAGACGTAAATTACGTCCAGACGTAATCTACGTCTGAAGAAAAGTTTCGTCCGTTAGTGTAAAACCGGTTTTTTACAAAATTTTGTCCTAACTTTCATCCGTCTACTTTTGCTTAACTTTCATCCGTCTCAGACGTAAGTTTCGTCTTCCAGACAGAAGAAAGTTTTAAAAACATCGTCCAGTATAAAAACGTAAAATGTAAAAAACATCGTCTGCTCAAAAAAACCGAATTTATACTAACGAAAGAAATCTAATAGGACGAAAGGTACGTGAAATATTTAACAGTATAAAATCGGTGTAAAAGTTCATGACGGACGAAAAAATAACAAAAATTTGTAAATTTTGTCTACTTATAACTTTCGTCGAAACGATGCAAGTTAGAGCTTAGTCGAATGAAAGTGATCATACTTTCAGAAATTTTTAAAGTGTGACACGAGCTTTCTTAAGTGTAGATCAGACTTAGCAATGAAATCGAACGTTTTTTGTAAACAACACTTTAACGTAACATATAATATAACAGTATAACATGACTGAAAACTGCAATGGTGAGATCGTGATGTCTTCGAAAAAAAAGGTATTGCAAGAAGTTAGACTAAAGAAGAGGTGGAAAAGTTTGCTGAAGTGTTGGCATCAAACGAGTATGCGTTGTCTCTAGAAAGGTTGTCGCTTTAAGACAATATGCTCGTGAATGGTATTCAAAATAAAATCGAAAGTTTCCCGATTTAGTCTCATTTCAGATTTAAAATCTGCATCACTGTATATGTGATATACCTGACTCCACCAAAGCTTTTCAATTTCTCTCGATTTATCAGGCCCTCGATCTTTTCGTTCAACTATATTTCCAGTGACACTTGTTGTAGCAGCAACAGCAACCTGTATATATGTATCAGTAACGTTCGTTCTACCTGTACCTGTAACACTTTTTGTAAAATTCATTTTCTTCCTTGTCAAGTCTTCTTCGCTTAGTTTTAAGCATGAAAAAAAGTCCTCTGATGCGGCAACATCCATCTTGACAATAAAAAAGATGCAAGTTTGTTTGATTCAGACGAAAGTTTCTTCTAACTTTCGTCTGGAAGTCAAAACTTTTGTCTGAAAAATGTATCCATTCGTCTGAATAAAACTTTCATCCGTCTACCGATTTTACACTGACGCTTAAAAAAAAACTCGTCGACTGAGTATTTTCTTTCGTCTGCCCGATTTTATACTGTCGAAGGATTTTTTCAGACGAATTATACGTCTTGACGTAATTTACGTCTCAGTATAAAAACAGCTAATAACAAAGATTCCATGGACTCAAGAAACCTTCCCAAAAACTGTGATCTTTGAAATATTTAATGCAAAATGACGGTTTAGATAGCTGACAAACTTTAGATGTAATTAAAAAGTTCGTTAAGGTTGAACTACCAACGATAAAATCGTACCTTACATCAAATGTTAAGCATTTTCAGTAAAAGTAACTAGTTACAACTTTTAACTTAAAGCCTTACTACCAAAATATCTCTTTCTTTATGTATTATTAAGCGATGAAATATTAGAAAAATTTATTTTAGAATGTTTGCTGGATATAACCTTCGAATATTTTTAGACTGCGTTCCTTTGTGAGATTTCATGATTTTCTGAACGAAATCTGATCGACTGTTAAGCGTAGGCTAAAAACTGCCGTTTCGGCCGGAGGAGTAGTAGGAGTCCAAGGGTGTTTTAATACGGTATTCGCTTACGCTGCTACCGTAATAATAAAAACAAAACGTTATTACGGTAGCAGCGATAGCGAATACCGTATTAAAACACCCGTGGACTCCTCCTCCTACTCCTCCTCCTCCTTCTCCTCCTCCTCTTACTACTCCGGCCGAAATGGCAATTAGTCTGCGATTTAGAGTCTGCGTGACTCTACTAATAACGCAATGTAAGTTCTAATGAAGGAACGCAGCCTTCGAATTTTGGAAGCTTTTCTATAACAAACATTAGATTGCGTTATGTTTCAAAAGTACATAATCTGATATTTTGTAGCTTAAACCATGAAAGAATGAATTCTTATCAAATAGGCCTACATAAAATGGGACTTTTAGTTCATTGCGCTAACTGAAAATACTTGATATGTTGCTTTTCTTGTTCGTAAAGCTTATCAGTTTAAAATTTCTTATTGCCTCAGTTGTTAGCTAACTATACACTATGTTTCTGTATTAAGGCTTTCAAAGATCTAGTTCGAAAAGGCAGTTATTTGTTTGAATTCATTTTTGGTTTCATGAAATTATAATTAAAAACATTATATTTTTTTTTCGAAACGCGTGTTTTTTTTCTACACATAGTCTTACAAAAAAGTTTCTTATAAAAAAATCATATACAGCTCACACATGTATAATTCTTTTGTTTATTTATTTATTTATTTATTTATTTATTTATTTATTTACGAATGTTTACCCAGGATAGCCTCTTCAGTTCCTTAAGGTACTGTTATCAATGAGGGTCCTGCGAAGGAGGTCCTAGAGCATTTAAAGCCCCCATTTGGGCTACGGAAGCTGTAATGACAGAAACCGCTCAACTAGACAACCACCCTAGACATCATTCCTACTCTCTTGCTGAGTGCTAAGCAGAGAGGAGTGATTCACACTGTTATAGTCGTTGGCATGACTCGGTCGGGGATTGAACCCGCGACCTCCCGAACAGGAAGCGAGCACTCTACCACAAGGCTACCAGTCGGTCTTTAATAAATTAATTTCTGGTGGTTTATGATTAGACCCTTTTTACACTAACTAATCATTTTAACAAATTTATCGTTTATGCCTGTTTTCCACCAGTGAGATATAAAAAAAACACAAGCCTCAAAGAACTTTGTAGTAACCTTTGATAACTTTAAGTACAATTGCTGCTACCGTTTTGCGCCATCTGGCTCTTGTTCCTATTAGTTCATCAGCCAAAAAAAGTCACGTTCGATTGGGGTTGCAATGTACTCACGTCGCACACAAAAAAAGAAATAATTTCGCTCACAACTCAATCTGCCATTTTGCGTGACTTACAAACAAACAAACAAACAAACAGACAAATAAACAGAGAATCGGGTAATTACGGATCAAGAAAATGTATGGGATCGTTTTGCTACGACCAACCGTTACAGAGATATCGTCGTTCAAAGATTTTGATGACATCACAGACCCCTCCTCCAAAAAAATTAGACCCAAATTTTTCGTCACTTCATTGCCTGTATCGCGGGCCCGAAATAACGTCAGTTATCCATATTGGTTATCCAGATAATTTTCTTTAAACGTCGCATTCAATTAGGGTCTCAATACAATGGTTTCACACTGACGTCGCGCACAAGAAGAGACATAATTTATGTGTGATCTTACATTTCTGACTCCCCGATTTATTTCGCAGTTCACATCTACCATTTTGCGTGACAGACAGACAGAATCGGCTATTAATATATAGACTAGCCGCCAAGGCAGCGTCGCTCGCCGCCCATGTTCAGCCTGCGTGGACTTCACGAAAAATAAAATTAAGGAATTGGCAACCGAAAGTGTTCCCATGTTGTAGAGCTCGAAAAACTGATCAAAAAAATGTATGGGATCGTTCCGCTACGATCACCCGTTACAGAGATATCATCGTTCAAAGATTCCGATGACGTCACAGACCCGTCCCCCAAAAAAATTAGACCCAAATTTTTCGTCACCCCATCGCCTGTATTGCGGACCCCAAAAAACGTCAGTTATCCCTATTGGTTATCGAGATAATTTTCCCTAAACGTCGCATTCGATTAGGGTCTCAATGCAATGGTTTCACACTGACGTCGCGCACAAGAAGAGAAATAATTTATGTGTGATCTTACATTACTGACTATCTTTCGCAGTTCACATCTACCATTTTGCGTGACTTACAAACAAACAAACAAACAAACAAACAGAGAATCGGCTATTAATATATAGACTAGTAACCCGCGTAAAAGTATTTTACGACTAATAATTTCAAAAACGATGTGCCGCGTTCTCCCTGTGTGTGTGAACTCCGTTAAGAAAATTTTAATTAACAAATCGCGACTTAACAATGTAATCATGTTGTAGAGCTTGAAAAACTGATCAAAAAAATGTATGGGATCGTTTTGCTACGATGGTCTCTCACCTCTACGTGGTATTACGCGCACATAAGAAGAACTTGATTGTAAAAAGCATTCAATCATTCAAAATATCATACAGTTTTTCATTTTTCATATTTTTTTGCTGATTTTGCAGAAATCCTTTTGCCTGTAAGGGCTTCTTTTTCCAGTTTCTTTTCGTTTCTTTTCTTGCCACAATCAGATTTTTTAGATGATTTTGTCAACGTGCAAGACGATGACGACGACGACAAATCAGAGTGGGAAGATAACATTGATTTTATTATAGATGATGAACTTCAGGGTGGCCACGCCTCCCCTAAAGTCCTCTAAAGTCCTATTTTTTGAAAAATGTCCTCTAAAGTCCTCTATAGTCCTCTAAAAACTGTTTTTTGCTAGAATCTCCTCTAAAATCCTATATATTTTTTTCAGGTAACATAAAAAATGCAATGTTTTTGATAGTAGCCTATATTTTTGAAGTTTTAGTTTTATCAGATCACTCATAATTTGTCATTTGAGGCAACTGTCAAATATTTTTCGGTTTTTGCATCCATGTTGAATGGTTTGAAAATTCTTATACAAAAATAAAGTTTGAATTAATGAAAATAAAAATTTGAATCCTCTAAAATCCTATTTTTCAGAAAAATCCTCTAATTTTGAAATTGTCCTCTAAAGTCCTCCAAAGTCCTCTATTTTTTTCATAAAAATTCTGTGGCCACCCTGAACTTCCATATGATGGTCTTCCATATGATGGACTTTGAAAATTGATGATTCGCTATAAAAATTTTCCTAAACCGCCAAAATAAATTCCGCCAAATTGCGTCGTAATTGGCGGATGAGTGAATGCGCCAAAATTTCTTCTTTTAAGTGATTAACTATGATAAAGGATGTTGTTGGATGAAAAGCATTCTTGTCAAGACGATATAAATTGTTTTGTTGCAATATTTTGATGGCCTACTTGCTCTTTTTTTTCAGCCTATGAAAAAGCTGCAAGAGAACAACGCATGCGCGCTGAAGTTTCGCAAGCAAAGAAAGAAGCTAACTTTTACTTGGAAAACGTTGGGAAAGGGAAAGCTTTAGAAGCAATGGAGAAGAGAAGAAAAAAACGTAAATTAGAAAGAGAAAAGGTATACTAAATCAATTTATAATTTATGACGGTGTATGTTGAATACAAGCATACAAGAATTTAATTACTTGAAAGATATTTCCACTTATCTGTTCAATATAATTGAACAAGTGAATTATTTTGGCTACGTTTTTAATTTCAAACTTTGCCCATCGATAGCAGCTGTAGTTGTCGAAAGGTAGCCAAAAGAAACTCGCTTGTTCATGACATGATAAACTCTGATTTATTCAAGAATTTATTTACTCGAGGTCTGATGAAGACCGCAGAACATTGAAATGCATTCATTTCTTTAAGGATAAAAAGTCGCCTACAATCTAGCTTCTTTCCATGACTTTCTGCGGCAGAGGCTAAAAAAGAAGCTACGCATAAAAGCCAAGTTATGAAGATATGTATCGGCCAAATTGGGACCAAATTCCGAAAGTTCTCAAATTTTCCCAAAAAAGTTCTCAAAGCACAATTTACAGGTGCTGATTTCGAATTTAACAGTCATTTTGTCAGATTTGACCAAAATTGGGCTATTCGGGTCAAAAAATATAAACAGTTTAATACAAACATCCGTTTTTTTATGAATCGTCTGCTTCTTAATGAAAATCGACTAAAACCACATTTAATTGACCGAGAGTTTTAAAGCGTGAGTCTTTCTTGTTATATATTTCCCCATAGGGTGAAATATATGTTAAAACCGGCATTTTCCTTCTCCTTCTTCTTCTTCTCCGTTCACTTTTATAGCCGCGGTTCAGTATTGAATTTTCGGCTACCCATAGTAGATAAGAATAGAGGCTAGTGTACCGTGAAGTAGTACGCCTTTTTTTTCAGTCAGTGCAGATGGGCTTTAGAAGACTTTGCTTTTTTTTGCAAATTTTTTGCTTTTTTCTGCAAACTTTTAAAATGATTCAATAGATAAAACGTTAAATGATGGAAATAAATCGTTTTATTTCTTAAAAAGTTTTGTAAAAACTTTTGAATGAACGTGTAAAAAACAGAAGAACATCTGATATTGGTGATGTTTTGTTTTTGTTGAAAGCAATAATGTGTTATGATGATTGGTAATTAAATGCTTGGAACAACAAACCATTGAAGCTGTGATTTCAGTGCAAAGGTGAAAATTCATTATCAATAGCCAGGCTGAAGATTTATTTAGTATGATCCTGATATAATGTAGCCCCCAACTGAACTGAAAGCACGATGATATACAGCCGTAAAGGAAACCCTTTTCATGTGGAGAACAACCAGTTCAACCAGTTAATTCAAAGAGTACATACAAAAACAGCAAGTAAATATATGATGTTGTATATGGAAGAAGAAGTTCAGAAAACCAATTACGCATAATGTTTTAATACACAGAGGATTGAGACAAATCTTGAAATTGAAAGAATGCTGGTCGAGTGTGCTTTATTGGATAGTTGTTTAATTCAACAACAGAAACATAGTTTACTATGAATGAAGTATATGGTCACGCATCAGTATACATTTGATGCTGTATATCATATTTTATTTAGACAGAAATAGACAGACAGACAGACATACACCTTTCCATAATGGGGATAGGCCCTAACCTAGGCTAGGGATCACTGCACATAAATAAATAAATTATCAGGTATAAAAATAAAAAAATACGCTAGGAAATACTAAGGTAAACAAATATTGTTAATCATTCCACGCCATGTCGATCTATCAGAGGCAATCTCATACCAATCTAATCCATCAATACCAGCTTTCTTAAGCAACTTTTTAACAGATCTTCCATACGTAAATTTTGGGCATCCTTTGGGCCTTTTCGATCTGACCCAACAAGTTAACATTTTTCTTGGTAACCTATCCCAACAAGACATTCGCACCACATGGCCAACCCATTGCAATTGTTTTTTGGTTACATACGTATTGATTGATTTGAAAGATAGTTTTTCGTACAAATCTGATATTGATAATCGGTTCTGCCAGGCAAGAAAACGGTTTGTGTGACACAAAACTCTTAAACATTGGTTGTGGAAATTTGACAGCAATCTCAGCAAACTTTCCGTAAGACACCAACATTCTGCACCATACAACAGTATTGGTAAGATAAAGGAACAATAAATTTTGCCTTTCGTGCTGTAATCAATACTGCAAGAGCTAAATATCGATTTTCTGACGCAGCCAAAAGCATTCCCCGCCTTACGAATTCGCATTTGAACATCCAAGTAGTCAGTGCCGGTTGTCGTGATGATACTACCTAAATATGTGAATTGGTTGACAATTGGGATGTACCGCGGTTATTTGAGAGCACAATATCTGAAAGATCAGCTTTATCGTAATCTTCACGAGATTGGTATAAGGAAAGAGCTTTCGCACAGAAGAGCAGTTCAGTTTTTGAGCTCTGTCTAGGTTCTAATACTCCGGTATGGACTTCTGTTCCGAAGCGTTGGAAATGGTTAACCAACGATTGCGTTTCAGCGAAGGTATCCTGACGATTATCGAAGATTACAGCTGTATCGTCGGCGTATTCAGAGTCACGTAATGGAACTTCTTCTCCACGGGCTTTATACGAACGACCTGTCATTTGTGAATCGTTTTTGCTCATAAATATACATGGTTTGGCTTAGCATAAGGATCTCCAGCTACTGATGATCGCAGTGATAAAGAAAGTGAAGAGAATGGGGCCCTAAATGTCGCCTTGTTTGACCCCGATACTGTTTCTAATCAGTTCTGTGATTAGGTCGTTATCGATTTTCACAGTGAATGATGAGTGTAGAGCTTTCAAGATGTTAACGAGCTTATGTGGGACACCATATTTTAATAGAATCCCCCATAAGAGGTTTCTGGGAACCCTGTCAAACGCTTTTACAAGGTCGATGAAAAGAACCTATGATTCTAAGCCATGCTCACTTCTTTTTCTGATCGCAGATTTAACAGTAAATATAGCATCGATACAACCACGTTTCGGTCGAAAACCACATTGTTGTTCGTTGTCTAGTTGTTCTTCAATGGGGAGCAGTCATGTATGTAAGATATTCGCAACGATTTTATAAGTAATTTCCAATAACATTATACCACGAGACAAATCTCCTTCTTTCCTTTTTTTAATTTTGCAAAATTAAATATTATATGACTGTCAATTTTCCTTTTACGAACAACAAACATGAATCAAAACACAATCCAACATGACAGTCTGTAATAAATCAAGTCAGAACACGACCTTCAGCTTTCAGCTATGTAGTGGTTTGGTTATGGATGTGTATTTTCACTACCAAAATCTGTTTTTGTTTTTCAGTTTGGGATTTTCAAGGGTCATTTTTATCACATAACACAATGAGTGTCAACATAATTTTTTTGAACAGAGATGTTTATTCTGATACCCTAAGGAAAGAAATTGTTTGCAGAAGAAATTTGTATGGAACTTTTTTTTGCGAAATTTATTTTTGCGGATTTCCCTCAAATCCACAAAAATAAATTCCGCAAAAATGAATAATTATTATTGGTCATCCGCAAAAATAAACTCTGCAAAATATTTGAAATGTTTCATCTATAAGGAATTGATCTTTCACTTTGGTTTGCATATAACTGAACCCTAACTAGCATCTCGTCTTTACAAAACGTTTGGAAAATGAAAAAGGAAATAAGTCGATGTTATTGAACATCTAAGGACTCATTTATTATTCTTCTTACAACCAGCATCTGCACTTGTGACAGGTTTCGTGCTTCGTACTGTTGCTTTTACTTTGAGAAATAATGTCTGCGGTGGTATCACAGTTTTTATTGTTATTTTCACTTTTCGTTTATGGGAAGTAGACCCAGACTGAGTCATATTCTCAGTTGCTGGCGTTACATTGACCTCCTCTGAACAAAGATAAGACCCAGCCACATCTGTTTGTTATAGTTTAGTATTCTTTTTGATATTTTAACTGCTGAAAAATAGATGTTATTCCATAGATCTGCTCTTTCCATTCAACTAAAGTTTGTATATACACCCAGGCACTAAATTGGGTGTTTCCTTACTTTCGATTTTATCAAAGTTCTTGCATCCGCGAAAATTTAATTCTACAAAACCTCTTTTGAAGTTGTCATCCGCAAAAATTTATTCCACAAAATATGGCGTTTTTGGGTCATTTATCCGCAAAAATATATTCCACAAAAATTTCTTTCGCAAATAACATTTTTCCTTAAGGTATATGACAAATGAATTTGGTTTTATAAGTTGTCATTTTAAGCCCATCTCTTTTTTAAAAATAATTCTTCTGTCTAATTTGAAATGGTACACATAATATTTTGTTACAGTAGTAGAGGTTGTGATTGCTTATGATAGTTATTTGCTTGTCTACCCCAAAATATTATATTGTAGCTATCAAAATTAGGTTTAACGATTTTCTTTTCTTCTTTTGTACAGTAAACCTGTATACAAATTGATTGTATGATGTAAGATAGTTTTATCCGAGTTACAAAAAGCAAGTGTTCTGTTGAATTTCATTGTTTATCGTGATTTTATGGTATAAAGGATGTCAAGCTTCTGCAACAAAAAAGATCATACATTTGTTATGATGAAATTCTTTTACACAATGATGATATGCATTTGTTTAAGGGGAAATGTTAGTCACATTTAGGTCTTCTAGCTTTTAGCTAAGTGTCCGTATAGTAACTTCTCACTTTTTAACTCCTCAGCAAAAATTATAAGACAAACCTTATCATTGAACAACCATGACATCTTCATTTCATAATAAGTTCAAAATAAGTTTTTTTTGTGGTATTAAATTCAGTTCCAGCATGATTAGTAAGGACAGCATTTTTATCTGAGTATCAGGTTGATGGTAATTATACTGTAATTATTTTATCACACATTTTTCTCATGGTTATCAATGTACACACAATTATTGACAAAAATTTCGCAACTTTGGGGAAATATATAGTCGCATTTTTGCGAATCTTGTTAATGTTTAAAGCAAGAATTTAATCAACCTGAGACAACTTCATTATGTGTGTTAGCAATGCGTCGTAGACGTCGATAGATTAATAGAACAATGTATCTATTTCTTTAGGAGGCAGAACCATCCCTGGAAAAGAAAACGGCAAAATTTCATCAGATGCCTCTAGCAAAAAGTCAATCTGACAGCGAAACACATGGTATTAGTACATGTTTGCTTTCGAAGGTAAGTTTGAAATGGTAACTTTTCTATTTGATTGATTGAAAATATGATTATTCTAGAGTTTTTCAGTTTCCGAAATGCTCTTTCATTCATGAATTTTTCACAATAAATAATACCGATTAACATTTGTGTTGGGAATTTTATGATGACATATTTGTATTCTTTATATTCCTTAGATATTCAGTAACGGTTGATCACCAGACGCTTTTTGGTTCTAATTCAACAGTGGTGGTGATATCGAAGAGTGTTTCAGCGCATATCTTCATTTTCAAAACACAACAGTTGTCAGTGAAAAGATCGATCGCATACCTCGGGTTTACAACTTGATAGTAGACACTACTCATATGAGTTATTACTGCGAATCTTCCGAATAATCAAGACTGGTGTTTTCTTCTGACTAGTCTGTTGGATAATTGCTCATTCTAATTTCGATATAATTGATAATTTGGTATTTGGCCATACAAGTTGACTAAATTCAATATATGCAAATTCTGAGACTTTTTAGTTTTCCTTTTGCGCAATGTGTTAAGAATACCTAACAACAACCATTAACAAAATATTCTTTATTTCCTTTTGAAAGGAAGACTCTAAAATCATATCTTCGATGTTTTCGGCTGGATTTTTATGATGACGAAGGAAGTCACAAAGTTACAAGTTCAACAAGTTACCTTGTTTCATGTCAGTCCATCAGCGGCAGACGTCCAAGGACTAAAATCTGGGGAGTTTTCAAAGTACTTGAAACAGATCTGAGAGTAAGCAAAAGCGAGAGTGGCTTAAGGTTGTAAAGTATGTAAAGGTAAAGAACAATACAAAATGTAACGGCTCATTAGCCTTTACGTTTGTGTTAATTTACTTTCATGTTAATTGCCTTTTTTCATTTGTTAGTTGTTGTATTTTATTACTTTGTTAACCCTAGTTTATTGTATTGTCTTTTTGATAATTGCTCCCACTGCACGCTTCTTTGGGTATTTCAGCTTTTCACGCGTTTTTTCCACACTTGAATTCTAACGTTCGTAGTGAACAAAGAGTGTAACATTTGTTGAAATGTTATAATATTTTGTATACATTTTTTCTACTTGTGGTTAGCCAGAGGGATGCAATATATGTTTCAGTAAGTTTATTTTATGTTACATTTATGCTCAGATATTTCACTTTGTCATAGTGGGTAGCCTTGAATTTCCTTTATTTTTTCGTGTTTTCCGCTTTGTATTTTTCTAGCCTCATCTTGAGCGTTGAACAAAATTCCCTGCAACCACAATAGTGAAACATATATTGGCGTAGGCCAACAATAATTGTAATCGTGGACGAAGTTCGATTAGCGTTCTCCAAAATGTCGATTTCGGAGGAACAAGCCGTTGAGGGCCCAATCTCGACAAAACTACGCCCACCTGAAGTGCATGCTCAACTCGGAGCTGTTGCTGCTGACGTCACAAGTGTTTTCAGTGATGAAGATGATGCTGCAACCCGAAGGTATCCTCGACGAGACAGGAATCCTACCAACAAGGATCGAGCCTACCAATTGCGCACCTTGTACGATGACCGACACAGATTGTTAAAACGCCTCGAACGAAGGGGACGTTCTTTGAAAGAATCACTCACACTCTTGGATGCGGTATCCATTCAAAATGCGTTACAGCAATACAACGAGACAGCTTCCCTCTTCGAAAAAGCACACTTGAAGTATAATGCCATGCTCATTGCCGATGACAAGGTACCGGACGAAGATTGGTTCCACAACATTGAAGAACAAATCAATCTCACCAAACATTCTGCACACGATTGTATCCGCCTGTTGAGGAAGGATGATGCCCGCAGTGTGAGAAGCAGATCGTCTAAATCCTCTAAATCCTCGAAATCCTCTAAATCCTCAAAATCTTCGTCATTTTCGTCAAGAAGAAGTGCTGCTTCAATCAAGGATCAGTTGGTCAACGAACAACTACGAATTGCCGAGCTGCAAACCGAGAATGAGCTGCTTGACGAACAGCAACTACACACTCATAAAGGTATGCGACTTGAGTACAAGAAGGAGATCGCTCTTTGGCGTCCTAAAAAGTCTTTCAGCGACAGGAAACGACCAGCAGAGACAGAACCATATCGAGGCGACGACCAATGACGATCACCAGTCAATTTCAAACCTTGAACAACTCGATCAGCCAATTAAACTTGAACAACTTGATCAAATCAGTGAAATCATTCAACCTGAACAAGTTAAACCGATCAACAATATCGTCCACTCCCAAACGACGAAGCGTGACGTCATCAATGCTGCTCCTGAACGAGTATCGTCATCATCCATTGGTCGTGAACCGACACCTCCAATCTACGTGAACGAACTTCTCTTGAAGATGCTGAAACAACAACAAGCTCCGGAAGTTGACATCGAGGCGTTTGGTGGGAATCCAACTGAATACTTCTATTTCATTTCAACCTTCGAGGAAGTCGTTGAGAGCAAAATCGATGATCCACAAGGTCGGTTGACACGTTTGATCAAATTCACTGAGGGTGAAGCACGAGATCATAAGACATTGCATTCAACTCCCAAGTGACACCGGATATGCAACAGCCCGGAAGCTTCTGAAAGAGCGCTTTGGAGACCCACACCTGGTTCTCGCCACTTACCGTAATGAGCTGAGAAGTTTACCAAATCTACAATTCAGCAAACCCAAAGGATTCCGAGACTTCCTCAACCAAGTAACCAGGTGGCAAACCTTCAAATGCGATGGTTCTAATATCCTGGACACTCCGGAAACAATTAGGATGCTGGTCGAAAAACTACCACCATCAACCGCGGATCGTTGGAACCGACGTGTTATGATTCTAAGACGTTCAATTTTAAAAACTTAATCGCGTTCTTGGAACAAGAGACTATTTTGGTTAACGACCCCATGTACTCACGCGCCGCCATCAATCAAATAAGTTCAAAGGGAGGTACGAGCAGACCACCTGAACGACGACTGAAGGTATCGGTGATAAAGAACCATCCGTCGTACCCACACTGTCCGTTTTGCTCCAACAACCATGATCCTGAAGATTGTCCATTTATCTTGGCAAAGTCGATTGTCGAGAGAAGTGACGTGATTCGTGACAAAAAACTCTGTTTTGGTTGCCTGAAACCGATGAGCTCTCAACACAACGCCAAGTCCTGCAGAAACCGACGTGTTTGCAAGGTGTGTGGAGCAAAACACGCCACAATTCTTCATGGATTCCAGTTTAAGTCCCAAAGACAGATCGGCACAGAAGAGATTAAGAAAGAAACCAAGAACGAATTCAAAAACGAATCCAAAAACGAACCAAAAGGGGAGGATTCCACAGCCCCTGTGCAAGCTTCCTGTCTAGCAACGCGGTGTAACGAGATCATCAGCATGTGTGTGGTTGAAGTCAACGTTTATCACGAGAGCTGTGATGGACCTACTGTCGCCTTGGCAATGCTTGATAGTTGCAGTCAAGCTACCTTTGTCACCAACAGCTTAGCTAATCGTATGGGGCTAACCGGCAGTTCGACCTCACTATTATTAAAGACGATCAGTGGTGAAGAACGAATCAAATCAACCATAATCAAAGGACTTACATTATCTTCTTCAACCTCTCCACTATCATCGTCAGTTCGAATCGAAAAAGCATACACCAGACAGGAACTCCCAGTTGATGCCGAAGAAGTTGCCACCAAGTCGAAGGTCAAACAATGGCAACATCTCAATCCAATCATCCGACACCTTCCTGAAGTAGTCACGAACCAGGTCGAAATTCTCATAGGAGCCGATTGTCTAAAGGCAATCGAGCCAATCGAAGTAATACCGAGTCAGTTGAATGGACCGTACGCATATCGAACAGCTTTAAGATGGTGCATTGTCGGACCAATCAAGGGACAAGGGAGCTAGTCGATCAGCTGTAATAGAATCACCATCCAGACGATCACTGACGAGAAACCACAACATTGTCACCGACTACAATTTCAGCAAGAGGTTGAGGAAAGGGACATTGAAGAGATGTATGACAAACTGTATAACACAAACTTCGTGGAGAACCATTCTGTCGTAATCGCTGAAGAAGATCAACTATCTGAAGACGAGAAAAGGTTTTTAATGATCATGGATGAAGGAGTCACTCGTGTCGATGGACACTACTGTTTACCACTACCGTTCAAATCCACCAACCCTTATCTGCCAAACAATCGCTCAGTTGCTGAGAAGAGACTCCAGTACCTAAAACGAAGGTTTGACAAGGATCCTAAGTTTCTACAGCACTACAAAACCTTCATGGAGAATCTTTTGGAGAAGGGACATGCAAGGAAAGCGTCCAACCAAGGCACCTCAGGGAAAACTTGGTACCTACCTCACCATGGTGTCTACAATCCGAACAAGCCTAACAAAGTCCGAGTCGTGCTTGATTGTGGTGCCGAATTTCAAGGACGTTCCCTGAACAAAGAGTTACTCAGCGGACCTGACCTGACAAACAAACTCGTAGGAGTTCTGTGCAGATTTCGTCGAGGAGACATTGGCATCATGGCAGACATTCAATCAATGTTCTACCAGGTGTTTGTCCCAGAAAAACACCGCTCGTTTCTGAGATTCCTTTGGTTTGATCAACATGACACGACACAACCACCTTCAGATTATGAAATGACCGTCCATGTGTTCGGGGGAACCTCCTCGCCAAGCTGCTGTAACTACGCGCTGAAAAGTACGGCAACCGACAACAAAGAAACCTACAAGGAAGATGTATGCAAGGCCATCAACGACAGCTTTTTTATGGATGACATGTTGGAATCGAAAGATGAAGAAGCTGAAGCCATACGATTCGCCAAGGAAGTCAAAGCTTTGTGCAACGAAGGAAAATTCAACCTCACTAAGTTTGTCAGCAACAGCACCGCAGTTTTGAAAACCATCGCAAAGGAGGATCTTGGAGAGTCAGCGAAGGACGTCGACTTGCTGAGAGACCAAACTGATCGTGCCCTGGGAGTGTTGTGGAACCTTTCATCGGACACTTTCAAATTCGTCATCAGCTCAGCTAACAAGCCCCTCACACGACGAGGTATTCTCTCGACACTTAGCAGCATATAGGATCCACTTGGGCTGATTTCACCATTTTTACTCCAGGGACGTCTCATCCTGCAGCAGTTGTGTGCACTTCGTCAAGGCTGGGACGCCGACCTTCCGCAGGAAATCGCCAAGGAATGGATCCAATGGTACAAGCAGCTCCAATCAATTCACGAGATATCTATAAACCGATGCTTCAAGCCTAAAGGATTCACTCCTGTCGAAAAAACACTCCACCACATTTCGGATGCATCGGAGAAAGGATACGGAGAAGCAACATACATCAGACAAGTCAACAATGAAGGTCAAGTCCATTGTGCCTTAGTACTTGGCAAATCTCGAGTCTGTCCAATCAAGTTCGTAACGATGCCCAGATTGGAGTTAACAGCAGCTGGATTGTCAACTACGATCTCGATTGTAGTGAAGCACGAACTGAGACTGAAAGACGTTGACGAAACATTCTGGACTGACAGCGAAATTGTCCTGAGCTACCTCCAGAACACCACCAAGAGGTTCAAAACCTTTGTTGCCAATCGAATTGAAAGGATTAAAGAATCATCAAATGTTGCTGACTGGTACCATGTCAGTTCGTCCGAAAACCCCGCTGACATTGCATCCAGAGGAATCGATGTATCGAACAAAACAAAGGCTGACTTATGGTTCAATGGTCCTGATTTCCTTTGGAAGCATGAAGCAACATGGAAGCAAGAATATCAGCCACGCATCATCCAAGCAGATGACCCTGAAGTGAAGAAGGTCAACGTTGTCGGTAAATCTTCCACTCCACAAGACCACATCTTTGAAGAATTGCTCAATCGTAAATCAAACTGGAGAAAGCTATGCCGAATCGTAGCATGGGTGAATCGCTTCGTGAGCAAGTTGAAGGGCCACAAACACATTACTGAAAGGCACCTCACAGTGGACGAAATACAAGCTGCTGGAGGGGAGATCATCCAATTCGTGCAAAAAATTTCTTTCAACTACGAGTTGTCATCGTTAAAGAAAGGGGAACCAATTCGAAGTAATATTGCCAATCTCAACCCGTTTATTGATGAGAATGGATTCTTACGAGTGGGTGGCCGATTGCGGAGATCAGAGATGGATCAAAACGCCAAGCACCCAGTTCTTCTGCCAAAGAAACATAAGCTGTCAGTGATGATCATACGTTGGTGTCACAAATTGTCAATTCACAGAGGACGTGGCCACACCTTGAACGAGCTTCGTGCACGTGGCTTTTGGGTCGTCAATGGAAACAGTGCTGTTCGTGGAATCATCTTCACTTGTGTCACCTGCGAACGCCTCAGAGGGAAGTCAGGTTATCAAATCATGTCAGATCTTCCAAGGGAACGTGTTGAAGAGGCTCCACCATTCACGTACGTTGGTATGGACTTCTTCGGGCCCTTTGTCGTTAAGGAGAGACGAAAGGAGTTGAAGAATTATGGCGTCATTTTCACCTGCTTCGGTTGTCGTGGTTCACATCTTGAAGTCGCCAGCAATCTTGAGACCGATACATTCATCCTGGCTTTAAGAAGATTCATCGCAAGAAGAGGCCAGGCACGCATCTTCTATTCTGACAATGGAACCAATTTTGTTGGGGCTAACAAAGAGCTGAAACAAGCCATTCAAGAATTGGATCAGACCAGGATTGCTGACTTTCTCACTAGTATCGATATTGATTGGAAGTGGAACTTCAACCCACCAGCATCGAGTCACATGGGCGGCGTTTGGGAACGCCAAATCCGCACCATTAGAAGTATCCTCTCCTCACTGATGAAATGTCATGGTCAAAGTCTTGACACAGAAGCTCTTTGCACGCTGATGACTGAAGTTGAAGCCATCATCAACTCACGGCCCCTAACCACCGAAGCTGTGAGTGACCCAAACAGTGAGCAGCCACTCTCACCAATCAATCTTCTTACCATGAAGAGCAAAGTCATCTTACCACCACCAGGAAATTTCACATCAGACGACCTCTACTCTCGAAAACGCTGGCGCAGAGTACAGCACATTGCTAATGAATTCTGGAGCAGGTGGCGCAAAGAATATCTTCAATCGTTGCAACGACGTTCCAAATGGGCAAGCTTCAGACGTAACTTCGCCATTGGCGACATCGTTCTGCTAAAGGATAACACACTGATGGATGTCAGAAATCACTGGCCGTTGGGAAAGGTCGTAACCACGTTTCCTGATTCAAATGGTCAAGTTCGTTTCGTTGATGTACTGATTGGTCGAACCAGAACTGTCTACAAACGACCAATAACGAAATTAGTACTCCTTGTCGATAAGGAGTGTTCAATCCCTGACGAGGAGCCATGAACATTGTCAAATCTATGAACATGTGCAAATGAAAATTGAAGAATGAACTTTCGCATGATTGCATCTTGCGAGAGGAGGCATGTGCAACGGCTCATTAGCCTTTACGTTTGTGTTAATTTCATGTTAATTGCCTTTTTTCATTTGTTAGTTGTTGTATTTTATTACTTTGTTAACTCCAGTTTATTGTATTGTCTTTTTGATAATTGCTCCCACTGCACGCTTCTTTGGGTATTTCAGCTTTTCACGCGTTTTTTCCACACTTGAATTCTAACGTTCGTAGTGAACAAAGAGTGTAACATTTGTTGAAATGCATGTTGATAAATGTAGCCAAATGTATTGATGTGGTATTAAAAATAAAAGTCGAGAGACATTTTTTATTAAAATAAAGCAGAAGCTTTTCGATTAAAAAATCATCGTCAGTGCATATACATACAAATAGTAAAAGATTCTATACAAGTAAAACGTTTTTAAAAAGAAATTTTGAGAAAACGCGGTAATCATCAAGAGAGCAACGAGGTATTGATAATATTCACGATTTGTTCACGAGTTGTAAAATTATGACCAATTGTACGAACGCCCGAAACCAACGACTAAAACCAACGACCAATAACGCGAACGGCTAAAACCAACGCCCGAAACGGACTGCGACTTATGACCCGGATCCCCCCTGATAGGTAACCAACGCTGAACTGAGATTCGGTGGCTGCCACAACTGATCGTTCAATGTCGGTGTCTGATAATACGGTGGAAAGGTTAAGTGAGAGGGGCGTTCTCGACAACGCATCTGCCCCAAGGTTGTCGCTACCGGGTATGGCGATGATTCGAAATTTATACATAAGTGTCCGTTCTTTAATTTTTAGGAGACGGGGGGTTGTAAATGTCACTTAAATCTCGGTTATTAAAGATGCGAATTAAAGGTTTGTGGTCTACCGCGACGATTAGGTTAGGACAGCCGGCGACGAACATCCGGCAACTGGTGAGACCAAAAAGCAATGCGAGAGCTTCCCCTTCAATAGGAGCATACCGTTGCTCTGGGGGGTGACGAATCTTGACCCAGCGAAAATTAATTGCCAATGTCCTGGGCCGCAAAACGGATCGACGATGGTGCACGAGCAATGTTTTTGTGTCAACGTAAATCCCAGGCCGGTTTTGCTCCAGTCAGTCATTAGGCATGTGTCTCTATCGCGTCGAAACGTTTTCACACCGTCTTGTATCCTCCGAACAATTACTGTTTTTGTCGCAGCGAAAAGTCGGTCGAGTGTCTCGTCCCAGTAGAATGGTGAATTGTGTTTTAATAGGTCACGGAATGGGGCCATGATAGGTGCTTGCGCGAAAGTATAAGCGGCTTGAATTACGAGACCAAACCATGATCTGATTCCTGTCAAATTGGTCGGGGTAGGAAATTCCTCGATGGCCTTTTGAATTTTGATGTCAGTTTATAGCCATCAAGGGTCACATCAAATCCGGCAAATTCGACCTCGTTCAACGCAAAACGGAACTTTTTAGGTTTGAATACTATGCCCTAGTCACCACAAAGTTTAACATACTGTATAGTGTGCCAAAACGACGAGGCGATGTTGTCATCCCAGAGGAGAGAATCATCCACACAACGTGATACATATGGGAATTCGTGGGTGATGTCATCGAAACGCTTGGTATACCCATCGTTGGATGCATGAAATCCCTGGGGTGCACGGAGATATCTGTACCGTCCCCACTCGGTAATGAAAGTGGTTGCGTTCCGAGCCTCAGGGGACAATGGAACGCTATGATATCCGTTCCAAGCGTCGAGCACGGTCTTGGTTATTCCACTCGGGATTACACTTACTATATCGAGGGGAGATGGTGTATGGTGTGTTTCTCGTCTGGTTGCTGAGTTTTGAAGGTCAACTGTTCTTCTCGGCGAACCGTCCTTTTTTAGTCACCTTCCGGGAGCACCATGTTGTAGGTGTATCTGTCGGCACCGGCTCGATGATGCCGAGTGCAACGTCCGCATCCAATTGGCATTTGACTGCGTTCTTCCAGTGATGGGGTACGGGAATCGGTTCATGTACAGCGATGGGTTCTGTGCCCGGGAGATATCTTTATAGGTTCGCCGGTCATCGTCTGTAACGAGTATGTTTATCTGCCAATTTGAGACCATCAAACTTATTGGTGAAAATTCTTATAAAACTGTTTGGAAGAACGAGTCATCACGTGACTAAATGCTCACTATCCCAAACAAATTTAACAAGGTTTACACTGTCAAGTTTTGATGGTCTCAAATTGGCAGTTAAACTGTATGTAACTGCTGGTGTTCGCACGTATTCAAGGCACTGGCCTTTAATCCACGTTTCAAGATCGACTCTATAGTCAGCAGTGGCCGGAAACGGTAGTGTGGAGGGTAGCTTGGGGCATGGTGATCGGATTGGACAACCACAAGAGGCCCTTGGGTGCTCGGACGAGAGAAGTTGGGCAGAAATCTGGCAATGTGGACTTGGGAAGTCCGGGTTTATGATGTCTAAACTCTTAAGGGCAGTTTGGGATAGGTAAAAGCCTTGGACCCGGTCGCATATGTATACGATTTCAGTCGTTGTGGAAGTTCCGTATGAAATGTTCAGGATCAATGTACCAAGTATGGAGAGTTTACCGTTGTCAACGGCGCGAAGGCGATGTTGTGTCTTCAGAAGGCTACTGTCCGGGCAATTCAAGGTGCTGAGTAGATCCTTGCCGGCAGTACAGGTTTGAGCACCAGTGTCGGCAATACCGGCTATCTGGACTTGTTGACAGGTCATATTTCCGAGTCTGTGGGATAGTTTTTGGTATGCGGTTCCAGCTAGAGAGATAGTGACATTTGCAATAGGGTGGGGTGCTGGTGCCTGGGGGACAAATTCATCATTTTTCCATTGTTCGTGGGGAAGACCCTCTTGTAGTCATAAGGAAAGTGTGGGTGTAGTGACGGTTGAGATGAAAGAGACATCGTCTTGAGTCTCAGCGCCCCCGACGATAGCGTTCATTGAGGAACTCTTACAAACGTTTGAAAAATGGTTGAGCTTCCCACACTTCGTGCATTTTCTGCCCTGGGCAGGGCATTGTCTCCGTCCCTTTGGATGTTGCTCACGTCCACATCCGTTGCATTTGGGTCGTTCGTTGTCTGGGGCGTTCCTGCGGTATTCCGTTCGCTTTTCAGCATTGGTAGAAGATTTGCTTTTTTGGTATGCTGATTTGATAGGTGTAACTTCAGTCGGTGAGTCGGCAGGATGAAAATGGGAGGCAGCTTAGACTGTGGATTCGAGGGTTAGGAGGCGTTCTACGATTTGAGGTAGTGTTTTCAAAAATGAAACCTCGCTGAGAATCTTGGTCTGGTGTGATTGGTTGTAAAGACCGGCTATCAGTTGTGAGGTGATCATGTTGTCACTATATGAGACCTGAGACTCGATGAAATCGCAGTGAATGGCCTGAGATTTCAGACGTGACACGAAACGACCGTCACATTGTTTAAGTCTAAAAAATTGTTGGCGGTAGACCTCAGGGTGGGCGGTCTTTACCGCTACAGAACGTATGTGATTCATAAGTTCATCCTCTGTGGCTCCGTTTAGTACGTCAGGGCCGACAAAATTAAACAACAGCTCATTGACGACAGCACTACACGTAGAGCGTAACTCATTGCGGGTCTCCACCGGGTCGTTTAAATGGGTCATCTCTTTGTATCTTGCCCAAGCATCTTTGAAAATTGCCCAAGAGTTGTCGGTACAATCAGCGTCGATTGTGGGACGGCTGGGTTGTCCGTTGTGTAGTCGGCTGTTGTGGGTTGGTGGCTGCAGGGAGATGGGCGGGAGCGAATTGGCTGATGAATTGGATGAGCTGTTGTTGCATAGCCATCTGCTGTTGTTGCATGTTCAGTATCATGGTTAAGGTCTGGCTGGAGTCGTTCGCTGCAGCTCCTGGGATGGGTGGACTGTCCAGGGCGTCCTGTGATGGGTTTGGCGGCGTTGACGTCATAATTTCTTGAAAACAGACTCCACTGAATACGAAATATCTGAGATACGGCTCTTCACGGATGGAGGCAATGATATATATATTTCACTAGATGTCTAACCCCCGTAAAAACGCTATCATAAGAGTGAGATCGAAAAAAAAATTGGCAGCCATTATAAATAGTGGCAAAAAATGTAAACAGTGTGCAGTGTAATGGGCGAAAAAGTGAAAGAATTAGCAATAACATGACTTATGATCTTGTATGTTTATTTATTTTGATGAAAAAATAGTTATTGAACTTAATACGAACTACGATTATGAAAACAAAAGTCCATGATGTGTATAAATAAAAATTTTTTGGCTAAACTTCTCAGCATATGACATGTATCAGGAATAAAAACAAGCTCTCATCTTCAAAATCAAAATTGCATTTTTATTGATGACAAATCTGATATTAATTGTCAAAATGTGCCCTTGTTCCATCACATGTGATGCTGTGGCCTATCAGATTACTGATTACTGAATACTAGTTGATGAACGTCTTTTGCAAGTGAATAAAATTTATGATGCTGGTTGCATGCCCAACTGGATATTTCCAATGAAAATTTTGTCAATATTGGTTGCTTGTTTGAGAACTATATTGAGAAGATTGATACGAAATTGGTGTTGCTTGTCAAAATTTCCTAAACTATTCCCAACGAGAAGCTGCTGTGTTGAAATATTAACGTAAATGCATGTGATGAAATTTTCCATTGTGTCCATATGAGAAGAGCCATATGTTCCTGATAGAACTTTTTATGCATGGTTTGTTTTGATTTGGAAATTTTGCAATTACCAATTTGTTTACTTATTTTGAGTTTTATCTATCATTTTACTCAGTTTATCTAGCATTTATCCAGTTTATCCTTGTCTAGTCTCATCCCATGCTAATCTTGTTTTTCTACCCCAAGCCACATTTTGGTTTATATTCTATATTGTTTGATATATATATATATATTATTTAGTTTATTTTCTATATAGTCTTGTTTATAAGTGTTGAAATATATTTGTTTGAAGGCAGTAAATCTGCAGTTCTTTTTTTGTGGGAAGTTTCCTGGGGGGCCTTTTGGTGGTTTCATGAATGTGGTATCGAGAATTTGAAGATAGAAGGAGTAGCATTAGATTTCCAATATGGTTTTGAATCACCAAAACTGAAAAGTATATTATCGTTTGGGAGAAAGTGTTTACTGCACATACAGGGATGTTTTGTTGGTGAATATTTCGCTTAGAAAAGCTCATTATTTATCCATTTGACACATAATTTTCGATTGGAAACGTAAAAAAATGGACACTACAACCATTCTGAAATTGATTTGTGCATCTATAAGGAACATAAGACTTAAAACATGGTTTTATTTTTATTTGTGTTTAAACAAATTCACTTTCGTTTTCACTCTTGCCACTATTTATAATGGCTGCCAATATTTTTTTTGGCCTCACTACGGGAACTGTAGTCGGACATCTAGCGCTTCGCTTATATATATCATTGGATGGAGGGTACAACCACGTATGTTGTTGTGAGGGCGGAGACAAAATGGCGGTGTGGCCAGTGAAAAACGTGAGGGAAGCGATCAGCAATGTAAACAATAAAAAATGTCTGTATACCACGTGCGTGAGCAAAATAAAATATAAAAAGAAAAAATACGTAAATCACTTGATGGATGCTCAAAGTGGGTAAGTTGGTAGTATAGTTTGAGTGGTTCTAATGATTATATCGAGATATTTCGAAGTGTAAACAAAATGGAAAGGCACTTGGTAGGAACGTGTGCGAATTGAAGTGTCTGTACAAAAGAACGATTTGAATTAATTGTATCAGAACAAACCTTTGGATACTATTGTGTATTTCTTCATACTCGCAGCGCCATGTAAAGTGAAGATGCAAAAATGAAGATGCACGAGAATAAACACGTGTTTATCGTCAGCTTCAAGTCTTCTCGAAAACTAATCCCGTTCGTAAAGACTACGATACATATATATTAAAATAAAAATAACGCCATCAGATATGGCGTACTATACACTCAGGATCCAAAAGTGTTGACTCTGATAAAAGGGTACGACATACCCTTCATCAAGGCACCAACTCAGCAGAAGGTACTAAATCCCTCTGTTTATACCAAGGAAAAACAAAAACAAATAACCTTGGAAGTGGAGGAAATGTTGAGGAAAGGTGCTATCCAGAAAACAATCCATTCAGAGGGGGAGTTGTTTCTGAGCAATATTTTTCTTGTACCTAAGAAGGAGGGGGACAGAGGACAGTAATCAATATGAGAGATTTAAATTCCTTTTTGCCATACAAGCACTTCAAAATGGAAGGATTACATTGCCTCAAGCTTTTGTTAAGGAAAGGGGATTACATTCGGAAATTGGACTTAGCAGACGCCTATTTCACAATACCACTCCACAAGGATTCAAGGAAATTCTTGAGGTTTCAATGGCAAGGAACACTTTACGAATTCCTATGCCTTTGTTTTGAGTTAGGTCCTGCACCGAGAAGTTTCACCAAGCTATTAAAAACACCAATAGCCTTGCTGCGAAGGATCAGTATTCGAATAGTGATATTCTTAGACGACACTCTACTGTTTGGCCAGTCAGTAGAAGAAACTTTGATAGCACGAGACACAGTCATTTTTCTTCTGCAACACTTAGGATTTCTTATCAACATGAAGAAATCGATTTTTATTTCCACTCAGAAAATTGTTTTTCTCGGCATGGAGATCGATTCTCGGAACATGACCTTGTCTCTTCCCCCAGGAAAGGTTTTCAAGGTTGTGAAAGAATGCCAAGACATGAAAAGGAAAAAGGAAATGTCTGTGCTAGAACTTGCGAAATTGATAGGTTTATTATCCTCTGCAGTACAGGCAGTCTTACCAGCCAGATTACAATACCGAAACTTACAACAACAAGAAATACTAGTTTTCAGGCAAAACAAATCTTATCAAGCAAAAGTAGTTCTAAATTTCCTTTCCAAAGAAGAACTGGACTGGTGGATAACAAATCTGCAATTATGCAATAGAAAAAACATTATACAAACTGCAAAGGGGTCTCAACAGGAGGTCAATGGTCAAAACAGGAAAAAAACATGCACATCAATGCATTAGAATTGCTGGCAGTGAAATTGGCAATTCAGACTTTTACAAAATCAGATCAGATCAACTCGTTTCACTTTCAGATAGACAACAAAACACCTCTATCTTATTTAGTGAAAATGGGGGGTACCGGCAGTTTGCTGCTCAACCAAATTACCAAGGAAATTTGGCAAATCCTAATATCCAAGGGGATCACAATTACTGCAGAATACCTTCCCAGTGCTCTGAATCGGAAGGCAGACTGGGAATCTCGGCACAACCATAGTTAATAGAAACACATGGTTTGGTGACTCGTGTTTTTCCTATTGTTATACGTCCGGATGTTGAAAGTGCATGTCACGTGATCGTGAAGCTGCAAAGATCAAAATAAATATGCCGTGCAATAGTGAAGATACTGGCAATTTAAGCGATTTCAAACACTTATTAGAAGACGATTTTGATAGTATTCTTGTCAGGTTAAAGGAATCTGAGCTTTTTGGTAGTGAAAATAATGTTTTAGTGGAAAATGTAAGTATTTAAAGAATATTTTCGTTCAAAATGAACACAGAATGGTTACTTATTTTGTTATCTTATTGGTTGTTAATTTTTCTCCAGAGAAAATAGTGTGATCGCTTTTCTCTAGATGGAAGAACAAGATATTACCATCTGTGAGTTCTGTCAAAAACCGTACAAGACTGCTGGAGGCTTACTCAGACACAAACTGATAAAACATTCTTCACAAACAACAACGACACCGTAATGGAGCAGGAAGAACATTCTTCGATGTTAAGAAACGAAGATTTGCAGGATGGTCTAAATAAAGTTGTAGAAAAGCTACTCAAGAATACCGTTTATGTCAATATTCATAAGGAATTGGATAATTCCTAACTGCTTTGAGAAATGTGTTCCCCGATTGACAGAGGCAGTAAATAATGACATAAAGTTCAAGAATACAGATTTATTTTATGCAACATATTATTCGAATATTGTCCAGAAGAGCACAGAAATATTTCAAACTGGATTTTCAGAGTCTACATCGATGGATGGAATTTTAAAAATTCCTATACCTTTTGTACTCCTGCACACCCCACAACCAACTACTGAACAATTTTGGCCTGGCATGAGTTAAACTTTTTTTATAGCGAGTTGTAAATACATTTTCCAGTGCGCGTTGTGCTTCAATATTTCTATCACAAAATATTGAATAGCAGCACCTTCAGTATTTAACTATGTTTTAATAGAACAAGTGTGGATTTTGTAATTATATTTTTTATTTTTGAAAGATAAAAAAACATGTCGTATAGTTTCTACGGGTTTTTTTTCTTGTCTTTTTTTCTCAGATCAAAATTACGTTAACAATTTCTGATATACTTTCAAAGATCACAGCTCAGAATATGAAAAATAAATGAAAGTATCTAGAAAACATCGCTTCGGGTATACTTTACTACGTCAAAATCATATAATAATTCTTCAAAACATTTTTGTTTTGCAGCTTCATGTCACTTTAAAAAAGATCAAATCGATGAATAACATATTTGAATAGGCTATTGAAAGGCTCCAAACCATCTGTATTTCTATTAACTATGGCACAACAAAGATTCATCAGAGTGGAAGCTTTGCCCTCTGGTGTTCAAGAAAGTGTGAAACATACTGGGGTACCCACAAGTGGATCTTTTTGCATCAAGGCTATCTTATCAGCTACCTCTTTATTTGTCATGGAAACCGGATCCATGCAGCATAGGGTCAGATGCACTCCAGCATCAATGGTCACGTCAGTTGGGGGAAATATTATATGCTTTTCCTCCCTTTTGTCTCATTACCAGAATTTTGAACAAAATAAGACAAGAACAAGTACACACTCTAATTCTAGTAACTCCAGTTTGGCAAACCTGGAAGGCATGGTGCAGCTGGTGTGATTTACAACAAGTGGATCCCATTCGATCACCTCTGAAATATGTTTTAGATTATCTAGCCAATTTATTTGATAAGGGGTTTCAGTATTCCACCATTGCGGGCCAGATGGCGCAAAACGGTAGCAGCAAGCAGCATACTTTCGAAAGCACGACCAAAAATTGCCATAAAAAAATAGTTAGTGTAAAGAGGTCTTATCGAATGTAAATGGGGTCTTATTAAGAAACGCCACCAGCAAATAATTTTCAAGACAAAGAAATGTACATACATGAGTCGAATTTTTTCAAGAAAAAAATTATAAGAACTTATGTGTAAAAAAACGCGTCTGCTTCGAAAAAAATTAAAAACAATAACAAAGATTCCATGGACTCAAGAAACCTTCCCAAAAACTGTGATCTTTGGAATATTTAATGCAAAATGACGGTTTAGATAGGTGACAAACTTTAGATGTAATTAAAAAGTTCGTTAAGGTTGAACTACCGACGATAAAATCGTACCTTACATCAAATGTTAAGCATTTTCAGTAAAAGTAACTACTTACTACTTTTAACTTAAAGCCTAACTACCAAAATATCTCTTTCTTCATTCCTTTGTGAGATTTCATATGATTTTCTGAACGGAATCTGATCGACTGTTAAGCGTAGGCTAAAAACTGCCGTTTCGGCCGGAGGAGTAGTAGTAGTAGTAGGAGTCCAAGTAGTGACGTAAATAGCAGTCGGTCATCGGACATGTCCAATCATTTTTACACATTGATCTGACAAATAAAAGCTAAAATAAAGGAAATGTCCGGTCAACAAAATGCCTAGTCCATAAAAGTTTGAATCTCTTATGATGAAAAATAAAGAACTGCCGATTTTAAGCCACTCTAAAGCTAATTAAAGCCTCTAAAATTTTAACTAGAGGCACAGAGAGAACCTCAAACCCTTATTTCCATTAATTTTCTCATGGGTTGTACATATGTCCGGCCATGCAAAATTCATTTATTTACATCATTGCCAAGGGTGTTTTAATACGGTATTCGCTTACGCTGCTACCGTAATAAAATTTATGAATTACGTCAGGGCGCGCAGCGCCCGCTTTGTAATTCCGATTTTATAAATAAAATCGAATGAGATGTAATACTGCCAACCCATCCACTTCCCAGTTAAAACCCAGTTTCTTTAATTTTATTTTAGATTACCGAACTCGGAAATGATGATGTGGATTATTTCCAATATGGTATTATAGTATTTTCTTGTCGTTAGAAGAAAGCTAATTATAAAAAAATTATTTGTATTTTTTTTTGTTCAACGTCCCACAACTATCTGGAGAGAATTGTCGGTCGAATTTTTATGTCGAATCTTTACCTCGCACAATAGGGTATATTAAGTATGTAGTCATGACGGGTTGCAAAACTCCGTAACCCGGTTAGCAAAAGGAAGGCTGTTTTAGTGAAGTAAATGATAGGAACGGCCCTAATTACGGACCAACAGAAAACATTTGTTCTTTTAATGTTACAACGCGCACGCATGTTTATCAAGGAATAAAAGTGGCATGAAAATGGGCAAATCAAAATCAGGAACAAGTTGATTTATGTGCCAGGTTACGGTAGCTGTTGGCCACGGCGCCGTTCCGGCTATTCTGGGTTCCAGTCTGAACTTCGCAATCGGGTATGATGACTGCAGTATTAGATCTCCTTCGATTTTATTTATAAAATCGGAATTACAAAGCGGGCGCTACGCGCCCTGACGTAATTCATAAACTAGCATGTAGCTTTAGCTAAAAATGCCCCCGCCTTCAAGCTTTCCATTTTGTACAGCAAGCTCTACATTAAACAAGAAAACTTTCCGCCGAAACATTTTGTAATTTAAGGATTTATGATTGATTTAGGGCCTGATGAGAGGCATACTCTAAATATATCGACAAAGCCAGTCTTTCATGTATGGCAAGATACACAATATTTCAAATATAAATCGAGATCAAAGTGTCTGTACGCAGTAAAGAAAGCGCGTGCCGAAAATCACATATTTTTAAATGAAAATATTTAAGTTTCACAATACCACGAATTTAATGAGTAGTGTAATCTTGTGGCATAGCGTAGCGGTGGCTACACTAACTTGGAATATGCAAACCAAATAGATCTACTTACACAGCTGAAAATCTGCATAAAACTTTTTTGTTACTTTTCGCTATCACTTAGGCATTAGTCACACTCATGCTGATGTACTTTTTAAAAAGTGTAAATAAGGCTTAACAAGTAATATCAGAAAGTATTGCTACAAACAGAAGAAATGTGTGAACTGCAACCATGGATACGTATTTTATAATCAAAATAAGATTAAGATTTGTTAAAGAAATTCTGTGAAAACCAAAAGAGAAAAAACAAACTTTTTCGAAAACAATTTAAAGCGAAAAATCCACTAGAAATCATTTCAAGCGTTTCAAGCTTTGATTCAAAATAAAAACTAGTCAAGATTTAGAGCTAAAACATCACATATAAAAATAAAATACATGATTGGTACAATTTCAGATTTCAAGCTGTGCTTCAAAATCCTTGTCGTTCCCTTTACTAAAACAACACAAAAGTAATATGAAAAATGTCTAAGCAATTTAAGTATACTACCTTCCTAAATAACATAGTATAATATAATAATAAATTAGAAAAAGATACGAAAGAACACTCTTTCTCCCACCTACGGTACCATGCTTTGAAACGGAAAACAAGATTCGCAAAGTTGCGACTATATATTTCCCCATTTAATCCTTTTTTCGAAAAATGTGAATAGCAATAGCAACCAATACCAACCTGATCAAGAAGTTTTGCCTTTTTTTTAAATTTGTAATGAAATTCGGTAAAAAGAATTTTAGTATGATTGGTGTTACGTTTTTCAGTGACACGCGTATTACAAAAAAAAGTTGAATCCAATTCAACTTTATTTTCTGATACGCGAAGAGAATTTTTGATATGCGCATTTCCAAATTATAATATTGATTGTGCATGCTCGATAATACGACTTAGCGATCACGAAAATACGCTATCAGTATCCACACCGACCCGTTTCGGACAGAACGGATTTGATGGAGTTGGACAAACGGAACTAATAGAGCGGATTTTATAGTTCTCGTATTCTTGGCTCTTATTTAATAAAACATGTATGAATGATTAGCAGGATTAAAACAAGGTTTTTACGTTATTCGAGAGAAAGGAACACTATTTACAGTACTTTCCACACTAACGAAAGAGAGTTAACAAAATATTAAGTAAAACCATATACAATAATCCTAACACAAAATGGAAAATAAAATGTTATATGAATTATACAACATTGTTAGCCAACAAAAACAATTACAGCTAAATGAAATATGAATGCTTCAAATTTTGGAACTTTGAATATCCAGAGACTTGATTCAACAGAGAAAGAGAAATTCAACTAACACAAATTTGATAGAAAGCCAGTCAAATTGTGATGTATGCAAAACTAAAAACAGAAAGATCCATGATCATCACCTCCAAACATCAACTTAGAACTTAGAACAAAATAATCTTAGAAAAATCACTTCTGTTTTCTTCATGAACTAACTAAAATGGAAAAAAGAACTTAACAACTACAAAATGAGAAAACTTCAAGCAAACCCGATACAAATATTCCGGACGTCATATATAACTACAGTTTTGGAGTCTCCAAGAAACGATAATGCAACTTCGTTGACATCAAGTGGAACCTCCTTGTGTAATTGTTTATAGTAAAGTTCCATTTGTGGACCAAAGATAGAGATTGTTTGGGTGACACCATCAATTGTGAAGTCTAATTTGGCTTCAACTTTCTTCTTCAACCGTGTTTTTAATGCTTTGGAATCACAATTACCACAAGAAAATAAACTATCGCTTTTACTTGCAGCACATGACTGAAATCCTTTACAATGTTCACAAAAAAACTTGAGTACCAAATTATGAACATTATTAGCAGGTAATGTCACTTTTTGTGAAGCCATCTCTTTTGGAATTAAGTGAGATGGTGAAATTGCTATCTCTGAGATTGTAACCACGGTTTTGGTATTAGTGGTTAGTGAAAGAACACCTTTGTATTTTCTGACAATAGCATTTTTGATGTCATACGTTCCATTTTCTTTTACCTCATCTATTTTGGCACCCCACAATGCTAAAGTTGTGGTACTAGTATCATCATTTAAGGTAACTTCCTTCTTGTTTACAGGTTCAACAGAATAAGGAAGTATTACTGGTATTGTTGGTCTGTTGTCCATATTAATATATGCTTGAACTGATACGACATCTCTGTCATTATGTTCATAAATTTCTTTAATCTTTTCGAACGGTTTGATTTGATCTGGCTCAAAAGACTTATATTCAAAATTTACTTTATCACAATCATCAATGATAGAGTTCTCACCAAAAATCACTTCATGATGAAATCTTTTTAATTTGCTTTGCGATTTTCGTACGTTCTGCAGGGTTATTGGCTTCTTTTTAATTGCCATTTCATCGAACTTGATTTTTTTTTGTGGTGAATAACACACCAATTTATGGTGTTTGTCATTGTCTTGGATAATTGCGTGAAAGTATTGAGTATTATTTCGTGACCTTTTCAGTGGCGATACTGCATGCAAATAACCACTTACATTAGGTGAATCTAGATAAAGAATTACACATCAAACCAAAAATAATATAGAAAACTTGCACATCATAATGACCATGATCAGAATTATAAGCTATATATCAGATAAAATGACAGTATTTTAGAGATAGAAAAAAAGGCCGATACTAAAAGCTAAATGGACAAGAGCAAGTTTTGTGTAAGAGTTTTAGCCATTTAAGGATGTCTAAATTTCATGAAGAAACAAGACGAGAATGTAGTATACAGTAGACTCCCATGCTTATTATTTGGTACTATTATTTTTAGTATTATATATATTGGTTCCCTGGGTATTTGAAGGGTCATTTAACGAGATTTTTTGCTCCCTTTTGACACAAAATCCCTGTTATTCAAATTTTTTGAATAATCTTGACTCCCTGTTCGAATTCCAGTTATGCGAACCCCCAATTGTTCGAAACAATTTTCCAATTCTCTTAAGGGCTAAATAAACAGGAGTCTACTGTATAATGCTATCAAACGTATAGTCACAAAATTGTTACTAAACTTACTTTCTACTTCAAGATCTTCAACTTGAGATGAAGCTGTAGTATCTAAAGGGTAATAGTATATAATGATTAATAATCTAAGGGTATTTTACTTGGACATTTTTACATTGACTTTGATTCAAAGTGAAGAACGTTGTTACCGTCGTTAGAAGAAGCCATTATTCACGGCGCGAATGAAAAAGAAAGACTTCACAACTTCGGTGCGAAATAAAATTGACTTGATTATAGACATCTTTTAATCTGATTGGTACAAACACCAATACACAATTGAGGAGGTTACGCATCAGTGAAATTGCATTAATTGATACTGTGAGCCAATGAGATTACAGAGAAATTTACCCTTCTGCAAAATAATAATTTCAAATGACCGCCTTCAGTGCCGTAGACACCATTAATGCGACTATATATTTCCCCCAACATTGCGAAAATCTTGAATTCGTTGAGCACATAAGTATCACTTCGCCGAACGAATGCAACATTATAAACTTGAAAATGAGATGTGTATTGATGACGAGCGAGAGCATGTTCAATAACAACTATTACCATTTGCGCAAATAATTTTCTTTCTATTTCTTGAAAAGCGTGAGTAAGAATTCCGTTTTAGTAAAAACGAGAGAAATAAACTTTCGACCAGAAAAAGATAAGAATGCGATACTGAACTCGAATTTCGTATCCGTACTATCCGTTTTATTGGTAATGGAAAATCTCGGTAGCCAGATTAACAATACCGTAGTTATCTTATCTCGAGAAGCCTTCTTCGCCGCCGTTGGTATATCGAAAAGGCAAGAAACCCTGGGTACGAGGTTGATTGAAGCTAGGCGGTCTTGTACGCACTACTAAATTTCTGAGTAAACCAGACATAATTAATTTTAATCAACTAAATTTGACCCGTGCGGCAGAGGGCGTTTATTGGCGTAAGGAGATTTAGGCGGCAGACTTTAAGACAGGAAAACCATCAAACACACATTGGATGATAAAAAAGATATATACGTATTATATCATCATACAGGAGCAGGAAAAGTCACAAAATTAGACAAATCCTTGTCATGATACATACAATATATACAAGGAAAGTCGCATAATTTTAGACAAATCCTTGTCGTAAAATATACATAGCTATAGTGAAAAACAACAACAATCAAATTAATAGTTGTCCATAGGTCATTGTAGCATTTCATTTTAACTCCGTTATTCACGATTAAACCAACAGCACGAAATGATTTACCAAATCCAGATATTCATGCAACATGCTATTATCGTAATGTTATAATCGAATAACCAAATATGACAGAAAATAAACTTGATTTTCTTGGAGAACTTGAGGCTTGGAAATCTTGGAAATATGTTCCATTTTGCCACAACTTTTGTAACTTTTTAACCTAAAAATAACCAGAAATTAAATTTAAAGTTGTAAGCCTTTTTTCGATATAACAAAAAAGTAAACACAGTTCTTACCTTCACTCGTGATATCCAAAAGTTATAGCAAATACACATAATGTATGTCACATACAAATTCATTTTGATAATGGACGCTCATTTCATGTACATAATCGCCAATTCATAATCAACATTGATGAGCCATAATAACAACATCTTGATTCGACTTGTTGCTGTTATCTGAATTCCAGAAATTATAATATCTCCAAATATCACAAACTTGAGTTAATTAGCTTAACCGGATAGTTGTAAAAACAGATATCAAAGCTGATGTTGATAAGACAATGTGGTTTTGATGACTTCGTATAGCAACAGCAACAACATTGTTGTCAGAATGTTAATTGTTAACAAAAATGTCCAAAAGATCATAACATATTATAACGTATATCACATGTGCATAGTCATCTGGATAATGGATATTCATTTCATGTACAACATCACCAATTCGCATTCAGCATCAAGGAATTATCATCATCAAATTCAAAATTTTTTAAAAAAAACATTACAACACTCGATTTTAAACTTTTTTTGAATAATTATTTTTGACATCAGTTAACTGGAATATATTAAAAAGTAAATTATATATACAAAATATACTAACAATGACTTAAAAAAAACAACAGTGACATCATAGAAGTGATATTTTTATCTGTAAAAATGAAGAATTGATTTCAACAGTGGAAAAAAACAAATCAAAACAAATGTTATCACACACACACACACACACACACACACCATAAGTACAGACTGAATATCAATGTATATCAATGTCCAAGCAGCTCCTGCATGCCAGTCCTATAATCAAGCAGATCATTCATGCCAGATCAATGCAGTAATACTAAGAGCACGGATGATGGATGGATGGATGATAAACCCAAAATCTTTACAGTACAGAAAAAGAAACAGAACATATTCAGGAAGGAATGCTCTGTCATCACGAGTGCAAATTGTAGATAGAAAAAAAAAAGATCTATTGCTCTGAAGTCTAAGACATGTTAAGTTTCTTTCAAGCTGTACTGTTTGACTACATTCACTCCGCTCTCAGACAAACTTTAGGCTATTAAGATGTTAAATCATAATATTCTTTTTATCTGACTGGTTTTACTTCTTTTCTCAAAGCAAAGCAAATTTCATCAAAATTTAAATGATCACAATAACTATTTTACTTAAAGTTTTCTATAATCCATGTAAATAAAATAAAACTATAAAAATGAACATAATGTTAATTCAACTGAACTGATTTCTTAAATAAAGATAGAAAAAAATGATTTTAATAAAAAGGATATCAATAATTATCAATAAAACTTTACAGTTTATCTGCCAGTTTAAAACCATTGAAAAATCACTTAAAGCTTTTATAAAAATTCTGTGAAATAGGTAAGTTTAGCTTACGTTTTGTTCATTCAAACGCTTTACTAGGACTTTTTAATGCAATGTGTCTCAAATTGACAGACAAAAAAACTCAACCAGTACCCTAAAAGCCACCCCTTTCCCATCCCATCCATGCCCCTTTCTAAATATCTTTAATAGACTAACTGTCATCCAAAACTTTCAGTCTCACTAATACAGCATCATGATCAGAGATGTTCAGACAAACTTTTAAACTTTTAACTGAAAAGTCATTCAAAATAGAATTTCTAATGTAAACATGATCAATCAAGCCACCATCAACATGTGTTGCATGTTGTATGATTTGTGTAAAACCATGCAAAGTGTTTTGCAATTCTGTATTATGTCTACTGTCTTTCAAAAGGTTTATATTGAAATCTCCCATCACCATATCAATTTGATCATTTTGACATAATATTGTTGTCAATTTATTGATGAAAATATTAAAACTTGCTTGATGACTTCGGTATAACAATAAAATAGTAAGCCACTGGTCATGAAAAGTCATCTTTCTTGCTTGAAAAATGGTAAAGCCTGGCCAATGTTTAACATTCATAACATTCACACTAGCACTGTGTGCTACAAGTAAACTTTTGTACTTATCTACGTTGTTATTTAAAATGAGAGAAAAAGAACTCATGTTTTCCTGAATACCATTTATATCTGACGTATCTGTGAGTTGCGTTTCTGTTAAAAGCAAAAGGTCTGCATTCGCAAGTTCTTGGTAGTGCTTTATGGATGAGGCATGTTTTTTCAGTGATCTTATATTTAGGAGAGCAATCTGAAAGTTAAAGTCTGTGGTTACAAACGATTCATTAGATTTCAATAAATTTTCTGTTTTTCTCAATCGCTGATATTCAGCATGAGACTTTTCATTCGCTTGAATAGCAGCAGGCGAGTAATTTCCTGTTAGAAACAGACCATTGAGGGAGGTTGCACGGCTGAATGCCACATACATTTGACCAGGATGAAAGTTTCTTTGTCTGTTCAATTGAAAACTAACAACAATCTTATCAAGGGATAAACCCTGCACTTTATGTACAGTACAAGCATAAGATAACAGTAAGGGAAACTGTGTTCTCGTAACAGTCGCTGATGTTTTCTTTTTGGACAAACTGAATTTGGTTTCAGTTCTTTCAATTGCAACATAATTATTTCCTTGTGCAAAGGTATTTTTTCTCTTCATTCCTGCATCTTTGTCATCAAAAAGTACAAATATGGAGTCACATTTCCCACGGACAAAAGACAGGTGTCTAACAGTACCAATTTGACCATTAATAAGTCTGTCATCAATATCAACATTTGCTGTCAGCATTACTCGAGCTCCAATTTTTAAGGAGAGATTGTACACTAAACCTCCAGTTTCATTAGCATTTTTTCCTCTGATTTTTTCAATAGCAGCTTCAGAGAGTCCCTCAGGATAATCATCAATTGCAACAACATTAATTGCTGGGTTATTTAGTGAAGCAAGCATTTTCTGATTATGCATATTAACTAAAGAGTTTTCTGCAAAAATGTGTAAAGCATCCCACGGATAGTCTACGTTGTCTACTGAAATAAATCTAGATTTAATTAGCATTTCATCAGCAAAACTTAATGAGCCAACACGAATGTTATTCAGCAAATCTATAAATTGGTTATCACCTTTCTGTCTCATTACTTCATCAAGTTCAGCAAGTTTGAAATTACGCCATAATTTTAAAAGGCCAATAATAAATCCATCTGTTGAATAGACTGGTTTAGCTAGTACAGGCGGTAACTGATATAGATCACCACTAACAATTATTGTTTTATTCGCAAATGGTATACGGTCAGACATACCAAATATTTCACAGAGTCGCTGATGAACCTGTAACAGTAATTTAGAACTCACCATTGATATTTCATCAATGAAAATAACACTTACTTCTTCAAGCTTTAATCTCAAGTTTGTTCTTTGTCTATCACTTAATGGTATGAAATTACTACATGGAATGCCTAGTCCTGTATGAATAGTGGTTCCATCAATGTTGATTGCTGCAACACCTGTCGGTGCTAATAACATAATTTTTGCTTTAGAAATGTCACCATTTCTAGATAACAATTTGTTAAGAACATTATACAAGCATTTAACTAGGTAACTCTTGCCACAACCACCCGAGGCTGTTAAAAAGATTTGTAAGGGTTGCAAAACTTCTGGTTGTTCAGACCTTTTGTTTTTAACAAATGTTTTTCCCCATGTGTATATCACATCAAAAATTTCACGTTGCTTTCTATTCAAAGATTGGATAGTTTTGTTTAATTCATCATCTGAGATAACTGTTGATTGAAATGATGCTGGTGGCAAATCATTTGGAACTGGTTGGTCATTATCCAATTCATCTTCATTAATATCTAACATGTCATTTACCAGCTCTACAACTTCATCATTTTCCTGCTGTGCATGAGAATCTTGGTTTAGAATCATATCATCCCTATATGTTCTTAATGCAACATCTACCAGTTCAGAGTTTGGTTCAAATAGCTCTTTATTCCTATTAACAATCTCCAGAACCTCCGGCTCTGCTAGTTTATCAACATAAGTATCATTAGACTTAAGGTCACTTTCTTCATCCCTAAAGGGATAGAACAACATTAAAATATGATGTGCATATTTTTCTGGATATCTATGCTTGTTAGGTGTATAATAACGCAAGACCTTTTTAACCTTTCTACATTTCAAACATTCTTTCGAGGACATTAAAGGTATCACTTTAGGAAGAGCTGTCTGATCATGATTTTCCTCAACAACTGCATCACTCAAAATTATTGGCTGATTATCATTTTGCGTCTCTGAATAGTCTTTGTTGCAATCAAGCCGGTAATATGCAGAAAATTGTGCAAAGCACAATGAATCAACAACTACGAATCTTCCACCCGAGAAAGTTTTATTTGGCCTATCTACATATCTGTCGAGCATATTTCTTTTAAAAACATCTTGACTATCTTCAGGAAGTTCATTCAGTTCCTCTTCACTTTTAAACATCCGAAAGCGGTCATTTGGCAAATTAGTATTTATAAACGAGACTTGTGGGAAACCTTTTCGCAACCATAATTCAGGCATTAGTTGATAAACAGCTTCCTGGACAGAACATTCTCTGTTATCGCTATACGCTTTTGCTAATTTACACATAGTATCATACTTAGGGGACTCCATTTCATTGCATTGCTTTAGTACTTCTTTCATCGCATACGAACAGGAATTTTCACTTTTTGAAAAATATGCACACATGTAATAAATAGCTTTATAGTGATTAAATACTGGTTGTAAATCAATATTGGCTTCCCATGCAAGCAGCCCTTCATCAAAATAGTTGTTCACAAAGCATGAATCTGTGCTTCGCTTCAAATGTATTTGAAAGTCATTTTGATCGGTAGATATAGACAAGGCACTTTCATAATCTTCTAATGAAATATCTAAGGAACCAAGAGTCTCACTAATAGAGAAAACATTCTCAAAATTTGGCTTTTCTGGGTTTAAGAAATTCTTTTTCTTTGGGTTTAATTCAGTGTCAATATGCTGCTTTACTTTTTGCAAAATAACTTTTTGCTTCAAAAGAATTTCACTTTTTTCAGCAGGTGACAGATCTTCTGGAAGTGGCTTAGCAATTATTGTTCTTCGTGTAAAAAAATGGCCATATCCAAATCGGCATTCCTTATAATTATATTTCTTACAGGTTTTTGAGTGGTGGTGTACTTGATATCTTTGTACAAGATCTTTTAGTTTTGATGGTTCACTCGGTATGTTTGCTGAAATAACTGAATCAACAAATTCAGTATATTCGTCTATAGTATCAACAGATAAACATGGCATATTTTCGCACCACAGCAAACAATGTACATGAGGAGAGCCCCTGGTTTGAAATTCAACCCTGATGGCATAATATAAAACTTTTCCAATTGGTCCTTTAATAACAATCTCTTTAAAAAAATTTTCAACACGGAATTGGAAATGTCTAGCTAGCAACACAGGATTGCTATTTAGCAATTCACATCTTTCAAAGTATGACATCTTTGCGATTTCACTGGCAGATATTTCAGAACCATTTAATTTTGAAATGATTACAACTAATTCATCCCACCGCAAGTCAGCACATGATAAAGTTAAGAAAAATGATGGCAATCCTAGTTGTTTAACCATGGCTAAAACATCTGAAAGCATATTTTTCCAATATGCTGGAGAGCCTTTAACAGAGTTCATAAAGCTATATGCTTCATCATTTACTATAAAAGACTTAACAGTATCTTTAAAACTTTGACTAAACATTCCTGCAGTAACATTGAGACCTGATACTTTGCGCATTGCAACATTCATTTGGTTTCGCAGATTAATTTGCTGCGACACAAAATTTGCAAAAAATATATAATCTGCATCTGACGCAAATCTTTGAGTATAATTCAATAACCTTTGATTGAAATACTTTGTATGAGATAATTTAATTTCTCGATTAGCAGTGTAACCAAACTTTCCTGATGGAAATAAATCTGGGAAAGCAAGTTCTTCAACAAATTCATCTTTCAAAATATTTACAGGTGCTTTTCCTTGGCCTGGTGCAATTATGATATTTTCATCATCAGCGACAACATGTGGGCATTTAGATATCAACGTAGTTTCTACACAGTTAAGTCGATGTTCATCCAAGGGGTCATTATCTTCAAAATCATCAACTTCGTATTTGCACTTAATCAATAGAACATCTTTATCATCAACAAAATTGATGCTGGGATAATCCTCAGACTTATTTTGTATAATATTAAAATCTATATCATCTTCATCATCAATATATTTTACTTCAAAAGCATCATCTCTGGCTGAAATGACATCCTGTATATCAACATCTTTGTATAGATGATTAGCAGCCTTAAAATATTGTAAAAGGGAAAGCACCAATTCAGGCCTAACTGATTCTGCAATAACATGAGAACTATAGGATAATTTCCTTTTCAATTTCATAAAGATGACACCACTATCATTAATATTCCTAGGCAAAGTATTACAAACAATGTCCGTTTCAATAGGAATATTACAAACAGTTCCCTTAATTTTAGGAAATTGACCCTTTGGCATAATTCGAACCTTTGCAAATAATATTCGTTGGGAAATTACAATGCGTTCAAGTTTATTTAAATCCTGAAAATGCATTGGCAAATCAAACAATTCTAGTTTATTGCTAACACTTTGGCAAGGTATTTCTTTCCTACACAATTTCTTATCACATGTTTTACATATATATAGTGAATCATCAAAGGATATTGATGGACTACATTTAGGGTTAAAACCCTTTTTTGTATACTTTTCTTCACAATAGATTTTAACAGATCTTTTGTAAAGGCACCGATTACATGACACGCATACATAATATGGCCCTTCAACAATGGAGTCTTTAAATTTTTTGACTCTTGAATAAGGATCTAAACCCTGCTGACCAACACTCATTCTGTGATCTTTCTTATGTTTTTTAATTGTCCCTGAATAATTTTGATACTGTTGTTTTCTTTTTGCTTTTACTTTTTCTGAATTTTTTTCATAATGGCTTTTCTTGTTTTCCTTTATCGTCTTACTATTTCTTTCATAATCGCTTTTCCTGTTTTCCTTTATTGTCTTACAATTTCTTTCATAATGGCTTTTCTTGTTTTCCTTTATCGTCTTACTATTTCTTTCATAATGGCTTTTCTTGTTTTCCTTTATCGTCTTACTATTTCTTTCATAATGGCTTTTCTTGTTTTCCTTTATCGTCTTACTATTTCTTTCATAATGGCTTTTCTTGTTTTCCTTTATCGTCTTACAATTTCTTTCATAATGGCGTTTCTTGTTTTCCTTTATTGTCTTAGAATGTTCCCCATAATATTCTTGTCTTTTTTCTTTGATTATTTCAGAATTTCTTTGATAATGGTCCTGCTTGACCTTTCTTCCCTTCTTTTCATATGATATTGATCTCTTAAACTTACTAAAGTATTTATCAAGTGCTTTTTTCTCTGCAACACTTAGAGGCGTAATTTTCACATAAACAATTTGAAAATATATATATTGAGTAACCGTAAGTTGAAAAAATATATTGCTTGGCACACTCAACAGATAAAAACCTCATTAATATAGATGTTCCCTCTGCTTCTGGAAGTCCTTGGCTATTTCTACTGTGTGAATCAAATAAATAAATATTTCTATTGAAATCTTTTAATAATGCAATACAGTAACCCTCAATAAAAAGTATGGCACCTGATATATCATTACTGTAAAAAAGATCCTCATTTAAAAATGTAAATGCATCATTAGTGTTTCCATCAGTAATAGCATTAGCATACCCATCAGTAATGCAAACAAAATTTGCATGTAAAATAACACCACTATATTCAATTTCAATTTCTGAAGGTAACTCATCGACATACAAGGTTCTAGATATTTGAGTTTTCTCATACAGCCCATTACCCTGATTCAAAACAAAATCTAAGTCAACATCCTTCCATATCGATATTTTTCTTACGCAAGTCCAAGTTATAGACATTAGTGACATGCATGAACATTGCTTGCCAGCAGAGCCTCCAAATTTTGAATCCCCTTGGTGGAAATTGCCAAAAATTATTTTGGTAAAGTTTGTTTCTGCCATTTCGTTTGTCGGCTAAGTCACTTTATTCTTTCAATCTAGTGTGTGGAAAGCTTGTTTGCTTTAAACAAGCGTAAATATAGATCGCCCACTATAAAGTGGAAAGTTTAAATCAACTGCGCTATTTGCTGCAGGAATATGTTGTAATCACGCACTTTGCGTGGAAAGTTTTTTAACCGCTCTTGCAGGTAAGTAAATAAATTTGCCTGGTACTTTCGGTGGTCTAACACAGAAATGCTCACCGACTGAACTAGTGGCAAGTGTCATACGACTACACCAGTACACAAATGGCACTGTGTAAGGGGTTGTTGGCAGAGCACTGTTCATGCACACCAATCTAACAAGTGGCAAGTGTCTTAAACAACACACCAAACACAAATATAAAATAATAATATTAAAGGAATAATAAAAGTATTGGGAAGACTAACAATAAAATTCCAAGTCCTCCGATTGATTTGGATTTCTGACAGCAATTCACTCTCACTGCTGCACGCTAAACTTCAACAGGAGAGAGAGACGGTGAGGGCCTCATTAAACGCTTTCACTAGCCTGTATTATTCAAACCTCAAATGCGCGGCTATAAAAGTGAACGAAAAGGAGGAGGAGGAGGATAAGGAGAAGAAAATGCCGGTTTTAACATATATTTCGCCCTATGGGGAAATATATAAAAAGCAAAGTCAGCTAATAATTGTATACCACCGTGTAACAGCAACACGAAAAGTTGGAAGATGATGATGAAAAAAATCGAAAACTGACTTTCGCCTATCTCGTGAAACTACTATGCCTCCTCGCTCGCTTACGCTCGCTGCGGGGGCAATTATCAAACAAATTATGAGAAATTTCTTCTTCAGTGAAAATATTAGCTGCTTGAAAGTCGTTTGTAATACTAATTGTGGACTTAAAACATGACCAAAAGTTGACTCCAATCCAGGTAAAGCAAAGGGGATATAGTGGCGTAAATTTTACTGTAATCTACGGTAATCTACTGGCCTCTAGTGACGTTAGGAAATTTTTTAGGGCAAAAAATCAACACCAGTCAATGAGAATATGGTGATTTCTTTTATGTTGTGAAAATGCATATTCTAACCACACAACGTCATTGCCAGATGATTAAGGGTCCCGAAAATGCAAAATTAAAACAATTAAAAAAAAAAAAAATTTAATGGTGGGGTACCAGCTTGTAGGATGAAGGATAAGTTAGTTTTTTTTTATTACTTTCACTCTCTTCGCATTTTTTCCATTTTTTTCTTCCGCGAAAATTTCTTCCCTTATGGTAGTGAAAAACAGTTAAAGGTGAAAGACCATATTTTAAAAAACTGCATTTATCTCATACATCTGTACTTCGTAATACAAATAGCATATGGAGACATACATACTTAATTAAATAACTATCTTGCGCACCTTTCCAAAGGAATTTCTTACAGTCATCTCAATATATGCTCGATCGAAAATCTTGAAGTCTGTGAAGCGCGTTTGTGTTCAGAAGCAATAACAAATTTCCCAAAATAACAAAATAAATTTCTATAAGGCCTAGTCATAATTAATTTGTCCATTCCAAAAGCACCATATCAAATGCAAGGTACCAATTTCAAGTTACTTTGTGCGTGTACCACTTTCACTAACGAAATTGGGACATACTAATCTTTAGTCCGGACCCAGGTCGGCCAACTTCTGCAACCTTTAGTAGAACGAATAATATGCAGACCAGTTCAGGTTAAAAAAAAAGAAGAGAAAATGTGGAAGATTTGAAGAGCTTGATGTACCTGACAAATTCTACAAATTGTTCCCTTGTATTCTGGTTTATACGAGGCTTGGCACAACGGACACTTCTCTTCAGGTTTGCCACTAGAAATCAAAGAAACATTACATTTGGATGATGCAGTGTCAAAGCGACAAGCATTTGTGGTCTGCTCAACCTATAGTGTTATCATACGTCTTAAGTGTCGGTTTACATTGAGTTAGTACTTGCAACCTCACTTTCAATGGCAAAAATGCTTATAATCATAATTCAGTCTCCATAATTGAGTTAATTTCGAAGTTATGAAGAGGGGGTTGGAAAATTAAAAAAGTCCTATTTTTATTTTTCAAGCCACTGACTAATAAAAAGATCAGATTTTACTTCTTTGCGCAGGTGGCAGACAGACGTCTGTATGAAAGTTAAAAACACACACAGTTATACCTGTTTAACCTGTTTAATTTCGCAGTTGATCAAAATAATTTTTTTCGCGGAATTTCGCGGATGGAAAAAATTATTAGTTTTCGCGAAAATTTAATGCTTACTACATACTATTGAGCGCAGGTATTATTTCAAAACGAGGTTAAAGACCAATTTAATTTAATTTTGCGGATTTCAGCGAAATTTTCTTCCCGCGAAAAAGTTACTTAATCCTGCAATAACTTGTTTGGTTTTGAAACTAGTATACTACTCACCGATAGATTGGTGTATGTGATGCCGCACAAACAGAGAACGGATTTAACTCATCATAATCGAACTGAACTGCGTTAGTCGGGTTTTTATCACACGCTTGTAAAATCTTCCGAGTCTAAACAAGTTGGTTGATATTGAGTTACAGCAACATATAAAAAATAGTAAAATCTTCCGAGTCTAAACAAGTTGGTTGATATTGAGTTACTATGGCAACATATAAAAAATATTGTGATTTTCAGGAGGAGCGATGTCCGAAAAAAACCAATAGTGCTCATACCTGTTGAGCTACCTCAGGCTTTGGTCCTAATTCTAGTAACCTACGTGCAAAAGATGCTGCTGTTTTGAAATTTTTTATCTAGTAAAAAAATGAAAAAGCAATGATCATTCAGCGTTATAACTGATAAAAAGCTAAAATGAAGGTATCACTTACTTTAAAAGCTAAGTTAAGTGCTGTTCGAAGTGTTAAAACCAGGTGGACTGGTTGTAGATTACAATGTGTGAAGTAAGCTGCCATCTGGAACGACAATAAAATGCACGATTACTCCTGGATTTCAATCTATAAAATCTCTTCAGCAAGAAATGAAATGCATCAATGCTTACCTCACATATTCTTTTGATTTCTTCAGGAGTTTTCTAAAGTGAAAAGAAACCATCGCATGGCCAAATATCAGTAAAAAGTCAGAATCAGCATATCACCAATAAATCAACTGCATACCTTTGGAAGTTCTTTCCTCTTGATTTCCATATGCAAGCCGACCAAATATTCACGACATATTGAAAGAAGTTGTTGCGCCTGAAAACAAACACAATATCAGAACGTGGACAGTGGGACGTATTTCGTTACTTTGAAAGAAAATTCCCCAACTGTATGTCTCCGCAAACTTTACACTCACTTCGGTAATTTCTTGTCTGTTTTCCACAGCTAGCAACGTCACACTGAGTAAGATGTTATGAAGGCGGTCCGATGCTTCTTGGAATTTACCACCAGTAGTTAGTTGATATGCAGTCTAATTATAGAATCACACGCAAGCGTCATCACAAGCAAGATTGGAAGCAAGACAGATCTAAGCTGAAAGACTAAAACAAACGCTTTACGAAAAGAAATCAATGAAATTGACGGCTACCTGAAGGCGTTGAACTAAATCGTTTAGTTTTAATCCGATGGCTGGTAAACCGGATTTTGCACCAGCTTCTTTCCTGTGAAAAACGCAAAATACTAACTTCGACGTTTTTTACAACTTCAATTAAGCTAATTGTTGCTGCTTGTTGAAAATTTGCAAAAGAGACCAAAGTAAACAAGGTGACACACAATTTAGAAGGAAAGCATATCTGCTTACCAATTCCGATGAGGGTAAAAAAACAGACTTGAGGTTGAAGGTAACCCACAGGTGGCAACTCGACCACGCGAATAAGCCAACATAAACAACTGCTTGTACGGTTCGAAGTCAACCACACCTATCTGTTCGTTCATTAACTACAAAAGAAAAAATGCAGAATTAACAGGAACTTCTTGTACGGGAATTTGATCCTGTGTGTGAAACATTTAACTAACCCTGGCTGCTGAATCAAAGGATCCAGCCACTATGTGATCAACCGCCAGTTTAGAATTGTTCACCCAGACTTGCGCCTGACTATTACCACGCGTGGGCGGTGCATAATAATCTTCTCCGCCCCCAGATGACATTGGACCAACGTCCTACAGAAAGATTTGATGTCACTTCTTTTCTCGACAACAACAAAAAAATAAAAAAAACCTTTCAGCAAACATCCAGTTAATCCTTACCAGATCAGGTGGTAATTCAAGATCGTCATCGTCAACATCCCATCCTCCACCTTCTTCGTCAATGACGAGTTTCTCATCGGGATCGCCAAACTCGGCATCTACGTTAACATATATGTTTTAAACAAAAGAAATGCTGCAGGATTATCGAAATGAAGCAACCGCACTCTCTTCTTCTACACGTGAGCTAACCCTAACATGAATCACCATACCTTCTTCCAAAACCAAATCAGAATCTCCCCATCCATCACCTTCATCACCCATGTCACCGATATCAGCTGCCATATTGTTAGCACCTCCATCTGAATGCAAACAATGCAGATACAGGTGAAAGATAACCAAACCAAAAGGACTGTACACGCTAGATCTACAAACCTTTCATCGCAGCAGCGCCTTCAAACAATGTCTTGCTAACAGTGAGTAACGGCCAATTTCCTTCGTTTTGTAAGATTGGGACTGGCGGTCGAAGTAGCTTAGCGTTAGGATTAATAGCAGGTAACTGGAAAAGAACAATCAACATGAAAAAGCAGGATTGGTCTCTAATGAGGCAAGAAGGAAACTAAACAACGTCTATATAAAAACGCAAGCTTACAATGAAAGAAACGAGTTTTACCTTTTCAGGGTCCAGATTAAATGTTGCCTTGATTTCCTCACACTCGTCAGCAAGTCCATGGGTGGCAGCAGTAAGGTAAGCGAGTGAACCTAAGAAAACGATGCACGCTGAATGTGTGATTAATCATTTCCACTCAATCACAAGATTAATTTATATATAAGGTCAGCCAATGATAATAATGATAATAGAGAGTCTTATTACTACTTTAACTAAGACGTGTTTCACCTTGTCCAACCTGTTTCAAAACTTTTATTCTTTCCTCTACATCACCACAATATAGAGCATTATGTAAATGACCGCTGACATCTTTACGGATCTCCGCTAAAATAACATAGAAAAATCAACAAGTGATATGGAAACAGCATAACTCAGCCTATTTCAACGGACTTTTTGCGGGGATTAATTTCGCGGGTTGAAGAAATTTTCAATATTTCAGGGTTGTGTGCTTTTACGTTTTTGTCGTATATAGAGTTTCCATCCTTGATTAAAAAAGCATTTTTACAATCAAGATAAAAACGAAAAACTACGAAAACGTTTCCCAATGACAATTTTCCCAAATAAAGTAATATTAAGGTAATACGAAGTTTTTTTTTGGTTTGCATAATAACAAGCGTTGAGAAGCAGAATGGATAGGATGGATATGGATAGGACATGTCAAATTGAGTAGAATGAAGACATCTGGTGCAGGTATGATAGACCAAAAGTCGAATGTTGGAGACGTATTGACAACTTGGTTGAAAAAAGGAGTTGGTTGTTGTGGGTTTTTGTTCTGCTGCACATTACAGACAACAGTGGAAAGAACTTTTCACGTTCACCAAAACATAAATGTAAGATAACACTAACAGATTTTCAGCATTTTCCGGAGCTTTTCTGAATTACCAGTCGTCAAATACAAAAAGGACAGTCGGTCAAAATTTTTGGTACGTTGATAACACATTTCTACCACTTGATGGTTTCCTTGAAGCAAAGCCATCTCACTTAACTTTTCCCAACACGCCTTGTCATCAAGGGACTTGGCTGCTTCCAAAGCAATTTCCAGATTTCCACATTCAATTGCAAGACCGAACCGTGTCTTTTCATCTTTTACAAAATGGAGGGCAACCTAAATTGTACAGATCAACCTTACAGAAAATGTAATGTTTTGATTGGTTGATGAATTCGAAAAATATCGATAGGAACGAAGTTCACTAGCAACATTTTTCATTTCTCATTGTTTTGTTAGAAAAACTGGTAATAGATACGAAAGTGAGTTTAAGACGAAAACGATCATACAAGAAATCAGACCTGCAGACTTGGTATAGTTCTCTACGTTTTGTAGCATATGTAGTTATGTATCTTAATGCCTTTCTTACTTCACAATTAAACTATCCATAATCAATATTCTACTAAAATATTTGTACAGTATTATACGCATCTTACTTCATAACGTTTCTTTGGCTTATATCGATTCAAACCGTTTCTGTAAAACAACCTACCTCAGGATAACCTTTTTTCTGTAAATACGATATGATGGATTGGCCGACCAATTTTGCGTTGCGCACCATATGTAGCACTTCGTCATAACGATGATTGACCAATGCTAACTTGAACTTGAACTCAGTTGGATCGATGTTCAACACCTTTGTTTTGCATTCACGGTCCAAACAATACACACTGCTGCCCTAAACAACCCAACAAATGTTGTTAGTTCGTCAGATGCGTCATCACATCAGATACGTCATCACATCAGATACGTCATCACGTCAGATACGTCATCATGTCAGAACGGAAACACGCAATCTTTACCTTAACTCTAGTTATGTAGATTGGTAAATCCAAAGTACGAATAATGCCACTGTCTCCATTAGTGAGCGTGTATTTGATGTGGTTACTGGTAGTGTACACAAACACACCACAGTCATCCCAAGCGCCGCTTTTGATTTTGACACTCTCGTGAACAGTGCAAAGGTTTTCCATTTTACGATTGCATATAGCAATGGCTAAAAAATGACAAAACCAAGAAATAACACAAAAAATAACAAAAGTAAGTTGTTACCATGAGTAATTTCTTGTAGATGAACAAAACGTTTTCTGATAACAAGAAGATTTATTTGACTCACAATGCTTGGCAATGATCGCAACGTAAGTCATGTCAGCTGACCAAATCACATTACGTGCTTTGGCAATTTTCACGGTCGCCATGACTCTATAACAGAAGCATTCTTGAGAATAAGTACGACTTACACAAGTCATGATTATTATTCGGAAACGATAATTTCACAAAGCAAGCAATAGTACTTTACTCACCTCTTCTGTTGCACGTCAAAAAGCATGACTTGTTCCGCGTCTCTTAATAGAACACTGCCTGTGCCAGCATAAAAGATCATGTCACAAGGCGGTGTCTGCACTTTCTTCGTTACTTCATTCTTAAGATTCTTTATCACAACCTAACCACAAGAATATATAGTTAACCAACAGATCCTTGCATGGAAGTGAGGAGAGCGAATGCTATTATAAAGTTCTTGAATTCTGTGATATTGCACCAAATTGATCTTGAATATTTTATTTATTGATTGACTTACGTTCTGCTGTTTATCGAGAACAGCAAATCTATTTCTTGCAACCCAAACTGCAGCGAGACCAGCAGCACGGCGACCATCGGACACTAAAACATTAATGAACAAGATTTCAGTGGAAGATTTTCAGAGACTCAAGTATCTAAGATGAATTAGAGCTGACCATCAGGATCGGAAGATCGGATGTCTTTCGGAAGAGCATGCAGTTCATAAATTTGATTTTCGCCACTTGAGTTGGATGCAGTGGCCTAAGAAGAAAAGAGAGTGTTATTTCAAATATCTGAAAACATACATATCTTACTCCTAAAAATGAGTATCGATTTGAGTGTACCTCAATTACATGACCTCCTAAAAGTTTCATGTCTGACAATCTACTGTACTTACAATTAATTAACAGACTACCAACTTACATATGTCAACAGGATACAACGTTCCGCTGGATTGAAGACCAAACTCACAGGCGCTGGTCGACTTGATCCTCTGTAGAAAGAGAAACAAATTTTATTAGTCCTTGAAAAAAACACAAAAACTAATTAACAATTTATTACTACTCACTTTTTGAACTGCATGATGGGAACATCTTTAGAGGTTCCAAATTCGTACATTCTCAAAAAGCGTTCCTTCAAAGAAAAAGTTTTTTAGATGTGACAGAAAGTGATGCTAGATTGGATTATCAAAAAAGCCACAATGTATAAAGGTAATAATGAAAGAGTAGCATATAAAACAACTAACCTTGACATAGTACAACGTATTCATATGAACTGCATACGCAGGTCTTTCACGTTCCAACTTAAACACAATCATACCACTGTCGTGGCCTAACACACAAGAACAAAGGATAAGTAAACTAACTCTATGGGATCAGGGAGATGCGTAGAGCAAGTTTGAAAGACACACATTGAGTATACAGATTATCTCAAGCATATGTAACTAGATACTTGGTTTTTAACTCTTTAAAACTGGCAGAGATTTTTACCTGCAGCAAATAAGTTAAGTGTTGGATGAGCCCCAAGGATCCAGAAACGATCTTGCTCTCGCCTAAACGATTGAACTCCTGTTCGTTTGGACATGTCCCATACTCTAATGGTTTTGTCTTCAGAATTACCTACAATGGAAAGAAGGCATTGATATTGTTGATCAAAATATTGAATAGTTCATTAGATTGACTAGGTCATCAATTCCTGAAAATATACACTTTTGTGCAAAGCTGAATGAAAAAAATTATGAAGTTCTAGATACAAAAATCACATCAAATAATCACATCTACTTACTGAGAATAAGCTCTTGTCTCGGATGGAAGAGTACAGATGAAACATTATTGTAATGACCACGACAGGTATCTACTTCCCAAGCTTTCGCCTCTGCAATGGGAAAATGAGATTTTCATTGAAACAGCTAAAAATAACAAATATCGCAAATATATTATCAATTCAATATCCAATTACCATTCATTCGCCATAATTTCACTTGTCTGTCATCAGCTGCAGATACAATTAAAGGCATGGTTGGATGAAAAGCAACCCAGTTGACACCTCGATCATGTCCCTTAATGAATGTTGATGATTAATTTATCAGTAACACATTTAAAAACATATGACATCTAAAAACAAACTAAAAACATGGAAATGAAATGCCTACCTCCAATACATGTTTAACAACAGCATCAGCTTGGCCAAATAAGTCCATTTGACCAGGAGTCTTAGGACCAACATTATCTTCATTGACTTTACCACCCGGAGAAACAAACTTCTTTCTCAATCCTGGTAATTGTGAAGAGTAATGAAAGATAGTGACCGAAATAAAGAAATTGGTAATTGTGAAGAGTAATGAAGGATAGTAATCGAAATAAAGAAATTGGTAATTGTGAAGAGTAATGAAGGATAGTGACCGAAATAAAGATGCAGAATGCTCCACTGAAACATTTTTAAAATTGCAATACCTGCAAAATCCCATACCCTGACAGTTTGGTCAAGGGATGCAGACACCAAATAATCTTCAGAGGGGTGAAATTGAGCACACATCACATAATGGTTATGGCCAGTCAGAACACTATGAAGTTAAATATCAACACTTCCAAGAATTTCTCTGATCAATGAAAACACAAATTCATATGAATCATTTGAATCAGTGAAGTTGATTGGAGTCAATGAAAATAGTAAATAATAAGTCAATGTAAATTGTTCCACTCGATGCAACACAAGTAAACTGAAGTTGCTAACTGAGCAGTCTTTCACTTTATGTACAGCAATATTGTCACTTAAATGCTCTAGGACCTTTCCACAAGCAGATTGGCAACAGTTTCATCAGTCATTCTTATGCAGCTTACCTGATGCAATTTCGTGACTGCCAGTTCCATATTCTAATAGTCTGATCATCTGAACAGCTCACAATCCATGGATACTCCTAAAATGAAAAAAATGGCACAATTTCAGAATTACAGTAACTGCAAAAAAATCAAACTTTTACCCTACCTCATTTTTAATACACCTTTATGTATGAAAGCTTTTGAATGCTTACTTATGTGCTGCAAAACACAACACTATCTAACTAAATGTTTAGTCTCAAAAACCGATTGTTAAGAAGTAAAGTAATTATCCATCAGCTTAAGGGTATAAAAAGAAAAGTGATTTACAATTGAACCCAATCATCACTTACATGATGGAAGAAAGTAGTTCGAATGTAATCCAAATGACCAAGAAGGGTAAATATGCATTTCTTCTGTTTGTAATTCCAAACCTGAAGATCAAAGAAAGTTTTGCATGACCTCACGTGATCTGCACAAATTGTAAAGTCTTTTCAAATGGAAACTCATCAGAAATTACCTTTATCTTATAATCATCTCCACCGGACACAAATAAGGGTTGATGCTGATGAAAATCTATACCTCGTACAGGACCTAATGTTAAATGATTATAAGTCTGTTACTAAGCTTCCGCTTGTAGAAGTAATGAAATTCAGAAAGTTATACAAACATACCATCATGTTCATCAAACCGCTCTAGAAGTGTGCACATGCGATAGTCCCACAACTGAATAACACCATTATGCAAACTTGCTAGCACCCAAGGTCTTTTAGAGTGAAAGGTTAAACCTAGAAGAGATAATGGTGGACGATTATTTCCAATAAAACTGTTTTCCTAGCTGTTACAGTGAATTGAAAAGTGTTTCAGAATAAGTTTAAGTTTAGTAAATTACAGAAGGGTTTACTTTCGGCTGATTTCAGTGTGTATCAAATTATTAGTCATTGTGCAATTCCTCGATTCCTCGACAGATTAGTGTTAAATTCCCATTGGAAAAGATGAGATTGTTCAAAATTATCAAGGTTTTCTCACTACGGACAACTTGATGGAAGCACAATAATTTAGTTTGGATTATATAATGTCAGGAAAACAAACTTTTGATGATGATGAGAATGGTGAGATTTTGGTTGGCTAATGTTTATGTAAGATGTATTCACATTGATAGAAAATTTATCTAAGCAATACATAAACATGTGATCGCAAAAACCTGTGAAAATTTGGAGTGTAATATGTTTTGATATGAATTCTTTTGTTTATTTTTATCTTGCAGGTCATTCATTGATAACAGTAGTTTCTGTATATTTTAATATACCATCTTTATTTTATTTTAATTTATTTATTTGGTATTGTTTTATGTAGATAACCTGGTTAAATATGAATAAATAATAAATAATAATAATGATCAATGCATATTCAAAAGACATAATAAATCACTGGGTATCCAACACCTCTCATGGTTATAGTGTTTGAAAAGAACAAAGCTTAATGGGACTGTAATACTCTCTCATTTGTCTTTCTGTGCCAATCGTGTTTTATAAACTCCATGAAACGTTTCAAGTGATGAAATGTAGATTTAGTAGATTTATATATTGTATGTTGATTTAAGTTATATAATTTTTATTTTCTTGTAATCCTATTAATTGTTGTAGATTAAAATCTTTGAAGTTTGAAATACCCAAGTTTCTCCTCGTCTTCCCACTAATCAAAATGTTATGAACAATTTCATGCAATGTTTACTTAAACATGTTACCACATTCACATTTCTGGCAAAGTTTGGTCCAAATTTGAAAAGTTTGCACACAAAGAACAAGGTGCTGATGTTGAATAGGACAGTCACTTTCACATTTGACCATAAATAGACTAAGTCAGTGGCAAATTGAGAGGGTTTTTGACATAGTTGAACCGTTATGGGCGCCCAGAAAATGTGCCCAAAAATTTACGTTAAAGGGCTTTAAAGGCTTTGTTGCTGATTTAAAGTTATTTAAAGTATACTGTTTAAGTTATTTTGCGAACATATACAGAGATAATTACCCTAGAAGCGGTTAGGAGAAAATAAAAGGGAATTGATATCAAACATTAACTCTCTTTCATCTCTCTTCTGAAATATTGATACAATGACAAGAAGAAAAGGAAGTAAAAATAGAGAGAACAGCACATCGTTTATTTTTGTTTAATGAAATGCGTAAATTTCATGTGTTTGACACTAAACCATGCATTCAGTATATATGAGAAAACGTTATGCCCAAAAAACTTCTGGATTCGGCACTGTAAGTCTTAAATTTTTATACAAGTTGTCAAACTATGTTAAATCATTTGTTTTGTAACTGCTTCTTTTTTCAAATGTTTTCATTTCTTGTGTCTACCTTTCAAGAAGTGCTACAGTTCGTTTCAACCTTAACAGCCTTTTAGTCATGAAACTATATGATATCTACTCTAAACAAGTATCACCACAAATAAGATTTATGAAATAGAATAGAGGAGTTTAACAGTGCAGCATATGTAGAATGCATTCTGATCTTGCATTTGGATATAGGAATAGTGACTGTATATAAATTCTGCTAAACAGCTGGCACTTCACTGTTATTCACAGTTGTCATGCAAAGTTCATTGGAGGATAATTTTTGGTTATTTCAAAATCAATGAAATTCAATGCTCAAGTAAATGAGTGAAATAAGCACAGTTATAATATTTAATCAGTTACAACAACATTATTATATAATATCACAAAATATCCAGGAAGCAACTAATTGAAATCACTGATAAAAAAAGCAAGCAATTACAAACTTAACAGAGAATTAAAGTTAATTGGAAGCTAATCACAGTTGATTTATATAATTTATTTTTATAAATTATATCGAAGAAACAATTTTAAACAATCACCATGAAAATAAGGCTTTTCCAATTAAGAAAATTTCTCTTTGCTTCTTTACTGATCGTATTTTTGACAATAGTATGGCTTACCATTCACAATAAAAGCAGCATATATAGAAAAAATTCAAAACAGAAGAAAATTCTACTATATTCGTCAATGTTTGGGAAGAAACCATGGATTGGTATGTCAGAAGAATTTTTGAACAAAAAACTTTTACTCGAGACTTGTTCTGTGAATAACTGTGTTATTACTTACAACCAATCAACTAGTGGCCAGGCAGATGGCATGGTTTTTCATGGACCTGACATAAAAGAAAAAGCTAGTGAACTTTTAATGCTAACAAAAAAGCGGAAGGAAGGTCAATTATGGGCATATCTAAGCAGTGAGACACCACTTTCTTCACCACATCCATTTATAGGAAACGTCAAAGGTCTTTTGGATACCATGTTTAACTTAACTATTACTTATAAACGTTCTTCAGATATTAGTATTCCTTATGGACAATACAAAAAACATCAATCACATGATCATCAGACCGCCACAAACAAGAATTATGCTGATGGAAAATCAAAAATGGTAGCATGGATGGTAAGTAATTGTGAACCATATACACGAAAAAGTGTTGCAGAAACCCTATTGCTCAAAGGAGTTCAAATTGATGTTGCCGGCGATTGTACTGGTTTCTTTACTCATTTTGGGAAAATGGAATGCGACAAAGACAATTGCTTAACAGCACTAAAACAATACAAATTTTATTTTGCTGCAGAAAACATTGTATGTCAAGATTACGTAACAGAGAAATACTGGAGATCATTAGAATATGACATGGTTCCAATAGTTCTTTCTGCTAACGACATCATGATACCAGGTTCTTATATAAGTGTCGATCAGTTTCATAGTGGCAATGAACTAGCAGATTATCTGAAACTCTTAAATGAAAATGATGCTCTTTACAATAAATATTTTGAATGGCAACAGAAATACCATAGGAAAAGGCCAACAGACTGGTTTCCTCAACCTTCGATTTTTATTTGTGAGTTGTGCAGGATGCTTAATGAAGTTCCCATGAAGCAAAGAATGGTTAGAATGTCAGATGTTTGGAATTTCACAAAAGATTGTGATTCCAATGATGCTCATTCAAAATACCTATTGCTTTCATACAGAAATAAAACAGCACAAAGAACTGTGCTTTAAATATGTTTAACCATTGAGTGTAGAGATAATATAATCCATTGAAGTCCATAAAAAATTATTTAAGTACATGTAAAAAACTTTTTTCTTCCCTAATTACAGGATCTTCACAAACATCCTAAACTGGCAAACATACAAGTTCATTAATACCGTATCCAGGGTAAGACAGGAAGCAAGGGGAAGAGAGAGAATAGAAAAATGAAGAGCTAAAGAAGCTGATATAAATCCGGACCAGTTGATATTCTTGATATTTAGACAATTGACTATATATCTTGCAAGTCAATAAAGCCTACTATACATTCCTCTGGAAGTAAATCAACTACCAAAGAACAGCTTAAGGCCAGGGCTTGACAAATAGCATACTTGCGTTCGTCACGAAAATTTCCCATTATGTACTAAGATGCTTATGAATTCATTCGAACGCCAATCTTAACTTCTCAACGTACGTCTCATATAGAAAACTAAGCACTTACAATGGGCATTAGTGATTTCGTTCGTGATGATGCTGGCATTTTGAAACGTATGGCAATTTGATGTTATACTTTTGAGAAAAAAAAATGATAAATTTGGTAAAACCAGACAAAGCAGCATAGAAAAAAACATACAAAAGGGCAGATGTTCTATCTTTCCATTCATTCGATTAGTAGATATAATTGGTTTCATTTATTTTAAACAAGTAACACATGGCATTTCCCAAATCGAAAGAAACAGACGTCAGAATAATAATACAACCCTGACGCCATGTGTATGTGTGTATGTATGTGTTTACTGGTTATACCATGAAGAAATGTCTAATCGCGGGATAAAAGCTTTAGCTAGAATACATTAGTTACGGGATCACGTACTATGAAAAATATTGTAACAAATATTGTACAAGAGCCTTAAAGGGGAAGTTCGCCCTAATTTTTTTTCGCCTGAGATGGTTTATTCCATACCAAAACTTCAAAATATAGTAATCTTATTCGTTCATTTCTTTCAAAAAACGTTTTTTCGTCATGTTTTTCTATTGAAAAAAATAAGATTTTTAATCTGTTCAGCGTGTGACGTCACTCCGTGCAGAAAGCATATGTGCAAAGAAAAAAGCTTTATCAAAATAAAGTGTTTTTACAGGCTGTCAAGTCTTGTATATCATAAAAAATGACAAAAAAATGACAAAAAATTTGAAAAAAAATGACAAAAAATGAAAATTTTATAGAATAAAATGGCAAAAAATGACACTTTTTTTAGCCTGTTTCAATAATTTATCTTCACAACTTAACATATCAGTACAGTTCTATGCGGAAAAATAAAAAATATTAACGATAGCATGAAGATGAAATAGATGAAAACACAATGAAACATGGTAAATCTGAAAAATCCTTGATAAAGTAATTGTTATTCACGTAGTAAGAAAAGAAACTAAATATTCTAGCAACTGAACTCTTTCTCAACAATTTTACTCTTTCTCTAAATCTTTATAAAGTATAAAATAATCTAAGGGGTCATTATTTTCTACTACAGTTCTACTGCTGCATTACCATTATGTAGGCAGGTAACTTTTCATAACTTTACTAAGCAAGTTGAATTTGGGTACCCCTGACTCTACTTTGGTACTGAGAACTTGTGACCAGTAGGTGTGCAGTTGAATATTTGAGCCTGTCACTCAACAGGAATATCCTTCATTTGATAGATCTTCCACTGATCAACAGTAAAGGAGATTTGCCTATCATTAGTGATGTGACCTTTTTACAAAACCACTTACAAACTTAAGGACCTATACCATCTGCAAAACACAGGATGCCTTTTGATGACTCATAGTAAGATGTTTGGCAACCTCATTATCGGGAAAGATCTTACAGAGAAGCTCTGTCACAATTGTCACAGTCTCGTAATGTTGCATTTTGTTCAGCAACCCACAGTAGCCACATTGATTCTGCCTAAAGCAATCCTTTTCAGAGGATGAGCTTCCAGGAGTAGTAGATATGCCAGAGAAAATCGCCCAACGTTATTACCAAATCAAATATCAGTAGGGCTTCTCTGAGTACTGCTTAAATGCCTAAGCCTTGACTTGAAAATTTTAACTCAGTATAAATTAACAAACACTGTGCATACTGATCAATTTTTCTTTTGCACCAAAACTTCAGCTTAACTCCATTCTCATCTTCTCTTTCAAGTCAGCTATCACACCACTTCACCACCTTCACCTAAATATTTCAATCTTCACCTTACGAACTACTAAAAAGAATTACTTTTTAGTTTTAACTAGATAAACAACTGAAGTTAAGCTCTAAACAGATGAAGGAACACTTTCTTATCTCTTATATTAAACTATATAAAAGGTAAACTGATACAAGCTTTCTGATAAAAACTGAACATAACTGACAGTTTGGGTGAAAAAAATGAATAAAATGACAAAACCATAGAAAAAATGAAAAAAATGAAAGCTCTTCAAAAAAATGAAAAAAATGAAAAAAATGACGCACTTGACAGCCTGAAATTTTGATTATTCATCTCATAACGATTCAAAAGATATTTCGAGATATGGATACAGTTTTGAATTAAGAATGGATGTACGCCATTTTCTTTCACAGGAATTGACATTTTGACTATGTGCCATATTAAACATAAACAAGTGCCGCGGATATATAGTTTGGACAGTAAGAAAATTGAATCAAGAACACAGAAGGTTTTAATAGATTTCTTGCTTACAATAAAAAGTAAAATAAACAACAAGAAAAGTTTTTCATGTTAAGCTAAATTGTAACTACGCGAAAAAACATGTCCATTGCATAGCTTTAGCTACGCCACAGCGTGCAGGAACGCGATCGCGCAGCTGTTGTGACGAAGTCTGTTGTATATAACTAAACTTAGTTTTCTTAACACAACTTTTTCAAAAAAAAGTTAACAGATGAAGACAAAGAAAAATAACTGCGAGGGAAATCAATCAGAACTAGAAGCCTCATGGCTTGAACAATTTCCACATCAGGCCTAGAGAAAATTGCTTTAGCCTAATTCAATCTTTAATTTATTTAACTTAATCTTGACCACTTTGCAATTCACTATGATGTTTTGGAGCCAGAAAAACAGTTCACCAATATCTTGTGCATGATATTTATACTTTCGGTTTGTATCAGTGTGTAGACAGATGGGTCAATTCACTAACAAGTGGAGTATATAAATCGTGCTTTATCACAATTTCATTTCTTTACTTTTTTCGTAAATTATGGTCAAATCTAACAAAATGACTGGCAAATTCAAAATATACGTCTTCCATCTGTGCTTTGTACAAACTTTCATGAAAGTTGAAGATTTTTCGAAATTTGGTCCAAATTTGGCCCGAATTGTCCAATTTTAGTCAAATCTGACAAAATTACTGCCACATTTGAAATCAGCACCTTTCAAATGTAATCCATGCAAAAGTTTGTGAAATTTGAAGAACTTCCGAAATTTGGTCCAAATTTGGCCCAAATTGTCCAATTTTAGTTAAGTCTGACAAAATGACTGTCAAAGTTGAAATCAGCACCTACCAAATGTGCTTCGTTCAAAATTTCATGAAAATTGAAGGACTTCGCAAATTTTGTTTCAAATTTGGCCAAAATTGGCCAATTTTAGTCAAACCTAACAACGCATAAGGTTTGCTAAAACTCCACCACGGATGTCCTAAAGTCCTTTTGTATATCTTTTGTTTTAACTAGCAAACGATTGATGAGTTAGTTAAATTTATTTTATCAATATTTCGACCTCACGTTCCAGAGATCATCTTTAGATTAAAATGATCACTTTTAAAAAGTGAAAAATCACCAAACCTCCCCTTTAAGAATGAAGTGCATTAGTAGTTCATTGAAAAATACCTTTTGAATTTTTGTAAATGCTCCTTTTGTTCAAAAATTATTAATTCTTTTAATGAAGAATGAAGAATGAGTTTTTTCTTCACTGATAATACAGTTGAGACTGATGCTCATTATGAATGGTTAATGATGTCACACCATGCAGAAAAAATCTTTACCCAATGAAAGTTTGTTATTGAACCAAACCCTAACACTATTTAAAAAACTTATAGTAATACATCATTTACTTAATTTTTTGATTTGAAAAATGCCAAGTTGCTTTGGGATAGGTTGTACCAATCCAGCCACAAATTATTCTTTCACATTTTACCAAATTCCAAGTCAAAGAAATTGACCAGAATGATTGCTCAAGGCACTTAAAGCAGCTTCCAAAACAGATTGGGACAAAAAAAGGCTTCTGTGATGGCAACACATGTTCCCCCAGAAGAAAGATATGAGTTTCAGTCATTTTGAGCAGTTTCTAAAATCTACATTCCTTCTAAAATCACTGTTTTCTGATAAACTGATTTTTACTCCAAACAAACTGTCTGGAATTTCATTAGTGTCACTTTCATTGGAGTATTTCTGTGTAGGTATACATGGGTTTGAAACTTTTTTGACAAAGACACAAATCTGTCTTTCAAAAATGTCTGCCAAATCAGGCTTGTAATATGAGGTGTGCGATCGCAGGCGCGCGCCTTAAAATTTTCAATATAGAAAAATAATAACAGCCAGTGAATAATTATTGTATTAAAAACACATGTAAAACTACAAATATACATACAAAGCTTTTCGTAAGGCACAGGCTTACATTATCAAGTTAGATAAATTACAAAATTTTAAAAAGAGTCTACTATTCAAAGTTACCACTGAGTGCATATTTTCTGTTAACGACTGTCTGTATAAACAGACAGATGGTGTAGCAATGGGTGGTCCATTATCGGTGGTTTTTACAGGTTGTTTCCTCAACAAGATGGAGAATGAAATTGTGAAACCCTTAAAACCCAAGTTTTACAGAAGATACGTTGATGACACTTACGTTAGACGAAATAGATTTGAGCACGATATATTATTTGACCAATTGAACAGTTTTCATCCAAATATCCGGTTCACGATTGAAGTCAACCCTGTCCGGTTTTCAGCTTCCATTTCACTGTTACTGTAAAGGGAGCTGGAAACTAAGATGCTTTTTAATTTCTTTGAATAACATGAATACGAGTCCTGCTGGTACCACTTATGTTTTCATATTCTTTCGTTAGGTGAAGAAATGAATTCGTATAACGAAGGAAATTTCAACAGTGACGTATCCAGCGTTTTTTTGGGCAGACCGGTTAAATCTTGGAGTTCTCGTTCTCATTTACTTTTGAAAAACAAGCTAAAATTGTTTCTGCAAAAAGAAACCATGCAGGCCTGGGGAGGAAAGGCGTGCGATCGCACTCGCACGCCCCCGCACACGCCATCTCAATTTTAGACGTGTGACTCATCGCACGCCTAGCTGCTTAACAAAAATATAAAAAAAAAACGTTATTTTACTTTCACATTACATATTAATATCCTTTCTGTTTGCATTTTATTCACGGTTTATTTTTCTGTATATGCACACTTGTTTTTAGAATGTGCATGTGAACGCGTCAAGAAATAGATTTCTCATTGTTATAGGAACGAGAGGCTGCGAAATGAGAACTTGTTCCAAGAAATACTTCATGCCGGGCACATAATTTTATGTACCCAGGATTAGAAACGCTATTAAAATGAGGACCAAACAAATTTTTAATTTCCATGCTCATTGCAGTTCCTTGTGAATTTAAAATCTTACGTTTCTATTTTAAACAGCAGGTACCTGTAAGCATTACTCACATTAGCGATAATTTCATAAGAAAATACATCAAAAGATAGAAAAATAACAACTCATTTTTTTATTCATAACGAATATATATTCTTAATTCTAAAGAGACTCATTAGAAATGATAGGCGGAAGTGCGGTTATGTTTTTCATTTTAATAATCAACAGAGCTCATTAAATAACTGACATGATAATTATTAGTGGTACATGCTTCATTAAGAAAAAACAGGAAAGTAGACTTTTCAAAGCCAGTGAAGAAATTTCGGTCGCACGCCAAAATCCAACAGACGTGCGAATCGCACCCCAAAGTAACTTCCAGGCGTGTGAAAAACTACGCACGCCATGTGGAAATGAGGCGAGTGGTGGACCGCACGCCGGCCTATTTTTTCCTCCCCAGGCCTGCCATGTGCTTGCCTTTTTCAAGAAGGTAACTCACTTGAGATTTAAGTGCACATGTTCGTACTTTCCGATACATACGAACACCAGTTACAGACATTTACATATTTTTTTCTTTCTTTTCAAATGACAGACATAACATGATGAATAATTAATGACCTTTTTCGCACGATATAAACAAAAAGAAAAAAGTTAAAAAAACTTTTTTGGGCGCTAGAGTTTGGGCGCCCAAACCGGTATACCGGGCTGCCAAACGGCCTGGATATGTCGCTGTTCAAAATTACCTACCTGAACATATATTTCACCACAAAGAAGGAAACCCAATAACGCAAGAATGAATTATTTTCATCTCAAAGTGAGAGTATTTATCGAGCAGTTCTTTTGTCAGTATTCAGTGAAAAGATAAAATGTATTGGTGGTTTTAGTGATTTTTTATTAACCGCCCAGGACTCAATTAAGCGCCTCGTCCGTATAAGCGCCCATCGTAAAAGTTAAAAAAAATTATAAGTGCCCAGGGTGCTTAATTGGTCATTTACGGTATATACTTAAGTTATCCTTCGTTGTCAATTGACCATGAAAACTAATATAATAAGTTGAGCGTGTTTTTATGTGCGCGATTAAAAGTGTTTCTTAAGTTACTCTATGAAAGTCATGTCGAGCGTTAATGTGATCACGCGCCTCATAATGAGAAGATTGAATTACATTTTAAATTTGAAAATAAAATGAACATTTGTTACGTTTTGAACAAAACCATTCATTAGCTGGAGATTTCTTTCGTAAATTTTTTGTAAGTCAGTGTCGAATCCAGAGGGTTTTTGACAACGTTGAACCATTATGGGTGCCCAAAAAATGTGCCCAAAAAATTTAAGTTACAGGGATTTTAAGGGTTTGTTTGCTGATTTAAAGTTTTAAAGTGTACTTTTAAACATATACAAAAATAAAACTCTCAAGGGAATTGATATCGAACATTATCTCTCTACTTTGCAGTTCTGAAATATTGATACAATGACAAGAGGAAAAGGAAGTAAAAATAGAGAGAAGAGCAGGCCTCGAAATTTCACGGTAACGATCGTTCCGTTACCGCATCGTTACCGTATCGTTATCGCATCGTTACCCGTGATAGCATCACCTAGGAAAACGAATTTCCGTTTCTGTAAAGTACCCATTTCTGCTTTAGAGAGGATAAAACAGTTGAATCACTGAGATGATAACGACATAAAATGAAATCAAATGAAAACAACAACACCCTTAAACTTTGACGGACTCATTTGACTTTATTCATCACTCGGCTGGCGCTTTTCGGTAACAAATACAGAAACGATCGTTTCCCAGAACCAAAACGGCGGTACCCAGTCATTAATGAACTACATCGGTAACGATCGTTTCCATTACTGATATAATACGGAAACCAAGTATAGTTTACGTGAAAGTTTGAAATTTCGAGGCCTGAAGAGCACATCGTTTAGTTTTGCTTGATGAAATTTGTAAATTTCAGGTGTTTGACACTAAACCATGCATTCAGCATATATAAGAAAACGTTATGCCCCAAAAACCTATGGATTCGACACTGTAAGTCCTCATAAAAACATTATATACCCGTTGACTAGGGATTAAAAATTTCGTTTCCATTAGGACATAAGAATAATAATTATTTCTTGGATCGCACACCATTACACGCCTGAACAGCTTCAGGGGAGTGATAATTAGCACGCCTAAAACGCCTTAATTCTTGATTAGGTGTGCGAGACGTCACACACCTCCTTTTTTTCTTATTACAAAGCCTGCCAAATTATCCGAAGAGCTGCATATTTCAGCCATACTATGTACGTTGTTTTTAAAAGCACTTTATTTTTAATAAAGCTCTTTCATCTGCATGTATGAGTGACACCACACACTTAACAGAGTAAACACCTTATTTTTTCAAGAGACACACATGATGAAGAGACATTTTTTGAAAAAATAAATGAATATCATTACATTTTGAAGTTTTTGCATGAAAAAAATTAGGGTGAACGTTCACTTTAATCTCTAGTTAACACCTAATATAACCCAGTCTTTTCAATTATAAATTTCAAAATTACCTTAGCAATGACAGTCGTTCTCCCTAGCAACAGAAAATTGGTGAATAATCACTAAGTTATCCTTCATTGTCAATTGAGCATGAAAATTAATATAATAAGTTGAACATGTTTTTAAAGAGTATCTGTGTCAGGCGTATTACCAGAATTGGGAATTTTTGATGGCAAATGTCACCCACCATGGTTGGGTGACAAAGAAAATTTTGGGATCTAGACTTTTTAAAATCAACTTCTCTGTGATTTTTGAGCATATAAATAACAACCCAACATTATTAACTTCATCATTTTTTCATTCAATTTTTTGACCAATAGATTTTTTCTTTCCAGTCTTGTCATTATGAGGCGCACTCCTAGAGTTACTTAAGACGCGCTTTTAATCGCGCACGTAGATACGCTTTAAAAACATGCTCAACTTATTATAAAAGTTTTCGAGGTCAATTGACAACGAAAGATAATGTGGTATATTAAGTGATTATTCACCAATTAGCTGTTGCTAGGGAGAACAACCACCGTTGCTAAGGTAATTTTGAAATTTCCTTCGTTATACGAATTCATTTGTTCACCTAACGAAAGAATACGAAAACATAAGTGGTACCAGCAGGACTCGTTTTCGTGTTATTCAATGAAATTAAAAAGCATCTTAGTTTCCAGGTCCCTTTACAGTCAGTGAAATGGAAGCTTAACTGGTATTTCCACAAATAGAAACTTGCGCGAGTTAAAATAACAATTATGCTGGCTGGTTGCACACCTCTCATGACAAGACCTGGGTGCTTCCTCAAAAATGTTTTAATATATAAATTTAAAGCTAAAAATAAGAGAGCATTTTGTGAGAAACAGGTGTTTTTTAATGCTCAAGCAATACTCCTCACGGGATGAAATGTTTATTATTCTTATGACGAAATATCTTTATTTTCAATAGCAGACACCATTGTTTAAAAAATGTCTACATATTTTTTCATACACACGTGGGGTGCTTTTTCATAGAAACTTTCTGTATGAGAAAAAAACCCGGAAATCATAATGAATGAAAAGAAATAATAAATTAAATAAAAAAAATGACATATAAATTATACGTAGAGATAATCATCGAGGCGTGCGAAATGTAGCACGTCTCAAGCAATTCAAGAACTGTTAAGGCGAGCTTTTTGTTGCAAGTCTGAAGATTTTAAGGCGTGCGTGGAGGGGCGCGCGTGCGATCGCACGCCTCATATTACAAAGCCTGATGTGTGTGATTAAAAGCACCCCTAACTCTAGGAGCGGTATATATAGGGAACGCTCACACTTTCGTGTGCCCCATACTGCAGGGTGGTTAACAAATTTCTAAAACAAAAATCCAGCTTTTTTTATCAAATTTGAGGCAATTTCCCAGCCTTGAAGTGTTGAAAATGGTACTTCTATATAATTCAAGCCTCAAGGCAAACAAAGGTACATAAATCCAGCCTTTATCATAGTAGCATAAGCCAGCTTAAATGTCAATTTAATGCTCTTTAATAAAGGTATTTGATCACACATTCTCACTGTGAGAAATACAACAAAACAATTTTAAAATTATAAACAGATCATCAAAAATTAGATACTTGTAGCAAATATAGCAAAAATAGAAATTTCAAGAAGAATAATGTCCTGAAAGTAAAAAAAACATTGTGCATGAAAATTAAAAATCCAGCTTTTCCAACTCTTAAGCTTGAAAAAGTCCATTTCTCAAAAACAAGCCTTTTTCCAGCTTTCCCAGCCCTGTTAACCATCATGTACTGAGAGTGATAGCCCTAATGTAACATCTTGTTTTTCTATTGTATCAAAATTATCAAAGTTGAACAAAGTTAAACAACATTTTTTCAAATGCGAAAGAAATATATTTCTCGAGAAAAGTGTTTACACATGAAACACTTTGAACAAGTCGTTCAAATACTCACACAAGTAACACAAGTAAGCAACACATGCCTACTAATAAACAATGACGTAGTTCGAGCGAAAAAGTTTCGCAATTCGCTCATATTTTGTAAGTGGAAATCCCGCTTAAGATTCTTCTAAAAATCCAAACACACTAATAAGTTATTGATGTGGTTCGTATGTTGCGGATATTTTTTGTCCAAATTTCGGAAGGATTCCAAAAAGTTAGGGCGATTAACAGTACCGCAAAGTGGGGTGACTTGAAACAGCGTTGAAAAACGATATTTCTCATGAAATAATGAAACTCCGAATTTTTTTCAGATTCCGTTCGGAGACTATCTAGCGCAACATTCGATAGAAAAATTTTATTAATCAAGGAAGTTCTTCGGAAGCTGAAGATGAACAAAGCGCTGAAAATCAGTACCCCTGTAAAATAGCACGTCACGGCAATTTAGCATATCGCCAAATATAATTTTTTTTTACATTTGTAAAATAGAAAGGTCAAAAGGAGTAATTCCAGAATTTTATCGAAAAATATTTAAAATTGACAGAAATATATGCCATTAAAATGTTTCGTTTTTTTTCACTCGATACAAATAGTCTCTTCGATTATTGCATAAATATTCTTATCAATTATGATGCAATCGAATCATTGATGTGTGATAAAGTTCAGCCGACGGAGTTTCAAAGGTGGTATAAGTCATTTGGTAATTATTATAAGTTCAATTAATAGAAAAAGTTAATATCTAAGAATTGAACCTCAATAGACTCGTTTTACTAATTACCATAACTGAATACTAATCAGAATTCTGCACAAATCAGTGCTGCAACTATATCCTTCGTTCAAGGCTATTGCCACACTATGCTTTTATTGTAGAATTGGCGATAGACGGGACTGCGTGTTGTTACTAATTAAAATTTCATACTTAACCTCGTTACCAGGGCTTCTTCTTGCCTTTTTGATATACGGATGCCGTTTCATACTCCGTGTACATGTTATATGCAATGGCGCAACAAATTCGCGTTACCCGGATAAAATGATGAAGCGCTTGTATGGAAAAAACAAAGACGATGGATCAATTTCTAAGTGACAGATAACTCAGATAACTTCTCTTTTACAATGTTTTACCATTCTGAAATTTTGAGTTTTCAAAATTTACTAACACTCTCCATCACTAAATAAAAATGAAACTGGCATTAACAAATTATTTTAACTTATGTTTTATACACAAGTAATCGTAGATCACACGTTTTCTGTTTTGGTGCTCCAACAACACTGTTTCAAATCACCCCCGCACAATAAATTTCAGTAGGTGTACTTTGTGAAGCAATAACTTGAGTTAGGGTGGTCAATGAAAAAATTTACTTTATAGGTATGATAAAACTATATCATTATAAAGAGCTTTAAAAATGCAATCCAACGAGGGGTCAACCACCTTCTAACTCCAACCCAATCAAAAGTTATTCAAATTTAAAACACCGAAAAATTGGCTATTTTTGGGAATTATTTATGAAGGGACTATTGGGAAGAAAGTGGCACCAAAACGAATGGTTTTGTATTAACTGTTTATACAAAATTAACAATAACTTTTGATTGAATGAACGAAATTCAATGAAATTTTCAGTATAAATGTATTTTGGTCCGTCGTTTCCGACAATGAAAGTTCAAAATTCCAAACCTAAACTGCATAAATTGGCATAATTACCTAGTAACTATGACAAATAATAATGCTTGCATTCTCTAATGTGTAATATCTTGTGTTCATGTAAATCAAATGAAATGAAATTTTCAACATGGAAGTTTTTCGATCTGAGAAATTCATTTCCGATGATTAAAGTTTAAAATTAAGAACCAAAATTGCATGAATTAGCATAAATTATGCATAATTATCTTGTTATTTTATGCAAATCTCTAAATTTCTATATCTTGTGCTCACATGAATGAAATGAAATTTGCCACACTTAACTATTGGCGTAGTGTCAAGAACCGAACTTGCATAAATTACCATAATTACATATGCATAATTATCGCGTTATTTAATATACAGAATTGCATAATTGAGCTTACATGAATGAAATGAAATTTTTTCCAAAACCTAACTTATATATTTGAATAGAAATTTGCCAAATATAATGTTTTTTTTTTATAAATTACAGGTTCTTAATAAAATCAACTGTAAATGCATCTCAATGCGATGATCCATTTTTCATTTTAGTTTAGAAAATATGCAAAAGAATCAGTAAATTTCATACATGTAAGGGGAATTTCTTGTTATGCAATTTTATTTTCTTCAAAGTTGGATGGTTTTCCAGGAGTCACAACATAACACTTTGTTTATATTCGATTCTGCCATTTTGTTTAATCTTATTAACCAATCAAATCACTTGATGACGTAAATTAATTTCTGAAGAAAAAAAATTAATCGACAATATAAAATGTTTTGATACCTTGGGTTACTTAATGGAAAATCGTGCGAGAGCAAACAATTATATAATAAAACAAACTTCACAGCATTAATCTACAATGCCTAAGCTTTCCAACGATGTCACTTTCTTCGGCAAATTCGAAATGAACATTTAAAAAAATTTTTAAAAATGAACTTTGATTTGCATTTTCAAGGTCTTTCGGGAAGATAATCGCGAAGAAAAATATATGGCGGGAAACTTTATTGTCTTGCGCGTGTTGCAAAAAACGTATTTAACCACTGTCCAATGCTCTTCAGCGCTTTGCTGTCAAACATACTAGGGTACTTGATTTTTACGGTGCCGTTTGGTTTTTTGTAAATAATCGAAAATTTTACCGAGGTCAGTTTTTAGTTAAAATGTGCAAACACAAGTTCCCCTGTGGCTTCGGTACTTATATAGCATTTCCAGACCAAAAAATCAAAATTGTCAAAAAGCTATGAAACTATGTTGATTGGATAGATCTTTTCGAGAGAAAAAAAATGAAGGGTCATACACCTCTCAACAATAAGCCGTTTCGAAGTTATAGGAAATTTAGTATTGGAAATTTGGGGCAATTCTTGACATTCTGTTAGATATTTTCCCTATAGTTTTCAACTGTAATAATATGTCTAATGGCACCAAAACATTGGATTTTTTCTTGAAAATAAGGTTGAAGAATATTGTCATAACTTTTTAACATTTCATAATTTGGACTTAATATTTTCAGCGTATATTTGAATAACCATTTACTACAAAGAGCAATATTTGTTTTCAATTAATACTATCCATAGCAACAGGGATCTCCCCCATGGCAACAACACATAAAATAGGGCTAAAACAAGAATTTACAGGCAGAAGCTCCAAAAAAAACAGATACTTTACTATTTCAAACTAAGGCGGAGCAAAGAATCATTAAGTTAGCGGAACCAAATTACACATTACTTCAAGGTTTACCCCAAATTTTCCCTAGCAACGGGGTAAAATTAAGACAAAAGGCACATTTCAAGTAGTTACAATACAAGAAATGGGGCAACTGACAACTTTTGACTCTGTTTAAACAGAAAATAAATAAATATAGTGTGTGGTGCTTATATATACTAGTGAATTTCAAGATTTACCCCAAATTTTCCCTAGCAACAGGGTAAAATCAAGAGACAACAAACAAGACGTATCATAAAAACATGTATACAGTACTGCCATCAGGAAGCCTTACATCGTGAGCGTGTATCCTGCATGACACTAACGATTCACGATCCAATCGTGACAATCATGATTGTGAATTAAACACTATTATAATCATGATTGATCGTGGTCATCATGATAGGTTCATGGTGATCACGATGCATCAGGAAATTCATTAAAATCTCGATACTTTCACAATTAAAGTTTAATTTCTTACAAATTCTGTTTATATTGTAACTCATGGCCGCAGTTCTCTTTTTAAAAATGAAATTTACAAATCCATGCATGTTCAGTAAGAGAAAACGTTCTTGCGATCGCATTTTTACACAACATAAGGATCGCGGTATTCCTTCGCTACGTAATTATACATGAAATAGTTATATCGTGAGTGTTTGTTAATGATTAATTTATCAATTCAATAATTTTTTGTACATTATTTACAACGTCGAAAACTTAGAGAAGGGCACGCCCGGTGATGTATAATGTTTTTTTAAAGGTGGGTTTCCACTTCATTCGCTGTGCTGGCGTGAACGAGCAAACTGCTTTTCGATTTAATAGTTCAGATGATTTGAACTACCAGGCGAATGAGATTGCTGTCAGCCAATCAAAAAGCAGTTCGCTCGTTCGCGCGACCACAGCGAATGAAGTGGAAACCCACCTTAAAAAGAAAGACTTTAAATGCGGGATTTCACATGAAATTGGTTACGCGGGCAGCCTAGTGGAAATTGATAGAAATTGGCGCACTTTTAAAAAACTGCTAACAATGAATCTGAATGTCTCGAGAAGGAGTTTGCTGGCAGTTTAACAAATTAAAACGTTTTTATTTAGAAATCTTTTTCGTTATAACCAATACCAAGAGGCTGTTTGTGGATTTGCCTGTGTATGACATGTTGTATTGAAAAAAAAAATTATGTTTGTGTTATTCATTGTACTATTATTTCCTGATTACCTCGGCTACCGGTGAAATGGAAAATATTCAGCTCATGCATGTATGTTTCTTTTGTATTAAATTAACTTGCTGGTGTTTCCTAATACGACCCGGTTTACATGTAATAGCAGATCAGGAGATAAAGTCATTAAATCTGTCTCTAAGGCGAATTTTTTGTTGACTTTTGCGAAGCATTACTTAGATTTACAAAGGTTTTTGTAAAAGAATGCAAATTGAATTTAAATATATAATTGCGATAAAAAAATGTTTGTTTTCCTGAATGTATCTCACCGTTTCGAATAACGAAGATGTTTTCTTGACCTTTTCTTCCCTCAAACACATTAAAATTTGTATTTCTGACGTCAAAGGAAGTTGCTTTGAAATTATATTCTGTCTGGTATTTTCAAAATATTCTTGTTTACAAAAGTATGCATAATAAATTAGTTTTTCTTCTTACTATTTTGTGAGTAAAATTGGCAAGCATGACGAATTCATGAAAATTTCTTTTTCAATGTACGCACGATTTGTTGAGATACGAAGTATTTCTCTATACGAAATCACAAGCTGTCATAGAAAAAACATATACATCACAGGCGTCTTGTTTTTATTGTGGGAATCTCAGGTTAATGACATACTCCCATTATTCAGCCTTTTTCCCTTCTCATTTGGTTTTCGCTCACTTATTGTTGCACCCAAAGCTTGGCAATAAGCCATTGTAAATTACAATTATACAAAAAATGTTTTGAAATATGCATGAAAAAAAACCCAAAAAACACGAAGCAACGAAAAGGGAGTTGTGAAGTCATTTTTAAACAAACTTGGAAATTTTAAAAACCTTATAACTTCTTCAATATTCATCCAAACAAGCTCAAATTTTCACAAGATGTTTTATTCAACAAATACTTTTGATTTTTGTTGTTTTCTTAAGAAGTGTTTTTTTGGGTTAATTATCAGGGAAAAACTGAAATCGTGCTTAGGAGGGTATTGACTATCCTTAAAGTACACTAAGCTTTCAAAAGCATTTGTATAACAGGTGAATTACAGCCTATTGCTACCGTTTTGCACCGTCTGGCTTTCGTAATTATCTTGTTTCGAAAAGTCTCTTGTTTTCACAAGCAAACGATTTCCATTTGGGATTTTTAGTTTTCTTGAATACAAAGTAAATATGTAAGAAAAATTTTCATACCTTGCTATGTTTTAAAAAATGAGAATTTCAAAACAAAGCCTTTTGATGTTCATATTCTTAGCGCATGTTTTTAAGTTTCGAAGCCTTATTTTCTTATACACTTTGATCTTTTAAAAAATAAAGCGTCTACCGTCTAAAAAGAGTCTGGGGTTACTGAGTTGAACTTGCTGATTATCCACACTCTTTATGAGCCCTTGTAAATATATATCAAATAAATGAAAAAAAAAAAAAAAAATAGCGGTCTATCTATCTGTCGTTTCAGAAAAGTGGTTTAGTTATTTATTTATTATCAGCGAAGATTTTTTATATATAAATCAATCGCGTGAAAAAGATTTTTTTTTTTTTACGAATTACAAAAAGAACAATAAAAACAATTAATGTGTTATTGTAAGGCATCATGAACCACACGATAATGTTTCGTGATTATCACGATCGGATTGTACATGATTTATCGTGGAGCACAAGATACATGAAAATTTTTATTTCATGATGATATCAGGGATCGTGCGTGACACGCATGATACACGATACACGATGTTAGGCTACCTGATGGCAGTACTGTATATTATAATATCAAAATCCAATTTCATTGGTTTCTGTTTTTCATTGGGCGAACTGACAAGTAGGCATAAATAATCATTGATAATAGATACATCTGGGACTACAGACAAAAAACAATTAATTTCGGTAAGATATTAAATTTATTAACAAACATTTTATTATAAATTATTAATAATAAAAATAACTTATCTTCATATAAGAAACTGTTATATATTTAAAGGGAAAGTTAAGGCTTTTTGAATGATAAAACATATCAATAATGGATCATTTAAAAACAAAGGTGATGAATATACAACTTATTTTACTCCTGTCAAATGTTTATTTATACCAAAATCTGCCATTTTGAAATTTGAATCGTTCATATTTTTTCGGAAAAGGATAACATCAGGGGTGAAATAGCCAACTTTGAGGTGCTTTTCCTCACTGGATTGAGTGATATTTACAGGAAAATAATTAGACAGTTGGAAAGAGGAAGGCTTGAAGTGATAGTTTTTGGACCGGAAGAGAAAAGATTTTTTTGAGCGAAGAAATTGGAACTGATATAACAGAAAATTAATGAAATATCATAGAAGGGCTATCAGAAACAACTTTTCCGGGTGATTTTTGGATTCCCCAGCCCTTTTTTACATAATCTACAAAGTTTGACATCAACTCAACAAGCCAATCCACCGTGCTGAACATCAAATTTATTTATTTTATTTATTTATTTGGTATTGTTTTATGTGGCTAGCCTCACTCAGTTGCTACTGCATCTGCTTTCCAGGAGGGGCCACGGCTTAGGTTGGAGGCTCCGAAGTATTTGACACTCTCAGGAGTGACACAAACCCAATCAAGGACTTGTGCTCTTCTGAATGACCTCCTGCAACACCCGATGTATCATCTACCCAATTTCCCTCACATGGCATGGATCGACCCGGCGCTATGGTACATTCACTCGCATGGTGAATCGCCGCCAAGGAGAATTGAACCCCGATCTCCCGCATGAAATGCAAGAGTGATAACCACTATACTACGGCGCCAAAGTGATTCCTGGTCGATTATTTTCGTGGCCACAGGCGGGAAAACCGACAAATCAGATCATTTCTCAGCCGTAAATTAAGTATTTCACTGAATAGCAAACTGGGCAAATTAGATATCGCTGGAAAGCCAAAAAATCAAGGAAAACAATAAAAGAAAACTGGAATCGGCTAGTGCGATCCAAAAGAAAGATAATAGCTGTTGAAGTTGAGTTATTTTTCGAATTTTTTTATGACGTCGGGATTTTACACGGCAATCTTTGGAAATGCTAACTTATATATTTAGAATCAGCAGTAAATTCTGTACATTAAAAAAAAAAAAATTTCATACTGTTTTGACAATTTTGAGGGAAGTTATGACAGTTTTTCTAAGTTGTCTGAACATTTTTTTTAAAATTCTAATATTCTAATGAAAACATTGCATTGTTTAACCACCCTACTTGAGATGGAACTGAACTTATTCGAATCGTTTTAGCTGTTAATCAAGAATTATACCTAGTTCTGGGGAACTTGAGAGGTAGGAGTAAATCGGGCCTCGATTGAACCCTAGAACTAGCGAAATACGTTTCTACTACTATTTGCTACTGAAGCTACATAAACAAAATGCAAAGTCAATTGAAAAACGGAAGTAACGCTAACATATCAACATTGTTATGCTTGAACTGTCAACGTATATTCAAGAATGTATCTGGTCTTAAAAATCATCAACGAGCCTGTAAAGAAAAAGTAACAGCAGAAAAAAGAGAAACAACTATTTTAACATCAAGTACTGGAGAGACGGACAGAAGGTTATTCGAAAAAGAAGTGATTGATGCTTACGAAAAAATGACAGTATGGAGACGTAATCTTTTTCAGTTGCCTAAAGGTAATTTGGGTAAAAGATTTCTAAATGAAATGACTGCAGCAATTAAGCTTTGGAACAATAGCTCACCCATGAGAAATATAAGTTTGAAAATTCTCATGATTCTTCCAAGCCTATTATTGCAAAAAACATCACCAAAAAGCTCCGCTCAGGAAAACAAGAGCGCCTTGGAAAGAAGGCTTGGCACCTGGAAGAACAGACAGATTTCGCAGCTTGTCGCTGAATGTCTAGTGATTCAAAGCCGTATGACGAAAGCTGACAAAACCAACAAGCAAGACCTGGGAAGATCATTTTCAAATTTAATGCTTAAGGGAAATGTTAACGGAGCTATACGTCTTTTAACGTCAAAGCAATGTAATGGTATCCTTCCCCTCAACCAAGAAACTATGGAAGAACTCAATATGAAACATCCTGAACCTAAACCACTAAATGATGACCTTTTAATTCAAGGTCCTGTCAACACCATTCATGGTATAATTTATGATTCCATAAATGAAGAGAGTATTATGAAAGCCTCTTTAAAAACAAAAGGCGCAGCTGGTATATCCGGGTGGGACGCTGATGACTGGCGTAGAGCACTATCCTCAACACTTTATGGATCAACTAGTTCAGACCTTCGGAAAGAGATATCTCAACTGGCAAAAGCTCTAAATACAGAAAAGATTAAAGATCCTGAGAGTCTGGAAGCACTAATGTCCTGCCGTTTAATTCCATTGGATAAGAATCCTGGCCTTAGACCGATAGGAATCGGAGAGGTTTTGAGACGCATAATTGGTAAGGCTGTAATGTCAGTCCTGCGTCAAAGATGACATCATATCAACTAATGGCAACCTTCAACTATGTGCTGGGCAAAACTCGGGATGCGAGATAGCTGTACATTCAGCAGTAGATGCATTCAATGAAAACGAATGCCAAGCTGTCCTTCAGATCGATGCATCAAATGCTTTCAACTCGATTAATAGGGCTACGACACTCCATAACATTGATATCTTATGTCCAGAATTTTCGACGTATGTTTACAACTGCTACAATAATTCGGCTCGCTTGTTTATAACGGGTGGCAAAGAGATTAAATCAAGGGAAGGTACAACCCAAGGGGATCCTGTAGCGATGGGAATGTATGCTACTGGCATTCTTCCCTTACTTATGCTGAGAAATACGAAAAATGAAGATTCTGTCAAAAAAATTGCATATGCGGATGACTTTACTGGGATAGGGAAACTTGCAGGCTTGCGTTCGTGGTGGGATGGCATAATGCTACATGGTCCTAATATTGGTTATCTCCCAAAACCAAGTAAAAGCTGGTTGATTGTTAAGGAACCACATTTGGAGGAAGCGACGAAAATATTTCAAGGAACAGGGGTAAAAGTAACTATGGAAGGAAACAGACACCTTGGTGCAATTATCGGTAGAGATGAATATAAATGTATCTACATCAAAAATAAAGTTGAAGACTGGATAAAAGAAATCAAAACGTTATCTGAAATTGCTGCTGCTTATCCTCACGCTGCATACAGCGCCTACATTAAAGGCTTTCAACACAAGTATACCTATATGATGCGCACTGTCCCAAATATAAAAGAGTTATTGAAACCTTTAGAAGATGCCATTAGACATCACTTCATTAAAAGTCTTCTAAACGGCTATGAATGTAGCGATATAGAACGTCTCCTGTTTTCGCTCCCAGTTAAGTTTGGTGGACTGGGAATTTATGATCCCACGGAAAGATGCCAGATCGAGTATGAAAATTCAAGAAAAGTAACGAAATCAATGGTATCGAAAGTTATAAATCAAGATGATTTATACGATAAATCAGTTGAAAATGATCAACAGAAAGTGAAAAACGATCTGAAAAACGACAAAGCAAGAAAAAATAATGAAAATTTACAGTACATAAAAGAAAATTTAGCAAGTGATCCAAAACGTTTAAGAGCCCTAGAAGCGTCCCTGGAAAACGGAGCATCAAGTTGGTTGACAGTATTGCCATTAAAACAGCAAGGTTTCTTATTAGACAAACAATCGTTTTGGGACGCAGTATACATTCGATTTGGTATCCAGTTAAAAAGGCTAAGTACACATTGTGTATGCGGAGCCTCGTTTACTGTAGAACACGCACTATCGTGTCCAAAAGGAGGCTTCGTTACTTTGAGACACAACGAAGTAAGGGATTTTACCGCAGAAATTTTATCGGAAGTATGCAGAGATGTAAGAACTGAGCCAGTACTACAAGAACTTACTGGAGAAGAACTGCCAAAGTCAGCAATAACAACGGCCGAAGCGAGAGTAGATGTTGCAGCGCGAGGATTTTGGATAAGGGGACAGATGGCTTATTTTGACGTAAAGGTTTTCAACCCAACGGCCAAAGTCTACCTGAACCAAACCTTGAAGGCTGCTCATCGAAGTAACGAACAACAAAAAAAGCGCTGTTATGTGAACCGAATAAATCATGTCGATCAAGGATCATTCACACCACTGGTATTCACATGTTTCGGAGGAATGTCAAGGGAATGTCAGTCGTTCTATAACAGACTCGCAGAAATGCTTGCTGAAAAAAAGAGGGAACAGCCGAGTGTCACCAAAAGTTGGTTAAGAGCAAAACTCAGTTTTAGTCTGCTAAGATCGCAGCTCATTTGTATCAGGGGATCAAGAGGGATACGAAAAAGGATTCAAGTGGTAGACTCGTTATCTGATACCGACTTGAAAATTATCGCAGAAAAGTCGATGATGGAGAAATAAATAGAAAAATAGCATTGTTATAATTTTATATGTATATATGTAAATTGTATTACTATTATTAAAAAAAATAATCTGATTTTAAAAAAAAAAAAAAAAAAAAAAAAAAAAAAAAAAAACTTGAGATGGCATGCCTCAATTAGTTTGAACACTTCTATCTGAAAGACAAAAGATGAATGGACCTTTTTTCAAAATTTCATAGTAATTACTTTCTTAGATTAAAAGTTATGAGCAAATCTTTTTAAAAAACGGTGAATTTTGTTTCAAGTCACCCCATTTTACGGTATTTATAATATAGGAATTACAACAAACTGACTGCCACCTTTGCCTGTCATTTTGAATATTTGACACACAATCCATATATATGATCATAAATAGATATGCCATAATAAGATAATACAATAACACTTACATTGCTTCAAACCCGAGGGAAAAATCAATCTGAAACTTATAGCAGATTGTGTCTGTAAACAACATAATTTCATATAGCTATACGAAAAAATTTCCAGAACTAGTTGGCACCTTTGAAAAAGTAATGATTGACTTAGATATAAGAAACAGAGAAAAGTATACCTTTGACTCGGGCAGACTTTGTTTCAAACTTGGTTAACATATCAAAAGTAAAAAACGAACCATCCACAAGAGATTTATGGTATACGGATTATGGTAAGCCAACCAAAAGTGGTAACGTTATTTCAGATAATGATTATCTTCCATTTCGTTTCGCATTTACACGTCACCTATAGATATACAGCTTCAGTTTTTTTATACTTGTATTTATTTTGACGCACTACATTGAATTAAAAGGCACACTAACCGCAATCATCCACATCAATCAACACATTTAAAGGAAATAGTTCTAAATATGTATTGATTTCTTAATAACTGTTTCATTGATACAAATGAATATCAGTCTGGAAAATTGAGATGGGAAAAATTTCCAATATGACTTTAAGTCATCATTCAAAAACTGCCTCTTTGCGCAAATTTTTGCCCCAGTTGCCTGCGCCCGTCGTCGAGTCCGCGGTGCTGCTGAAATAATTTCATAGCTAAATTTCATAAATAAATTTTCAACTCTAAGATAATACAATTATTTTCCGTGACAAGTATTTCTTGTCTTACGAACAGTAAGTTAGAAAATAGAAGAAGAATACTGAATTACCGTCTAGGCTGCAAAAAGGTATGAATGATTGTGCGATTGGTTTTATGGATGGAGACGACTTCGACAAACGGGTGTAGGTGTTAGGTTGTAAAACCTCGAGGGTTTTTTTAGGTAATATAAATTTCAGCCAAAGAATTCACATCATGATTTGAAAAGTTTAAAAACGATTTCATAATTAAATTTACGAGATGGGCATCCTTAAAAATTGAATATTAAAAAGAGTTTCTCCCTATTATTATTTCCGCCTAATCGGGCGTATATGTGACTCCAGGAGGAGAGTGCGTAGAAAAATGGCGGTGACAGCTGTTGCTAAAGTGGTCAAAATAAACAGAAATGTAATGGTTTGATATTTATATCCTAATTAATTATTGCAGCAGTTGCAGAGGTAGGTATCCAATCTCGCTTTGTTTAGCTCTGAAGGAACATGTTGATTGTTTTCTTTTTCATGGTGTGAGAGGGGGAAGTAGTGAGAAGTGAATTTCAAAAAAAGGCTTAGGAATAAAAACGGCTATATATAACAATTTAGGAAATATTTGCATTTGAAATCACCTTTAAGTAATTTTGTGTCATATATTTTCAAAAAATGCTCTGTAAAATGCATAATCTTTAAGTATATATCTTTAAATTTTTGAAACCATAAATATCACAGCTTAATCACGGCTATTTTTTTCGATCATTCCATTAATGCTTTTTTATTAAAACTACACATTGAACCAAAGTGTCTAATTTACCTTTTCTGCCTTGGTCAAAGTGATAATATACTTTTATTAAAATGTAGAACAAAGATCAACTCATAAAATGTATTAAAAAAAAAATCAGAAACATTATCTATTATACACCTGATTTTTGTAAACCCAACCAAAACTTAAAGAAAATTTTTTGCTTGATTAATGTAGCAGGTTGAACCAATTAAACTTTGGTTTAATCAAAACAATTTTTGTGTAAATACAATACATCAAGTATTGCGGACATAACCATTTGTAGCAGACATAGCCGACTATTTGTTCAACCGCCCAATGTTAGTCAGTTTTAATGGACAAATTTCCTCAAAATTAGCAGTTAACTGTGGAGTGCCTCAGGGCTCGATCCTGGGACCATTATTGTTTTTACTGCATTTTAATGAAGTTCCCAGATTACTAGTTCACTGTAAAGTAATACTGTATGCTGATGATACGGTTTTGTACTTTCATCACAAAAGCCAACTAGAAATTGAAAAAGCCATTTCTGAAGACCTCCAAATTCTCTCTAAATGGTTGCAAGATAACGAATTAATCCTTAACATGAAGAAAGGTAAAACGGAGGTAATGGTTTTTGGCACAAAAGCGAGGCTTAAAAAGGAATCGTCACCTATTCAAATTTTATACAACTCTGAAACTGTCAATGTTACCAACAGCTATAAGTGTCTAGGCGTACAGCTTGATGAGTCACTCCTTTTGAATGAACATTTCTTAGCTGTAAATAAAAGGTTTTCTTCAAGGCTGAGACTTCTAAGAAGAATGAGATCGCTTCTGACGAAAACTGCTGCATATAGGATTTATCAAGCATTCATTCCATTATTGACATATTGTTCACTAACTAATTTTCAATTCGCGAGAAGTCGAATCGGTACAACATCAGTGTTGGAACAACGTGCTAACAAAATCATCGGTACGAATGTCCCATCATTGCAAAATATCTTAAAAAGGAAGACATGTACTCTTGTCTGCCAAATAAGCGTCCCCCCCCCCCCCCCCCCCCCCCCCCCCCCGCTTGTTAATTTTTGAATTTTTTGTCGGACCCCCCCACCCTTATTAGGACCCCCCCACTTATTAAATTTTGAAGATTTGGTAGAAATAAAACTTATAAAATCAAAGAATTTTAGTTTTAGTATAACAGTATTAGTTTACAGAAAGTTATTCCGTTTTTATATGAAAGCGTTTGCGTGATCTTAATTTCGAACTTTATTTCGAATTCTTACGGAATTCGATTATTGAATAAAAACTTTATAAGATTCGAATATTTCATTCATTCAAATGTAAGATATCGAGTTGTGTATTGACATTAGAAGAAGTTTTCGATATTGCTTTGCAATATTTTACGTCTATTTCAAAATAACATGCATCTTAGCTTTATATCAAATTTTGCGGACCCCCCCTTTTATTGGGACCCCCCCGTTTATTAGTATTTTGAAAAATTGTCAGACCCCCCCTTTTATTCGCACCCCCCCCCCCCCCCCCCCTTTTATTTGGCAGGGAAGAGTATGATGGTACGAAAATGTATGAATGATGAGTATCCATTCTTTTCAGAGTACTTCACTTACGTTTCACATAATTACTCAACCAGGAATAACAATAAACTTCTACGGTTACTGAAAGTGAAACTTGAATCTACCAAAAAGTCATTCTTTTGCAACGGTGCTAAAGAATATAACTCTCTTCCAAATGAAATAAGAGAAGAAGAAAATATGAAAGAATTTTTAAAACGTATACGAGATTTTTTAATATAAAGATTTTTAATGTAGATATTGTAAAAATAAATTGTTTTTAATTTTTTAGTTTTTAAGGTTTCTTAAGCAGCTCAGAGATCTAATTTGAACGCTTTTTGTTTTTCGCTTTTTGTTTGGACTCAATTTTAATCTCTTTTCAATTTCTAAATGTTTGGATCTCGTTAAATCTGAGCTTTAAGTTTATTTTAATTTCTCTATTATCTCTGCCTATATTTTGTTATTCTTTTGTTTTATTTTAACAGGTTTTGTAGGGAGAACAGTTACATATTTAACTGATACGTTCAACCTGTATAAATATTATGAAATAATAATAATAATAATACCTTAAGGGAATTAATTTTCACGGGAATTAATTTTCGCGGTTTTTTGCCGAATCCGCGAAAATTAATTCCCGCGAAAAATTTGTATTGTCCTAAACCGCGAAAATTAGTTCCCGCGAAATTAATGAAAAATTTCGGTCCGCAAAAGTAAATTCCCGCCAAATTTTCTCGCTTTTTTGGAAAACGAAATTATCCTTGCTCTGGGGAAATTTCTAGGGATAAACAGTTGAAAATACATAAATTACTGTAGAAAATATCTTTGATCAGTATATAACAAGTTTCCTAGTCGATAACGACAGTACAGTCCTTCTTATTGGATTGGAAGGAATGGCTCACATCGACCCATTCCACGACATTGATCCGCTAACCGGCACCCAATTAGAAATTAATGTTCCAATACTCCACGAACGACGAGATATATACATCCAGCCGGCAGACCATTTCGACAGTGACTCAGAGTATGAGGACGATGTTGGAAATATATTTAACATTTTACAAGACGATATGAACGAGGACTTGTAACGTCTCATTGTACATTTACAACATTTCCAAAGTCACTTTGTCGTTTATATGACTATTTTTTCTACTTCCTTTCCATTTTATTGCCATTTTTCGTAAAAATAAGGAAACAGCCGCAAAAATGAAATCCCGCGAAATTTTCTATTTCCCTTCAACCGCGAAAATAAGTTCTCGCGAAATTTTCATCTGCGATAAAACCGCGAAAATCCGCGAAAATTAATTCCCATTTTTTCCGCGAAATTTAAGAAAAATAAAATCCGCGAAAATAAGTTCCCGCGAAAATTAATTCCCTTAAGGTAGCTGATTTCTTGTATATTCTTTTAGCTATTTTCTTTAGCAAAAAATGTCAGAATAACTAAAAAATTGCATTGAATGTCTCTCCAGGAGTCTGATGGTAAAAATACATTCAGCAATGAAAACAAACCTGCCTGGCTAAACTACAGACACAATCAATGTGCGGACATAACTTAAAAAAGTGAACGGAAGCAATACTATAAGCAATACAATACAAGCAATACAAATTTTTCTATGGTATTACTCTCGTGTGCCAAATTTATTTATTTTCACCGATAGACATGTGTGTAACTGATGTTTTTGTGTTTACTATTAACTCATTTTCTTATACTTTTCTTAACACTCATTTTCTTGTACTGAAGTTAAGTTTCCCTATCACTTTTTTGTATATAAAACATAGTTCCATGTATGATAGTACATAGTTATTAGTAACATTAACACGTTAAGAAATCTTATGATCTTCTGATTTCATTGAAAATCGATGTTTTTCACATTTTTTGCTGTTGCCAGGGAGAACAACCACCTTTGCTAAGGTACCTTTGAAATTTCCTTCGTTATGTGAATTCATTTCTTCACCTAACGAAAGGATATGAAAACATATCAGAAACCGGAAATGTTTGTTGTTCCATAATTTATGCATGTGCAATTACGATATTCAGCAAATTGATTTTCTAATTCATGCTCATCATTGATGCATTTATTTTTCCTGACAGTTATCGAAAAGAAAAGGGCAGAATATCTGAAACCCGTGTGTTACAGTTTATGTACGTTAACTATCATTCACACATAATGTACTTTTCCAATTGCAGTGCAAAGTTAGCAGATTGAGGGGGACCAAAACCCACAACATACTGCAAAGTTACCTTATGTGTGAATGATAGTAAAAGGGAAGAAGTCCTGGGATAATTAATTTAGACTGGTAATTAGAGTTTCAAATCAGAGAATTTATACTCGCATTTCCTTCCAAGATAATGATAATGAAAGTGAGATGTAGACATAACAAACAAAATCAAATTTATCTATCAACCGAACCATTTCAGAAAATTCTCTGCGACAAAAGTTCTTTTTTAAATTTGCCACTTTTTAATTTCAACCGGTGCCATGGATGACTTTATTTTTAACAACTTTTGCCAAGTATCTGGAGAAGTAAGCAACATCAGCAGTGTCCAGAACATTTATGGGGACACCTATTTCAGCAGAGGTTTGGGGGTGGCTGTGATATTCAGTTCATTTCAGACAGTTTCGAATTCAGCGGCCGTGTTTCAGAAGAAAAAATAAGATTTTAAATGAGATGCAGTTTTACTTCACAACACAACTTTACTGTGTAACTATCAAGTCAAGGAAACGCAACAAAGAGTAAAAGGTTTAGAATATGATAAAGTTTTAAATCACAACACAACTTTTTTGTTTTACTAGAAACATAACAGAGAAATGTAAACAGATTGTCAGACAATACAATGCTCTTTAGTGTAACGATGTTCATGTACAAGTTGTTCCCATGTGCAGTCCTCTGAATACAGGTCGGCACTCGCATTTGCCGACCCAAATATCAACCAACTACTAAGGTCAGCATCACTTAGCTGACCTTCTGATCTACCCATTTCGGGATGCCGACCTTAAAGTGTTTTTGCCAGCCTTACTTTTTGCATCTAAAACACATGAACCACTTTTCAGGGTGATTATTAGAAAACAACCTTTATATATCTACCTTTATTCATTCGCTAAAAACGAAGTTTTCGTTTAAGTGGAGAAACAGGGACTCCATCGTGGAGATTATAATAATTCATCTCTTATTCATTTCCAATCACATGGAGGTAGGCCGTGTTTTGAGTCAAACCAACGTATTGTTTTTTATCAAAAGTTCACCGGTTAGTTTTATTTAAAAGTCTTTTACAAGTCTTATGGTGGGCTTTTTATGGCGCTCCTTGTATAAGTAAGTCTATCAAATTGTCTTTAAAAATGTCAGTTTAAGAAACATTTATAAAATGAAACCATATGGAAAGAAAAAATCTGTTTAAAAATAAGATGATGAAATCAGTTACATTCATGCATGGGGAGATCAAATACGTTCACCTTTTTCTTTTGTGTTAAAGAGATTAAAAAAGTTGTTAGTTTACAGAAACTGGAGTCTTGCAATTGAGCATTCTGAGTAAATTGGATTAAATGAAATATCACTATAACTAGTATTCAATATCTTCCTTGTCTATTATGCCATATGATCGCACACACAGGCACACACGCAAGTTAGTTTACGTGTGCAATTAACCGCACGTGTAAAGTCGTATTATTAACTCATTGTTTTTTCTGGGTTTTTTTCTCCCACATTGAGATCATGCAACTTACAGCTTAAGATCCTTAAGCTTGGTTCTCACTAGGCGATAACAGCGCGCTAACCACATGATTTCTTATCTTGTTTTACAATTCGTTTGTATTTCGATTTTTTGTTGATGTTCTCACTAGAAAATAAAGTTATTTCTTATTGCCAAACACACATGAAAAAAAAAGAGAAAAAGTAAAATGGCAGCTATTAATGAAAAATTGTTGTTGTTGCTCCTGCTTCAAAGAAACTTAGGAAAACAAAAAAATGTAGCAAGAAATTTCAGACAAGAGAGGTTTTTCGGAATCGAAAGGAATTAGGAGACTACCATCGTTTATTTCCTAGAATTAATAAAAAGACTTTATCGCTTCAATCAAATAAGCAAGGGTAACTTTGAACTAATTCCTATTCCGGTAATGTCAACTTTTTGATTTTGTCTGCCATATCAATTCTTTTTGTTTTGATTCTTCAACACACTTCCTGCTAATGACATCATCATATTGAAAAGGAAAAATACTCACTTTGAGTACATTTTTAGCAGACCCCTTTGAAGATTGCAGAAGTGAGTAGATAAGAGTACGCTAAAGCAGGTACTTGCATATTCTCACTAGGCGATAAGAACAAGGCGCATCATGCGCACTGTGGTTAATCTAACTAAGATCCTAAGTTATTGTAACTAATAGCATTTATTGGGATGTCTCATATATAATAGCGAGTGTACATCCCACTTTTATTTTAGAGAATGATAAATTTTGTTGAATTTTACAGTCAAAATCTTTTTAATCGTGGTCATATTCTTTGTGAGGCCATTCGCTTTTTTACGATTATTATATAGTAGCATGTGCACTTTTTTTATCGTCAGGAGGGAACCATTGCATTACATCCCTAGGTGATTTAAATTTTTGTCACAGGGTTGTGCATACCACTTTTACTTTTATTTTAGAGAGTGATAGTTTAAATTTACGGTCAAGACACTTTTTTCACGATTAGTATAAAAGCATGTGGCATTTTATGTAAGATTTTCTTATCATCACCGGGGAACCATTGTATTGCATCCCCAATCAAACACAACGTTTTTGGGGAAATATTGAGAACTGACGTTTTTTGGGGTTCGCAATACATACATATTATAGGGTGGTCTAGAATTTCTTTTGAGTGATGCAGCTATGACGACACTTTCCGTTTCCAATTCTGTAATTGAAATTTTAATCACAGGGTTTGCACACGGGAATGCAGGATTTGACACGTTTTTGAAGTTAAACTCTGTAAAATGTTTTACAGCATTCAAAACAGCATTTTGTCAGTTTAAATTAGGAAGAAGAAGAGAATAACTCGAAAGCTTGTGACGATATGTAGTTTTTTATGACAATAATACTTGTGGGTGATTTATTCATTCATTCATTCATTCATTCATTGGCTAATTGTCTCAAATAATGTGAAAACACTGTTTGCTTTTTGGGGGTGGGTGGGTTTTGCATTGGGAAGTTTTTTGTTGACAACTTAGCACTAAAAGATATAAATGAACAAGAGGCCAAGAGGCCTGAAGGTCAGCGCTTTCGCCAAAGTTGAAAAATGTTTGACTTTGAAGCAAAATGGAAAAATCACGTTTTTGTTCCAGGAAGGTCAAAATAGGATTTCATGAGTGATAAATGAAGTAATAGTGAAGTAATATGGTAATGAGACATTCAATGTTAAAACCAAACAGGTCTCGTCTCAAAATTGTGTCCATATTAATTCAATAAAATGTTTTAGTGTTTAAATGTTTTTTAAATGTTTTCTTCAAAGATACAAAGCATATCAAACTCTCATCAATGTTTTATTTGACTTTTGTGTACAGTTTTATCTATGCTATCTAAGGACATCTTTACAAATGAAACAAATATGGTTGTCTTTGAAGTGAATTCAATAAAATTGGATTGCGAATGAATACAGGTTTGAATTTAAATCAAAAGAAGTTACCAATTCCTTAAAAAAGCTTAGAGCATACTTCACAAAATTTCATGCAGACCTTTATTCTAATGAGTTAAAAAGCAAACTTCTCACATACATTAAAAAGATGAAATTTGCAAAGGAATGACTAAAAATAACTGATGATATTAAAAAAAATACCATGTGCTAGCTTGTATGAGTGGTAATGCACCATTCATACATTTTTCAATGAAAATAAAACAAGCATGCAAAACAACTGTCGATTATTTAAGAGCCACTTTTTGTAGGCTGACACCAGTGATAGTGACCACCTCAAAATTATCTTATTTTGAGACATTTTCTTGCTTATGTTGTGAATGGTAACTGTGCCAAATATTTTGCTCTAAATGCGTCTTGGATCTGAGTTACGGCCTCATGAAATTGGAGCAACAGGACCAGTAAATCATGAAAACCAAATTTGGGCAGTTTTTGAAGGTCGTTATTTTTAAAGCGAAACACATGTACAAAATTTTTGCAATGAATATTACTTCAAAACCAAAATGGGGAACATGGATATATGACAAAATGATGTATATACCAAAATTGTCAGCCTTTTACAAAAAGTGGCTCTTAAGATAAAGAAAACAAGAGACTGCTGGTCATGCAGACACACAGAGTAAAAACCAATTTATGATTCAAAAAATATATAAGTGACGAAATTTAAAAAAAAATGACAAAACTATAAGTAAGTGAAGAGACTTGGTAATTTATTTAATGTTGATTGAATAGACAACATTCATTCTATAAAGTAATGTATGTAGAGTTTACAAACATTTATATTTTGTTCTTTTGCTTGATAATTACAACATTACATTGCAACAAACAAATAATATCATTGTTAGAGTCATTTTAGATTATGTGTACCACAGACTGCTTACCGAAAGCTAGCCGTACCTAAGCTTTACCTTAGCCGTACTTAAGAAAACCAACGATTTAAGCTGCTCAAGTTCAAAACAGTTAGAGAAGTGATTTAACAATAATAAATTAGCATTATTTCGTATTCCAAGTTCAAATTCTAATTAAATCAATAAGTAGTATTTTAGGCGGTAAATTTCACAGGTAAATGCTTTATAAACTGCAAGATGTTCTCTGTTTATTTTTGATGACTAGATAGATTTCTACAACTGCACATTTTATTTTTGTGTGCATAATAGTTATTTAATTTTATTTTATAGTGACATTTAAAACTTGCCTATATTGATGGACACATTTGTATGAATACATAAAAATAACATTTACATATCTGATATAATACACAGGTCCTTTTTTGGAGGCAGCAGAGCTCTCTCTCCAGGTCTGACTACTGACAGACCTCCCAGAGTGTCCTAAAATCCTAATGTCCTAAAATTATAAATTTTAGTAATTTTGTCCTAAATTGTCCTAACTTTTGGTAAATTGTCCTAAATGTCATAAAATTTAGGATAAAGTTCAAATGAAAAAAAAAAAAAACAATTCCTGTTTTTGAGTGTAGTTATTGAGATATTGAGATTGAAAATACATTATATATTTTGAGTATATTTTGTTTCAGCTTTCGTTGAATTGTCTACTATCATTCTGATTTTTGACTGAATACAACCTTGAGGAGATTTTTTTTCAGCGGAATACAGAAAATGCCAAAAGTTCTTCTCAGTTAATAGAAGTGGTATATCACAAATCAGGAGTCTTACAAGTAGCAAGCTGCATTGTACCAGTGAGAAGGAGGGAAAGAGAAAATACCACTTGAGACAGGACAGTGACAATGCATTAACATTAAAATGTCCATAAATAAAATTAACTAGAGTTGAATTAACCAGGAAAACAGAGATTATTCCGGCTTTAAAATGTGTTGAGTCTAACTTTTTATTCTCTTCAACTAATGAAGATGTTTCCGGATTTAGAAATTGTGAATTTGTAAAACAGAATACACTATTCAGTTTGGAATGTATCCTTATTTGAAAGATCTTTTACTAGAAGATATGAGAAATTTAGTTTTGAAATCTGTTTCGGAAAAAAGAACTTGAATAGATCTTGTTTCAAGTGTAAATAGTTTTTGAGAGTTTTTGTTTTCATTTAGCTTTTGAGTTAACTATATTACTCCAGTATTTTTACCAGTTGAAGTTAATGAGTTTCTTTTGTATCACTTTTGATTATACCATTGAGTTATCTAGTAGACTTTACATTGAACAAAACAAGACTACATGGATTGATAATGAACATGAAGCTAAAGAACTAGCTTTTAACAAAGTCGAATCATTTGCACCTTCATATTACTCAAAATGTAGATAACAGACAATCATTTGTTTTCTTGTTGTTTTTACCCTAACTTTTAGGTTTTTCCGCACTTAAGATATACAAGGTTTGATAGTTGTTTATGCTTATTTACACTCATTAAAAGTCGAAGCCAAGGGAAACTTTATGTTGTTCTTCGTTATTATATATATCTAATCTTGATTTTCTTTTGATGGTTTAATTTAATGATTATGTTTACTGTAACAGGTCCATAATTTGGGAATTGCCCTAAAGTTGTCCTAATGTTTTAGTCTTTGTCCTAAATTTTCTTAAATTTTGCCCTAAAATGTCCGAAAATACTATCTAAAATTGTCCTAAATTCATAAAAAAATTACTTGATTTTGCTCTGGGAGGTCTGTACTGATGTAGCACAAAACACAAAATCAGTGCTAGCTGACTCAACAGTATATAGTAACAGGTTCAATGATAAAAAAGGTATAGAATGGTATAAAAACGGTATTAATGGGCATCAGCACTATATATACACATTGCATATTTCAGTAATGACAAAAAGAAAGACATTTATCTCTTGACTCTCTCTTGAAATTATAGTTTTCCTACTTATTTTGTGAACAGAAAAGGAGTGAATTATGATTTTGAGATTAACAAAGGTATTGATACAATAATAAAGTAGAGCTATCAGGCCTTGTCATAACAGGCGCGCGATCGCTCTTGCGCACGCAAACACGCGCCCAAGTTCAATATTTCTTGCATCACCCGAGCGATGATTCACTCGCCCAGCTTTGATAAACAACAATTTATCTGAGCGATTTATAGTTAATACCTATCAAAAGGAATGAATTATATATTTTAGTGTTAGAAAACATGCATAACAAAAACGTCATGAATAGCTTTGTTAATTTCATAACGCCCTCAAAATGAAAACTTAAAAGCAACTTTATTACTAGATCTTTTCATGATCAAGTTCAAAAATATATTGCGCAAGATTTACGTTATTGAAATTACAACAATTGGATTATATAGAAAAATATATATAGAAAGACAATATTCTTACTCATTTTGATAAATAGGAAATAATGTTCAAAAATCATAGTAACTTTCAAAAGCCTTTCAAACAAAGGATTTTGTTAATTCAAAATATTTTTCCAAACAACACCTGTACACAGATCAATTCAGGAAATTTTGTTTATTCATTCTAAATATAATGAAGATTAAATTATGCTGAGTGATTGTTATTATATAGTTATATGATTGTTTTCCGTTAACTAACAAAGATGTATTTTGTTAATTGAATTTTCACATCAATAAAACACGAAGAACTCATAGTTAAAAAAAGAAAGCACTGAAGTCGAAGATAAGGGCTGCAATGCCTCCAGTGTTTGGGGTTCACTGGTTAAATCGTCCCTCGACTTCCATAAGTAAAATTCCATCATTTGTAACGAAATTTGGGATCGCGCAGGCCAATTAGTTCTTGTCAATTTAGGCGCGCGATTAGTCGCGCGGGAGAGATTTCTTTATGTCAAGGCCTGAGCTATATACAATGAAGTTATATTAAGTTCATCTTATATTTTAGATATTTGAAAATAATGTCAAGCTCAGATGAAGATGAAACCATTGAACAACAATTGAAAATTACATTAATAGGTGATGGAACAACTGGCAAAACATCACTATGTTCGCGTCTGTCGCAGGAAATTTTTGATAAAAGTTATAAACAAACCATGGGGTTGGATTTTTTTCTGAAGCGATATACACTTCCAGGAAATGTCAAGGTTACATTACAAGTTTGGGACATAGGTGGACAGCAGATTGGTGGGAAAATGTTAGAGACATATTTGTATGGTGCTAATGGCATAGTCTTTACTTATGATATAACTAATCACAGCAGTTTTGAGAACTTGCAAGACTGGCTAGACATTGTAAAACAAGCTTATTCAAGGCAGGAAAAACTGCCATATTTCGCTTTAATTGGAAATAAAAAAGACTTAGAACACTTAAGAACTGTGAAAAAAGAAAAACATGCTGAGTTTGCTCGGGAAAATAGCATGGCGAATTTCTATCTGTCTGCTAAATCAGGAGACCAGGTCAACTTTTGTTTTCAGAAAATTGCCGCAGATATATTAGGTATTCGTCTATCCAAACAAGAAGTGGAACAATCAACACGTGTGATTAAAGCAGATATCGTGGCTTATAAGGAAACCGAAACAGCTAAACATACCCCATCCTCACACACAAAGAGCACTTTTTGCAGCTTGCAATGACTATAATAGATGTTTGATTGGACCTTGGTGTTTGTTGTCTATCAGCGAGCTGGTTTCAGCCTAATCGATTGAATAACATCTTGTTTAAAAAGTGAAATGCAACTAACATAACCTCTGTTTTGAGAAGGTGGAAAATAATTATTTTGTCAATAAAGAACTTTTAGTTTGTAAACTCAGTAATGGATTATCAATCACAACAGTGAAATGATACAATGTATATAATATGAAATTTCAATTATAATGTTGTACTTTTAATCTTGACCATTTCATGAGTTCTATATTTATGAAGTGTTGTATTATAGATCTAGATGAATACGTTGTTTTATACTTGGAAGACGGTACAATTCCAATAATCGGAATCTCAAAAACATGTCTGTATTATATCTATGTCAAGTTGTTTCAGTATAGTCATTCTTGATGATGTTTTGAAAAGACATTTTATTTCTTTTGATAGTTGAAAAATCTTTATTCGTTCCTTGAGACATTGAATTTGTTGGAAGCTTACTGCAAAGACTCGGTCCTCACAAAGGAAGTCAGTGTAATATCATTTAGTTGTTTTGCTTCTGTTTTTTTCTTCTTAGTGCAAAAAATGAATAGCATAAGACAAATGTATATATTATTACGTTCAAAATGCATGAGATTACGATTTTATTGGCTTTTTTCATTCTCATTCTTGCATGAAGTAACAACTTAAATGACATGCTTTTCCAACTATTCCTTTTGAACTACTAAGCCAATCTGGAGCAGTTTAGGGGGTTATTCACCTGTAGTTGTTAGAGGAGGTTACAATCTGATGATCGGATGATCTTTGTGTTTGTTTATTTTCTATGTCATGGATTTTTTAGTTCTTCTCATTGCTGCCCCAAAAGTCCCAATTTATATGAAAAAATGACATCTACCGATTTAAAATAGGTAATATTCATTAGAAATATAAATTGAAAGGGATAATGCCAGCTAAGAAGAAGGGTGGGGATGGTGTAAACAAAACTAGTACATGGCAGAAAGAAGAAGATGATGTTCAAGCAGTCATCGTTGCAGATAGTTTCAATGTGAAGTTTTCGCCAATCACAAGAGAATTGCCTCGGGTAAGTACAAAAACATTTGGTCATCACACAATGGAGACAAACATGACTCAGAGTTTTTAAAATTCTTATTAAGTAAAAAGTAAGTTATTGCAGTATTGCTGTTATATTTCATTTTCAAAAAATATGTGAAATGAAATTTGCATTTTTTAGATTTCCTAGGCAAGATATCCTCATTTTTATGTGATTCATTGTTTTAACAAATTTTCATACTAATTATTTCAATAGTAAAAATGAAGCTGTTAAGCCATTATAGAATGTTTAAACTAAAACTCTTGGATACAGTGTTCGAAAATTGCACTCATATTCCTGAGTTTTCTTGTTCAAATTCAGGGCAGTTACCCTCTTATTGCCACACCCCTTAATAGCCAACCAGTTTTACAGTCATCAGGTTGTCCAAGGTTAGCTGATACTATCATTTAGAGATAATTGGATCTGGTCTCCTTACAACATACGTGGTACAGGAAATTCATCACAAGTGCATATCAAGTCTTTTCATGATACTTACTAAAATTATTTTTGAGTTTGGGGATGTATATGTTTTAAGGTCTATTGATTTCTATGCTAATTAATAAGCAACAGTATAATAATAATAATATAATAATAAGGTATTAAGGTAGGTCAAATCATCCCTTGTTTTTTTTAAATAATTGACTTATGTACAAAATAAACAAATGTTCAGCTGTAGGTACTCTTCTATTTTACTTTTTGTCCTCTGTAGGAAAGTTTAAGGTCTGGATATACTACCTGCTAAAATAATCACCAGGGTGTAGCAACTTGATTTATCTTATTACACCAGGAGTAGTTGGTGTGTTAAAGCTATCAGACTGAAAGTATTAAATTTTTCCTAAAAATTTTATTTCACTTGTTAATTTTTAGGCATTGCTACCACTTGGAAACAGAGTGCTGATAGATTTCACTATTGAGTACTTGCTGAAAGAAGGTGTTCAAGAAATCATTGTTTTTTGTTGCTCCCTCGGTGAAAAAATAAGAGATCATGTTGAGTAAGAAATTGGTTATTGTTAGCCTCATTGTTTTGACTTTTTTATCCGAATGTTTTACTCAAATCCTTTGTTTTTACTTGTCCTTAGGAAGTTTACTAAAATCTCAAAATAACTAAACTTAACTTTTGAACATAATATCAGTGTTGATCTTAATTTTTCAGTTTAGTAATTGCATGATGACCTTGTTTCAATAACTTCATTTCGTCAGGTCGAAATGGGTGAAGAATAATCCAAAATCCACAATACATTGTGTGATGTCATCAAAAACAGACTGTATATCACTTGGAGATGCTCTTCGAGAAGTTGATAGAGAGGTTAGTGACAGTTATCAATTTTCAGTATTTCCTGTCAAAACCTTAATCAGAGGGTAATACAGGATTTAAAAACCATGGCAGCTATTTGGGGGGTCTGGATGGTCGTGGGCACTGTCAATTTTCGATTTGTGGCACTATGTTGGCCTAAAATCACTCAAAGTTATGTTCGCATTTCTATTTATCTCCTTGGTACGCGTATTAATTTTCATGCAACTTAATATTCAACGTTTTTCGTACGCATTTATTTTTGTACTGAAGGAACAGGGCATGGATAATAAAGGGAGAGAATTGTATTTTTAGCTGTTATTGTGTATTTTTAAATAGAGCTTGTCACAAGAGACTTCTTTTGTTACACATCCGGTCTCTGCGTTCTGATCATGTGTGTTAAGATAAAAATGATTCTTCATCTTCTCAATATGTAAATCAGTAACAGTGTGGTAAATCGCGCTGCTTAACTATCCCAAGGACGATGTTGCGCACCTATTTTTTTTCAATCTTTAAATTTGTGTATCAAAACATTTTTTGAGGAAGCATTCAGGTCTTGTCAAGAGAGGTATGCAATTAGCTAACAGTGTGCAACCAGCCAACAGAATTGTGATTGTAACTTACATAAATTCTATTTGTGCAAATCTCGTTTCCGTCTCACTGTTATTGTAAAGGGAGCTGGAAAGTAAGATGCTTTTGAATTTCATTGAATAACACGAAAACGAGTCCTGCTGGTGCCACTTATGTTTTCATATTCTTTCCTTAGGTGAAGAAATGAATTCCTATAACAAAGGAAATTTCAAAATTACCTTAGCAACAGTGGTCGTTCTCCCTAGCAACAGCAAATTGGTGAACAATCACTTCATATACCTAAGTTATCCTTCGTTGGCAATTGAGCACGAAAACTAATAATAATGAGTTGAGCATGTTATAGCGAGCGCAAGCGTGATCGGGCGCCTCATAATGAGGCTTATGCATATAATAAGGGAAACTAACTTTTATATCCATGATTCATTGAATAAACAAAAGTTCAAGAATGAAGAAATGAGGTTTGAATTTGGGTGCCGAGATTTCGATGCTCAATAGCGCATTGCGCTTTGGTTTTTTACCTGTCTTACCCCCTGTTAATCTCTGATTAAGCAATAAACGTATCCTTGTTCAAGCCTTGAAACATTTTTTTCAAGTAAATATCTTGTTATACATTTCGCTATGATTGCCTCAGTATGTTTACATACAATCGATGTGAGGCTAATTGGGCAATAATTAACTGGTTTGTGTCTGTCTCCCTTCTTGTACAAGCTGTTTTCCAATCTTGTGGTGTGATGCCTTGACTGAGGGACTTTTTAACAATTACAGATATTGGCGATGAGAGAAAAGTAACAATCTCTGTCAACATATGAGGGTGAATCTGGTCAGGTCCACATGCTTTATTGACATTTAGCTGCTTGATTTTCTTCATTAATGCTTTTATCAACTTCACATTCAGTGATTGTGCTGTCTGTGCATTGTTCTATGAATGGTACATCACCAGGCTCTTCTGAGAAGACACCCAAGAATTGTCACTGTAGAAGGTCTGGTTTCTCATTATCCGCAAATTTCATTTGTCTTATCCCGTTCGTTAGGTCTTCCAAAGGTGCTATCCCAGATTTAACTTGTAAGCACATAGGACCAGAAAAGCTTTAGGTTCGATTTCCCTTTACTTGCTACATTCCGTTCAGATTCATGTCTTAGCTTTCGCATCAACATCTTTATTTATTTCTCGCTTTCTTGAATTCTTTCCTCTGTTTTCCTCCTTCCTGGGCTCTTTTCCTAGGCTCTTTTCCTAGCATTAATCCACGTTCGATGTTCAGCTTTCTTTTTGCTAATTTGAAATCTCATTTCTGGTGACACTGGGAAGGTTCCTTTCATTCTCCAGGCTGGATCAGTTGTTATATCGGTACAAATATGTCAAGAAGTTCATGTACTTTTGTTTTTAAAAACCTTCTGCAGTTCCTCAACGGAACGCCTTTCACTTTCTTGCAGAATGCTTCCAACCCAGTTTGTATCCTGTAGGTGATTACTCATTACATCATAGTCTGCTTTGTGATAGTTGCAGGGTTCGAATTAGAAACAAAAAGTCGATTCGCAAAAAAGTTTGAACAGTGACTTGCCTAAAAACCCTGTCGCAGAAAATTTTGAACTTTAGACCCTCTAAAACAGCATCTACAGCCTCTCTTCACAATATTTTTGTTCAGTTATTTTGTAGGAAACAACGTTGAGCATTGAGATTTCAGGCTTCAAACATGAAAATTTGTTGCACCATGAGAAACGAATTATCGTTAACGGAACCTAAAATCGTTTTAGCAGATTTAGATTTTTGGCAACGAAGTGGTAACGACGCTAACGTTAACGAAATAAAACAAGATTGTAAAGGGAGCTGGAAACTAAGATGCTTTTAATTTCATTGAATAACACGAAAACAAGTCCTGCTGGTACCACTTATGTTTTCATGTTCTTTCGTTAAGTGAAAAAATGAATTAATATAACGAAGGAAATTTCAAAATTACCTTAGCAACGGCGGTTGTTCTCCCTAGCAACAGCAAATTGGTGAATACTCAATTAATATTAGCCTTGTCAGCCATGAAAACTAATATAATAAGTTGAGCATGTTTTTGAAGAGCATCTATGTGCGTGATTAAAAGCGCACCTTAACTAGTCGGTCGCGTGCCTCATAATGGAAAGACTTGAGTTATGGCTAAATCACAAATATTTCGAGAGTTTATCATTAAAAAACACAAAATTTGTGATTATCAAGGAAAAAGGAAATATGATTATGGGATCGTTACCGACATTTGAATATTGCGTAAAAGACACGGTAACGATAACAATCGTGTCCTCAAAGTTTCCATGCCTGGGCTGGCTTCAATTGTGACAATTCAACTTTCTGCCCGTATCTAAACTACACTGAAAAACTATTCGGCCGTTGTATGATAAAGTAAAATCTAAAGAACGTGGAGAGAAATAGAATAATTATTGTTCGAAAGAACAATAAAAGGGTTTTCCCCTGTGAGGATCGTCGCGCCAAATTATTTTTGTAAACAAAAGTATGTTCGCACCTGTTTTTAAACATGTGGAAATACTCTTTTATGTTTGTATGAAGGCTGAAATACACTATCATTTTTCAATGATCATTTTTCAATGATACATTCCAATGACATTGGAAATTAAAAATTTTGGCGCGAATACACTATCATTGAAAATTACAAACATGGACTCTGAGGAAGAAACAGCAGCTGCTGTCGTTATCAAAAAAGAAAGTTGAACGCAGAAAATCAAAAGAAAGAAGTGCATGGGTAAAGACATGGCTATATAGACGAAATAAACTTGGCATCTATAATACCCTCATGCATGAACTACGAGTGGGGGAAATCGCAGAATATACGAGATTTTTAAGAATGCCACCGAGTATTTTCGATGAGCTGCTTCATCTCATAGACGTTCATATTACGAAAAAAAACACCAGACCCAATCCCTGTTCAACTTAAAGCACATTGTCCCAGTTCATCCCTGAATTTTGCGAAGCCGTTTACATGCGATTAAAACTTGGTTTGACTCCTCCAAATTTCAATAAATGTTTCAGTTGCTTCTCATGTCGTCATTTTCGCGTGTAAAAGTCTTCAAAATGTTGTTTTCGTTTATGTTAGCGTCTAAAATCACATCGCGTGAACCGAACACGTGCGCGAAAACAATAGATTCGATTCGAAACAATAGAAAAAAAATGACATTGAAAAATTAAAAGTTGAACATGTTCAACTTATCATTTTTCAATGTCATTGAAAATTAGAGTGTAAAAAATGACATTTTTTTCTGAATACACTGTCATTTTTCAATGATCATTGAAAAATGATAGTGTATTTCAGCCTTAAGACGCTGTTTATTATGGAAATCTTTAAGCATATTTAAAGGATAAGTTTAATACAGATTCGCAATTTTACTACATTTGCCAGTCATTTGATTCGCTAAAATTTCAATTGGATTCGCAAATTGCGAATTGCGACGTGCTAATTCGAACCCTGAGGTGTAACCCTTTTGAAGTTTGCTATAGTCTACATAATCGTATTTGAATGATAAAACACAGTGATCACTTTTCCCCAAGGGTGCAAGATATTCGAGCTGAGAAACTTGCCTTTCCTCATTTGTAAAAATTAGGTCAATTATTGAAGACTCATCATTACCTCTTGCTCTGGTTGGTTCTAACACATGTTGATGTAGGAAACTCTAATCGCCTCCAGAAACTTAGCTTCTTTGGTGTCCTTTGTGTTCCAGCATGTAGACCAGTTAATGTATCTGTAATTAAAATCACCAACAAGACAGATACGGGAGAATTTTTGTGTAGTAACCCACTGTATTGATTGTTTAAATTGCGGTTGTTTTCCTCAGATGTAGGGCTGGGTGTTGTAGATGCATCCAAAACGGAGTTTGTCTGTGTTATCTAACTGAATTTGGAGAATGATAAATCACAAATCATAACATGGCTTTAAGATGTTGTGTTATTATTTCATTTCTCATTTCCTTCATAGGGACTCATTCGTTCGGACTTTATTTTGGTTCCTGGCGATTTGCTATCAAATGTGAAGATTTCTGCAATGATAAAAGAACACAAGTATGACTTTTATGAATAGGATACATTGTGATCCCAATAGTAGCACTGTTTCTTGGTGTTCTTGTTTTCGTTTCAATTGTAGATTGCTTGAATATGTCCTAAATTATTTGATTTCAAATGCCTCAATCTATGGATCTTGAAACTGCTCTTTGATCATTTCAGAGCGAAACGGAAAAAGGAAAAGAATTTGGTCATGACTATGCTGTTTAGGGAAGTTAATCCAGGACATTTTAGTCGGTAATTAGAAAGATGATGTTTCAGTGGCGTGGTTAAAATTTGAAAATACTTAATTATGCCAAAATGTTCTTCCCAGATGTTCTGATGACGATGTGATCATGGCAATCGAACAAGGTACTAACAGAATTCTTTGCTGTCACAAATCGGAAAAAATCAAAAAACTTGCATTACCAATGGTAAGTATCAAATTTTGAGATAAGTCATCTGCATTTTACTGAATTAATTATCATTCTTGCACAAATCAGCTTAATATGTTCCATAAGTGTCTGTTTGTTTTTTTCAAAATTCTAAACACAGGCCTTGTCATAATAAGCACACGATCGTTCGTGCGCATGCAAACAAGTTCAATATTTCTTCCATCACCCGAGCGATAATTCACTCGCGCAGCTTTGATAAACAACGATTTATCTGAGCGATTTATAGTTAATATCTATCAAAAGGAATGATTATATGTTTTAGAGTGGCTTTCTCTTACAAGTCTTCTTTCTCAGAAAACATGCATAAAAAAAACGTCATGAATAGCTTTATTAATTTCATAACGCCCTTGAAACGAAAACATAAAAGCAACTTTATTACCAGATCTTTTGATGATCAAGTTCCAAAAGATATTGCACAAGATTTTACGTGATTGAAATTATAACAATTGGATTATAGAAAAATATATATAGAAAAAAAATATTCTTACTTCATTTAAATAAATAGGAAATATGTTCAAAAATCATAGTAGCCAACTTTCAAAAGGCTTTCAAAACAAAGGGTTTTGTTGATTCAAAATATTTTTGCAAGCAACACCTGTACACAGATCAATTCAGCAAATATTGTTAATTCATTCTAAATATAGTTTTTGATCATGTTTATATCAATTCCCAAATGAAAAAAATCGAAACACCTGTGCGGGGTTGCGTAAGGTTGCAATCAATGGATGAAATCAGTCATTTCAAACATCGTTGTAGTTATCGTATAGCTATATCACAAACTTTCTTATTATCATGACTTCTCTGGAACAAGTTATTAAAGGAAATAAAGTCTAGTTATCAACTTACATGAAGTGGAACGTTGACGAAATTATCGGCCACAAAATAGTTGAAGAGAAAGGATGTCGCTTGGTGAATTTCGTGTGGTGTAAGCTGTGTGCAAAGAATAAGCCAACCATTCTTCAACATCCTACTGTAAAGGTCCTGTGAAGGAGTCTGTACTCGCCTACATCAACGGGACAAAATTCGTGATGAAACATTCAGTGATGTGACATATTTTGGGTGAAGGCTTTGGCTTGTGAGAAAGGAAGACCCAAAGAAGATCGTATGCCGTCTATTTCTGCAGTAAATACAAACACGACTGGAAAGGTTCATTTTTTTTTCAATATGCCTTAGTAACGTAATATTAACGTAAGTAAAGTAATATTCTTATCTCTCCGTTAAAAATCATAAAAGGGTTTTACTTTTATCAAAATAGATTCAATCTACCATTACGTCAGCAAACGCTAAATCCGTAAAAGATGCTTACACAAAACTTTTAAACTGTGCATATCAAATGGCATTGGAACCTAGCATGCCACACAAGCATTTTAGTGTACTTGTAAGTCCTAATATCGGTTTTATGTTTCAAAAGCCAACTATGATACACCGATAGTTTAGAGCTTGAATTTTTTACGTTTTCTCAGTTAAAGTGCTGTAAATAAAATGGTGTGAAGCTAGTTGAGAGGAATGAGAATGAACGCTCAGGGAGAGAGTTTGTTCACTGCATTTCTCAAGCTGTGAAAGAAAAATGTGCTGTAGTTACTGTCGATACTGTCGGATGGTAGCCAAGCAAGAAAAACTGGAAAAGAAAAAGAACTTGTTCTTGTACGCACTGAGAGAAATGGTATTCCAGTGTATTTAGTAGCCAGTTTACTGGAGGTAGCTAGGTTTGGAGGTGGTGATTCTGACTCGATAGTAGCTGGGATCAACAGCATTTTTCATGAAAAAAATCTGCATTTTTCATGGACGAAGAGACGTACAAGAACAAAGTCATCAGTTGTACAGCGGATGGGGCGAGTGTAAATTTTGGGAAATTCAAAGGAGTGCTTACGCAGTTAAAAGATAATGGTAGACCATGGCTTCTTCGAATCCATTGTGCTAACCACAAGATAGAGTTAGTCGTGAAAGATGAATTCAATGTTACCGAACTTAGTGACATTGACAAGTTTTATAAGACCAATTTTTATATGTTATGGAACAGTGGTAAACTTAAATCTGAAGTTGCTTAATGTGCTAAAGTTCTTGGCATAACATATTACAATCTTTGTAAAATCCACGGTACTAGGTTCGTTGGACATCGCCAGAGAGGTTTAAAAGGACTTCTTGAATCGTGGCCTGCCTATATAATAGCATATGAAAATTTTATTGCAAATGATAAAGGAAAAACAAACACAAAAGCAAAAGTGTCTGGCTTGCTTAAGAAATTCAAATCCTAGGACTTCTTGGTAACAGTTGCTACTTACCTGGATCTGTTAGAGTTAATTGTACCAGCTTCCAAGGTATTCGAATCAAAAGAGCTTTTGCCCTATGAGGTCAGATCTTTCATTGCCCAAACAACTTTGTTGGAATTGGAGCAGAAGGTCGAGGAGATTGGTGAGGAGTTGGAGTTCGTTGACAGTTTTGTTGGTCGATACAAGATTTGTGATAAGGAAGGGGCCCAAAATTGGCTGAGTGGTATGCTTGAAGGGAGTTTTGTTAGGGCTGGTGAGAAACGTAAGAACAAGGAAAATTGAGGTTATGTCACTGTGAAATTTCAAATGAATACTATCAATCAAGACCGTGCATTAGAAAAAGTCCATTGTTTAAAAAAAGACTTGTGTTTGTCCGTGAAAAGATTGCTTTTGGAAAGATTTTCGGATTATGAGCGGGATGAAAGAGTTTACTCAAGAATGCAATTCATAGACATGCAATACTGGCAGGACGTTAAAGAATGCAGAAAAGACGATATCATGTTTTTGAGCAACCATTTCTCGGTACCCCTCAAGAATGCCGGGTTTAACGAGGGAAGAGCTTTGGTGTAGTGGAAAAAATTTAAAACGTATGCAAGCACTCACTTCGTAAAAATGGGAGTGAGGGATATGTGGAAGTCAGTGCTAGTATACAAGCGAGAAAATTATCCCAACTTGAGCATCTTGGTTTCATTGATCTTTAGTATTTCTGGCTCAAATTCCAACGTTGAGCGTGTCTCCAGTACCGTTACATGCATGCTTTCGGATTGCTGTCTATCCATGGCACATGAAACGCTTGAAGATTCTTTACTGATTCTTGGTAACGATAAACTTTGGACAACAGCTGAGAGGAAGGAAATAATTGAATGTGCCAGGGAAATTTACATGTCGAAACAAAGGTGTACGAAATTTGGCACAGATGAAGGTGCTTCAGAGCGGAGCGTCATTGAAGAAGATAGCGATGACCAATCGAGTGATGACTGGGACAGTGAGGACGAGTTGTATGAAGATGAAGTATATGTTGAGTGATTGTTATCATATAGTTATGTAGATGTATTTTCGTTAGCTAAAACTACGTATTTTGTTAAATGAATTTTCACGTGTTATATCGAGAAAACACGAAGAACTCGTACTTAAAAAAAAGAAAGTATAATAATACGCACTGAAGTCGAAGATAAGGGCTGCAATGCCTCCAGTGTTTGGGGTTCACTGGTTAAATCATCCCCTGACTTCTTAATAAGTAAAATTTAATCATTTGTAATGAAATTTAGAATCGCGCAGGCTAATTAGTTGTTGTCAATTTAGGTGCGCGATTAGTTGCGTGGGAGAGATTTCTTTATGACAAGGCCTGTAAACATTACAGTAAAACAAATTGTGACATCTTTGCAATCAATGAATTTTAGCATCTCCATCAAGGGACAAAATTTAACAGAACTAATAAATAAAACAATAATTTCATGATTTTGTTAGTCACTTCAATTCTTTGTGAAGATTTACTGCAAAGTCTCAATGTTTGTGTAATCAAGTAGTTAGAAATCGTTGTTGTCATTTGTTTTTATCTTAGCACATTCTGTCGAATCGCAACAACATTAACCTTAGGCATGATCTCTGTGACTGTCATATATCCATCTGCTCACCTCAGGTTTGTATTTTAAGGCCTAAATAGTACCGTGCATATATTTGAGGAATAGTTTTGTAAATTCTTTTCTGGAATTTTGATATTTCCAAATAAAATATTGCCTTTTAAATTTCTCTGTCCCAATGAAAAAATCTGATGCTTTGTCCATCCAGGTGCTGCTATTCAATTCTAATTTTTAATGCTTTAAGGTTGCTCCATTATTCACAGATAATTTTGACTACCAAACTATTGATGATCTCATAAAGGGAATTCTTACAAATGAAGAAGTGAGTCAATCATTTGAATAAGTTGACTTAATACTTGATGGCCTCAGTTGGTGAAATCATCTCTGAGATGACTAGATGACCAGTCTTCTTCATAGTATTGTTGCTTTTTTTATTTTTATTTTTATACCAGCATCTGTTTTCTAGATACTTGGTGACCAAGTACGTTCATCAGTCATAATGGAAGGCTATTCTTCCAGAGTTAATGACCTCTATATGTACAATATTGTCAGGTATATATTCCATATTCCATAGATTTCTCATGATTGATGCTACTAGATTCTTTACTGTTTTGAGTAGTGAGTAATTTTTGCTACTTTTAAACCATAACTCTTTTTCACTACATTCATAGTTTAGATTTTATGAATCGTTGGTTGTATCCTGTTGTACCAGAAACGCCAACTTGCAAATATCGACGAAATAACGTATACATAGAAGATAGTGTAAAAATTGAAAAGTAAGTCTATAGTGAAATTGTACTAGTTTTTATTTTATTTATTCTACCGGGTGAGTCAAAAAGAAGTACTGGTGCGGTCTTTGGAAAAATCTTCAAAAAATGGACAAAAAAGCCAAACGAAATGTCTCAAAACAAGATTTATGAAGGGAATGAAACATATTCACACTTAAATAAGCTAAAACTGACTTTTCCTATTCCCAATAGTTAAGTAAAAAGTTCAAACTTTTTTTCAAAATTTTCTGAAAACTTTATTCGCTGAAATTTTTTATAAAGACTTGTATTGAATATTGTCTTATATCAAATATTGACAAAATGTCGCAACTCACGTTGCAACAAAGAGCTTGGGTATATGTCCAGTTTGCTAGGGTATTTATTTATTTATTTATTTGGTATTGTTTTACGTGGCTAGCCTCACTCAGTTGCTATTGCATCTGCTTTCCAGGAGGGGCCACGGCTTAGGTTGGAGGCTCCGAAGTATTTGACACTCTCATGAGTGACACAAACCCAAGCAAGGGCCTGTGCTCTTCTGGATGACCTCCTGCAACACCTGATGTATCATCTACCCAATTTACCTCACATGGCATGGGTCGACCCGGCGCTATGGTACATTCACTTGCGCATGGTGAATCGCCGCCAAGGGGAATTGAACCCCGATCTCTCGCATGAAATACGAGAGTGATAACCACTATACTACGGCACCATTTAAGTGTAAGTGTAAGTAATGCTGAAGAGGTGATTAGACAAATTGTGTCTTTTCTTTCAATCCCCATAGCCTTTTCATTAACATTATCAAATTTAATCAAAGAATCACATAGGAATAATCTTTCATATTATTTTAATCTAAAGATATTTCTCATGAAACACCTGTACTTTTTTTTGACTCACCCAGTAGTTGAAATCAACTGTTCCTAAACAAAACTAACAACAATCTCCCGCATAACCTCTTTGTGCTGCTAGTGATGTTGTCCATGTTGTTGACCAATAAATCAAGTGATAACATAACCACTGTGTATAACGTCAATGCAATTACAAACATAAAACAAAAGCCACACTAAATATTCTGTCATAAAAACACATTTATTCTGTTAAAATATATACATTGCACGAAGCTTTTCGTAAGTTGCTCTTACATTCTCAAGTGTAAATGAACTAACAAGTGATACTCTTTTTTATATACATCGTACTAATTTCCATAATTGGTATAATAAAAGAAGAACAAAGCTTAAAAGATATATAAAATCTGATAAAAGTATTAACACAGATTACCCAAGGAAATAAATGGAAGCTAATGAACCTATGGGAAATGAGAATAAAAGACATATGACTTAAAATCAACTTACAACAGAAATAAGGGACTGTGGAGAGCGCAAGTATATTATCAATCGTAAATTTGTCTTCACAAGAACTTAATGTTGATTGCTTGAAATTTGGTTTTCAACATAGCTTTATTGATAAAAGTAAATTTGTTCATAAGGATCTCGCCGTTGAAATGGAATCACTAGCAGAAAAAGTCACGAAATATGTAGCTGATGATGAAAAGGAACAATTTCACGAATTTCTTCGAAAAACGACCGATTCACTTTCTAAAAATGTTTACCACGCCAAGGACGATACCTACCGTTCTACCAAACACCTTCGAGAAAACCAGGATTTAATATTCTTGTCTGGGGATAAGGATACCAGTATTGTGATTATGAATAAGAAGGATTACCGTCAAAAAGTGCAAAGAATGATTGATGATGGTATAGCGGATGGAAAATATGCAGTAGCTGAAGACACAGTTTTGAAAGATTTGTCTTCGTGTCAAGGATTCTTGCACCGTCACCTCAATAAGCACCCAGATTATGAGTTGATCAGGCCGTCCAGCAATCAACCTGCTCGCTTCTTCGCAACAGCCAAGACACATCAATTTGAATCTCTTGGGGATATAACCCTCGCAGAGCTCAAACTTCGTCCCATTATCGACCAAACAGGAACGTGTTTTTATGATACCAGCAAAATGTTAGCCAAGTATTTAAAACCTTTGGCCGATAATGACTTCATAATTAAGGACACTCAAAAGTTTCCAAGCTTGCTAAAAAACTTACCTACACTACAAGAAGACGAAGAAGACGTTAGTTACGACGTAGAATCCCTTTTCACCAGTGTCCCTGTGGATCACACGATTAATTACATATGTCAGGAGATTTACAAAAACAAAAAACTAAAACCCATTTGTAAAGAATCTATCTTCAAAAAACTTCTCTACAAAGTTACCACAGAATGTATTTTCAGTGCAAACGGCAACCTTTACAAACAAACCGATGGTGTAGCAATGGGAGGCCCTCTTTCGGTGGTATTTACTGGATGTTTTTTGAATGACATGGAAAATCAAAAAGTTGTACCTTTGCAACCTAAATTCTACAAAAGATACGTTGATGACATTTATTGCCGACGTAAGAAAAATACAGTAGACGACTTATTCAAGGCTATCAACGAGTTTCATGAGAATATCAAACTTACTATCGAGGTTAACCCTGATCGTTTTCTGTACAGCCATATTACCAGAAAGCAGGATGGAAGCTGTTCGTTTAGTGTTGTAAACAAAGAATCCAAATTACCGTTTCATTGGACTTCAAAAGTTCCTACCCAATATAAAAGGAGTGTCATTAAAGGTGAGCTCAATCGTGCCAAGCGAATTGCCTGCTCTTTTGACTCTGAATTGGTTAGAATTACAAATAAATTCCGTAAAGCTGGATATCCAAAGGCATTTATTGATTCTCAGATTGACTCGTTCAACTTACCTCGTGAAGAAGTTTTGATTCCCGATTTTCTCTTTGAAGAAAGGAAGAAAGTATTTATTAAAATTCCTTTTTGCCCGAAAAATGAATCTGTCATCAAAAAAGTCGTATCGCAAATAGAAAAGTTCACACAAGACAAAGTTCAGGTTGTTTATATCTGGAAAACATCCAAAGTAAGATCCTTGTTTCCTTTGAAAGATAAAGTCAGTCATTTAAGTAATGTTATTTACAAAGGCTTGTGTTCGTGCAACAAGTTGTACATCGGAGAAACAAAGAGGAACGCCACCACTCGTTGGGGTGAACATAATTCCAACTCAAAAAAATCTGAACCTTCCAAGCATCTTGTCCAGAACCCAACCCACAGTTTTAATTGGTCAATAATTCAACGTGCACCCAAAGACACTAGGAAACGGAAAATCCTAGAAGCATATCACATTATGGTTAACAAACCGGATATTAATGACCAAAAAGATATAAGACATTTACATTTATTTAGAAACGGTATTACATAATATACTTGCGCTCTCCACAGTCCCTTATTTCTGTTGTAAGTTGATTTTAAGTCATATGTCTTTTATTCTCATTTCCCATAGGTTCATTAGCTTCCATTTATTTCCTTGGGTAATCTGTGTTAATACTTTTATCAGATTTTATATATCTTTTAAGCTTTGTTCTTCTTTTATTATACCAATTATGGAAATTAGTACGATGTATATAAAAAAGAGTATCACTTGTTAGTTCATTTACACTTGAGAATGTAAGAGCAACTTACGAAAAGCTTCGTGCAATGTATATATTTTAACAGAATAAATGTGTTTTTATGACAGAACAATTACAAACAATAGTAATAACTGAAGAACATGCTTTATGAATTTGAATAGCATGGAGTCTCTGTAAATTTTAACAACAGCAACAAGAAATGTCTATGTACATTTTATTTACACAAAAACCAATCAATGGCTCCAGAATGTTGACATCTGCTTCACATTGAATTGATACATCATTTTGATATGAAAGTCAATTTAAACGTAATATTAATAACAGAAGAGTCTCTTTTAGATGAATCAGTTTCATCTTAAAAGAATGCAGAGAATGGCATCGTCCCAGCCACTACTTGCAGGAGTTATTCAGTTGAAGCAGTTGCCAGAAGCAGTAAGACAGCCGGCAAATTGATCACTGAAACCCAAATGATGCATGTCTTCCTTTGAGATCATTTCACAAAGGGAGCACGTATCAATATGCAATCCTTTGTCTTCTTAGACCTTTGTTGATGACACTGCATCGATGAGTTGCTTGTTGTCAGACAAACAAACAATAGGTACACCTTTATTATCCAGTCTGAAGATCTCAAAAATGAGTGCTTTCATGAGCATGGCATGTTCTGCAGCCTCAATCAATGACAACTCTCTTTGACTTGTAAGATTTCCACAAAAGTGAAGTTGCTTTTTTGTTTTCTCCAACAAGGAAAATAATGAATCCACCTTGAGAGCTGTCATCCATCAGATTTGCATGGGATGCATTAGAATAAACAATCAATGTCCACTTTTCTCTTCAACAGATAAATTGAGAGATTGTAGCTGTTCAATATAGCTATTTTGGTGCATCATTATCAATTCTTTGTTTTGAATGATATCAAGACCAAGGTCATTGAAGGCTTTCTTTGCTCAAATTAAACTTATTTCTGATCTTTGAAATAACCTATCTGTGGAACAGTTTGTTTCCAGCAAAGAAAAAACCATCCACGTGGGAACAAAGAGCACCTTTTAGTTCACAGTCTGAATAACAGAAGAAGACTGCATTGTACAACACTTCGAAATTAACTGATTTCGATTTTCCTGTTCTAAGATTTTTCAAGTTAAACCAATATCTATTGACACCTTTGCTTTACCGAAGAAACTCTTTGTTTTGATTTGTGTCGGGGTCAAGGAATGTGATATGTTGACGAGGTGATGAAAATGTTATTTCCGTTTCTTTTGATGTATGTGGTGTCGATTCAATGCTCTGTTTGCGTTCAGTGCCAACTGTTTTATTTTGATCATGATTTCGGATTTGTTGAGTTGGTTGTTTCTTCAATTTGTTCTTGTGGTAGGTGCTTGTTGTTCTATTTGTGTGACTCCTTTCTCTGTAGGGGCCAGTGTCTGTTCTCTTTCTGTCAAGATCAAGTTGTTATCAATCTCTACCATGATACTTCCCTTGGTTTCATCAACAATGTGCAGGAGATAGCAAGGACTGATACGATAAAATGTTCCACCATGGTATACAAGTATTAATGTCCCATCAATGCCAAGAATGCTTCCTGGTCCTCTCCATTCTTTATGATTGTTACATTTGTAGTAAACTTTATCCCCAGTTGCAAAATCCTTACTTGTAACGGTACGGGTTTGTCTATTCAGGTCTCGTTTAATGATTCACTTTGGATGAATGCCTGTCTGGCTCGATGTTATGCGTTCATTCAGGAAGCGATCAATTCACTTGGTGTTATCATTCATGTTTCTATTTCATCTTCTAGTTGTTTATCATCCATGTTTGCATCCAGGGATTTTTCCAAGCACTTTTGGTTACTAACGATTTTTCATAGAGAAGATTGAGTTTTACTTCCAGAAGCTCCGCAACCTTAGAGATTTCAATCTCCACAAACAGGCCTTGTCATGAGAGGCATGCGTAGGGAGTTGGAAACTAAGATGGTTTTTAATTTCATTGAATAACATGAAAACAAGTCCTACTGGTATCACTTTCGTTTTCATATTCTTTCGTAAGGTGAAGAAATGAATGCGTATAACAAAGGAAATTTCAAAATTACCTTAGCAACGGTTGTCGTTCTCCCTAGCAACAGAACTTTTGGTGAATAATGGCCTAATTACTCTCTCAAAACATGTTTTTAAATACAATGCATTAAAGAGCTAAAAAATGTTTAATTGACAATGAATGATTGAGTTTCTAAACTCAATTCAAGATTTGAGTTTTAACTACCGGTAAACGGTAGTTGGAAAGTGCTATCTCTGGCATCATGCAAAAGTTTAACAAGTTTGTTGGGATCGATCATATGTCCAAATTGCTTGTGTAATTTGATGGCTGTTGCCTGCTTTTCATTTGATTTTTTACCATTAGTAAGGAATGTAACGTTAACGTTTTATGACTGTTTGGTTGACAATAATCTGTTTTGGGGTCAATGGTATATAGTAGTGCCCATTTGATATATGTTGTAGCTTAATCTTTCCAAAAGTGTTAGATGTGGTGTTTACAAAATCTAGTTGGCTTCAGACTGTTCTTAGACAAAAGTAAAGGGATTTCACATTCAACAACTTCGGTTTTGATGTGACCGTTACCGATACTGACAGGTAAGTTGATCTGCTTGATTGATGAGTATGTTTCACCTTCTCTAAATTTAAAAGATTTGCAATTAGAAGATTCCTGAAGATCAGTATCCACCTGAAGTGTATCAATGTAGCACTTTAGCCAATTCGATCCACAAACATTTGAAAAGCAGCCAGTGTCAAGAAGTGCACAGTTCCACAATTTGGAAACCACCTGCTCGAGATAACATCACTCAACCTTTTCAGCATACATTTGAACATGAACCCTTTTCTTTCTTGTCTACATTATCAGGGCAGTCTTTAGTGTAATGGTCGATTGATCTGCGTCCTTGGCTGTCTAATGTTATCTTTCCTTTGCTCGACTTATTATGTCCAAATCCATAATTTCCTCCACGATTTCCTCGGTAGTTGTCTCTGTAGTTCACTCTGTAGCTTGATCCCGAATTATTGTAACTGTAGTACACACTATCAACAACTTTAACTTTGATTGTAGGACCTGCCTTGTCTTTATCATCTTTAACCCATAAATTGCTTTGATTCGTGTCTTCATGGCATCATATATGTTAATTCACTTACAATTGCAATGACCAGATTACGTTTGACTTTCAGAAGATTTGCGATTTTTTCAGTTGCATGTCGTATGAAATCAATTTTTGATTCAACTGTTCAAATTCATTTATGTAATCAGTCATAGATATTTTACCTGATCTTTGGAATGTTTGGAATTTTTCATAAGCATTATACATAGCCTGGTCTTCTGTGACCGCATACAATTCTGTCAGTTTTGTTGAGAGTTTATCAACAGTTTATCTTTCTTTTGTCTCTTCTCCAAACTACTCTTCTGCTACCATGAAATTGTACTAGTTTTTATTTTATTTATTCTAGTTGAAACCAACTGTTACTAAACAAAACTAATAACACATAGAACAATAATTTTTTTGAGCTTACCTCTGTATTTACTTTTTCAACAGTTTGGCTTTCTCTATAGGGATTGCAGATTTCCTGAGAATGTCATCATTGGGAGTCGTACTACGGTTGATGAAGGAGCTCTTATTTCAAACAGTACAGTTGGTTGTAACTGTGTTATTGGTATGATATCTTTGCTAACTTTCTTTTTATTGTTAATCAGTATTGCAATGTTTATATGGTAGATCACAATCCAATCTACATGCATTTTTTTTTTTTTTAACATTTCGAACCTAACTCAAATGCTGTGAATCAGGAAGAACAACAAAATGTTAAAATTATTTTTAAAAATAAAAAAATAATTTTAACATTTTGTTGTTCTTCCTGATTTATTTAATTATTCATGGCGAGTAGTACTTTTATCAAATGCTGTGCTAAGCTTCTAAATTAACATGATTTTCCTTGTGATTATTGAAGCATGCAAACAACTATATCTGTGATTATTTGGTTATGCTAAAGAACAAGTATTATCTCTGTTTTATTTCCAAAGCAGATCTGAATTTCCAAATAAAAGAGCTTTGTAACATGATGAGATATACATTTATAATACATTGTTACAGACTAATCAGCTAATGATCAAACTGATCAGCAATATGTGAAACCATTGTGTTTGTTACTTTCAAATTTATAATGTTTTACTTTTTTAGTCCATATTAAAACTAAAAAGAGCAAATCAATTTCTTTTATTCTGTTAGGAAAAAATGTACAAATTCAAAATTCTTTTATTTGGGATAACGTTGTAATAGAAGATGGTGTCTCACTTACACAGACTGTTGTATGCTCAAACTGTGTTATCCGAAGGTAATCTTTAGTTCATCCTGGCAGAAATGAGAGATAAGGAAGTTGACCCACTTACATTATCATAGTTGACTGTTATGATTTTTTCAGTAGAATAACAATGAATTTCTAATTTAATGATTAAGTTCCAGCAACTGAAGTTATTTTTTCTCAATTATTTAGAGGTGCTAAAGTCATTGATTCGATTTTGTCATTTGAAGTAAGTGTTTTTGAAATCTTAAATCTAAAGTCTTGTGATACCACTGCATATTAGATGAAAACAGTTTTTCTCACACTTTCTTTATCTTTAGGTATGTATTGGTTCAGATGTCAAATTACCACCTTCTTCAAAGATATCTCTTGTAAATCCATCTGCTTTCGAAGAAAAGTTTAACAGTCTTGACATAAACAAATCTGATGAAAATAGTAAGAAACGTGAGTTGCAACATTTCTCAATATTTTTTACAAGACAGTCAGTCAAATAAATTTTTAAGAAAATGTTGAAAAAAGTTTGAAATTTTTACTTAATTTAACTTTGGAATAACAAAAATAAGTTTTAGCACCTTTAAGTGTGTGTGTGTGTTTTTCCCAAATGGTTTGGAATAAAAACATAAATGTTGTTTGGAGACATTTTGCTCGGCTTTTTTGTCCATTTTTCGAAGATTTTTACAAGGACTGCTTCCAGATTTTTCTCCATAACTTTTTTTCTTCGCAACCAAATTAGAAGAATGATACACCGAAATACCGAAATATACTTAACAAATTTCTCTAATCAGAAATAATTTTTTTTAATAATTTTCAATCTATGGATATTTTATGTTAAACACTGGTACTTTTTTTTGACTCACCCGGTACATATTTACAAATTTCTGTTGTTATATGGGTCCTATGTTCGAAATATACTAGTAAACCGGATAAAATGTTTTACTGAGTTTAACTTCAAAAACGATGGGTCAAATGCTGCGTTCCTGTGTGCATACCCCGTGATGAAAACTTAATTATAAAATGGAAGTGGAAAGTGCACCCATGTTGTAGGACTTGAAAAACTGATAAAAAAAATGTATGGGATCGTTTCGCTACAATCAGCCGTTAAAGAGATATCGTCTATCAAAGATTTTGATGACGTCATAGCCACAGTACCAACTAAAATTTAGGCCCAAATGATGCGTCACCCTGTCACCCGTATTGAATACCCCAAAAACGTCAGTTGTCCCTATTGGTTCTGAAGATATTTGTCCAAAAATGTCACATTCGATTGGGTATGCAATGCAATGATTCCCCTGTGATTATAAAAAAAACTGACGTCATGCCACATGCTACTACAGGCCTGTCAATGAGTGGCGTGCACACGCCACTATTTGTTTAGGCGTGCTACGATCGCACGTGCGAAACATTAAGTGTGGAGTAAATCGCACGCCAACAATTTTATTTTATTTTTCAAAAAAACTTTTTTTTAATGCATTCAAGGAAATATAAATATACTAAATATCGAAGAAAAAAAAACAGATTGTGAAGATTTGAAATAAATTTTAGAAGCTTCTTTAACGTAATAATAACTCTATAATGTAATAACTTTACTATAACATAACTTTATTACGTGATGTATTTTCTCGCATTATGCAGCAAACAAGAAATAATTTTATTTGCATAAACGAAACATTTTTTGTAATAATCTTCATTCATTCAATTAGATAAAGTTTTAGTTAAGTTTAAACAAAAACCTGCTAAAGAAAAAAAATCATTTTCATTCCTATCCTGTTCATTCAAAATTCCCGCGGGTTTTTTAAAATAGAATACTGTAGCATAAATAGAACGATGTCGAATCCAACAACTCCCGTGTTACCATGCGGAATTAAAAACGAAAATTATTGAAACCACAAGTAGAAATAATAAGATTATATACACCTCATTCGAACTTCGTATGAGCAGACCTGAAGTGAAGAGAGAAAGGCAATCAGTCTCCTGTGTTTGGGGTTCACAGGTTAAATCGTCCCCCTTGTTTCACTACCTCTGAGAGAGACTACGAATGTTCACCATCTCAAATTTTCAATCGCACGCCTGATCAAGGAAACCTTATTTTGGTGTGCGGTGACCACACACGTAGTGATTTCTTTATTGACAGGCCTGTACTATATAATAATCGTAAAAAATGCTCTCGCCTCTATGTGGTCACTATTTTATATAAGGCTAGCAACTCGCGTTAAAGTTTCTTACGGCTTCAATTTCGAAAAAGATGTGTGGAAATCCCGCGTTCCCATGTGTGTGTATTTTTCCAAACATTTCGCGTTCGATTGGGGATGCAATGCATTGACTTCAAACCGATGTCATGCACCAGAAATAAACTAATCTCTATCACAACTTAATTTACCATTTTGCGTGACAGACAACGGAGAATGGGCTATTATTATAGAAGATAAGAAAATCTAAAATATAAGAAGGCATCGATAAAATAACTAAAATCCTACATGAAACAAAGTAAGACGACTAAGTACTGTGATAAGTTGAGAATGTAAAAAAATGGAACAACGACCATTCAGTTCATTAAAGTCACTGATTTGTGCTGTGTGAGCATAACAGTATCAAGACTGCAAAGTAAATAATTGTAAGAGTGTAAGATATAGATAAAATCAAATATTAAACATTAAAAATTGCATTAAATAATGATATAAAATGTTTTGTTGAATCGGCACTCTGCAATTCTAATGACAGGCTGTTGTAGTGCTCCCTCCCTTTATTGTTAGCTGTGGCCAAACTCTTTTCGATAAGTAAAGGTGTCTAGTAGCTTTTTTGTAAGATGATTCCATATAGTTTTTTGGTTTTTTTTAATTAATCGCTCAATGCAAGGTTTAAAACCACTAATGTGTATTGAGGTACAAGGAAGAAAGGTGACCATGAACATTGCATTTAAAGTGTTGAAGATTATAATGAGAAGGAAAAACAGACTGCGGTAAAGAATTCCAAGAGTGGAGGAGCGAGGAATGAAACTTTGTTGATAAAAAAGTGACTTTGGGATGTTGACAGTGTGATCATGGCAATCAGATGAATATCTTGTGTTTTGCTTGAAAGCTTTTAATGCAGGGATGAGAGAAGAGAGCTCAGTTGAACATTTTCTGTAAAAGTATTTATAAACGAGGCAAAGAGATGCCATAGATCTGCGATGGGAGACTGTGTCAAGTTAACTTGCAAGTTTATCACCAATAGCATTACAGATATGTTTCTGAATACGATCTAAAAGATTAAGAGAGTCTGAGGGTGCACTACCCCAAATATGGTAGCAATACTTAATACAAGGCAGAATAGTAGCTTTATAGAGGTAAAGAATGGCATCGGGGCTGAGGTATGCTCTCGCACAAAGAAGGGAGCCTACCTTCTGACTTAGCAATTGCCTCAATGTAGGTGAAGTCCTGTGAAAAAGTGATGCCAAGGAGACGAAAGGAGTTGTTTTCTTCCAACTGGGTGCCATTCATGGAAACTGACAGAAAAAAGGGATCTTTAGTATGATTTACAGAAAGAAGTTTGGTTTTTGTGGAATTGAATGTCACCAGCCATTTCTCTCCCCACTCAACTATAGATTGCAGATCAAGCTCAATTTCACCTGCCATTTCTACCTGACTGAACAAATCTGATTTTGGAATACAGGAATAGATGGTTGAATCATCAGCATAGATGGCAAGCTTGGAAATAATGTCATCAGGCAGATCATTGATGAAAAGAAGAAAAAGGGTTGGCCCAAGGACAGAACCTTGGGGAACTCCTGCATTGATGGAATGTGTCGATGATGATTGCCCATCTAAAACAACCTTAAGCCTACAATTACCAAGGAAGGAACTAATGACCTCATAAGGGGACCCTTAACTCCTTATGCACCAAGCTTTTTCAAAAGACTAGTATGTCAAGATGCAACAGCCCTTGCCTCCCCAGATTTTTCTAATGCAGTGTAGATTTTATCAGTTGAGCGTTGGGAGGGAAAGCCATTTTGAGAATCTGAGAAGAGGTTATTAGATTCAAGGTGATTAACAAGAGCATTATTGATTAAGGCCTCTAACAGAGGATGAGAGGAATTCCATCAGGGCCAGTAGCCTTAGAAGCATCAAGATTTGAAATGATGGAAGATATTTTAGCTGGTGTGATACAGCAGTAGTCACACAATGATAATGTTTGATCTAGTTTCACACCAAGATACTTATACTCACTATAGGTGACAATTTGTTATGCCGATGCTCGATAGTCAAAGAGCAATCCTTTACTTTTTGGGAAGTTCTGAAGAGTATGGCTGCGGTTTTAACTTGTTTCATATTGCACATATAGTCCCTTGACTCTAGCCAAGTAACAATTGTCCGGAAATCTTCAGTCAAACACTTTTCAATATCCATGATGATTTTTGTGGAACGTAAATGACAGCGTCGTCTGCATAGGTGAAAGGACTGATTCGATATCATTATAAAAGCAAGCAAAAAGAGCATTGTAAAATGTCATTTTACCTGCAAGTATGGATCCTTGTGGGACACCACATGTAAAATAAGTAGGTTTTGACATGACTGATTCATAGCACACAGCTTGCTTTCGGTTGAAGAGATAATTCCTGAAGAGATCTTCCTCTTTTACAGAGTTGCTGGAACAGAGTTGCTGCCATTTTTGTATTTCGTTTTTTTTAAAAACCAAACTAGTCTTGAGATCACATATCTTTTACTTCAAGAAAAAGTGAAATTTGAGAATGAACACATTTCTCAAATATTTTCGAACTTTCTGTCAGTAGGCTTCTAAACTGATTACTTTTAGCTTTTCTTACGAGCACATAAACTAGCATATTAACTTAATTCCTTTGCTATCTTTAGTTCTATAGTTTTCTATAGAATTACGAAATTTTCGGTAAAATCTATCACGATTGCTCATTTCTGCTTTGATATTGTGATTAAGCCAAGGTGGATTTTATCCTTCACGCGTTTGGATATTATAGGGGTATGGCTATGGCAGGGTTCCCACGCCTCCTCAAAAATCCTCAAAACTCCTCATTTTTTATTTTCCTCCTCAAATCTCCTCAAAAAAATCTTATTTTTGTCAATTTCTCCTCAAATCTCCTCAAAAAAAAATTGTGGCAATGTGTCTTTTTAATTGAAAACTGAAATATCTGTAGTTTATCGGACTACTTATCATCAGCTTCTCTGTTTTCTATTGTTTTGTTTATGTGGATCAATAACAGTTTAGGACCTTTAATCATGTCATGATGTATATCACATTCTAATTTATCTTGTGATAGACATGCTACTATTTTTGTGATTTGAGAGTTTTGCCCAATGGTCGACAATTGGCATAATTGAGTTTGTTTGGCCCTGAAATACTTTCTTACTTCCCATTTTCTTGATAATACAGTCTTTAATTCGATTTTCCAGGGGAATGAAATTTTTATCAAATTAGATAAAGCATGGAATTGAGGAGTGTCTCTCTAATTCAAATTTTTAGTTGGCAAAGTAGAAAAAACGAATTACAGAGGGAAACCTTTGTAAACTTGCAAAAAAGGAATAAGGTCATTCATTTTTAATATGAACAGTGCATTATGAATATTAGACTTTTTCCAAGGATCAGAACAGCTTCATTAACTTGTTTGTTCTTGTCTGCTTGAACTCTTTTGGTAGAAGCACTGCCTTTTTGAAAAGCCTCAACAGTTTTAGATATATTTTTTCCCAAGTGGACACAGTGCTTTGTGGAATTTCAAACAACAATGAAACTTCTTTGTTGGTTTTTCCCTTGTCAAGTTCCAGCAAGGCTTATTTTAACTCTAAAGTCATTTCTTTGTGTACTCGTTTTTTTGGTATAGCCGTTTTCTTGAGTTCTAATGTCTTGTGTTTACAAAATTTGTTTTCGAAATTCAATTTCAAGACATTCGAATGAATGAAAGTTCGAAATTTGAAATATCGTTCGAAACTGTAGTAAGGGCTTTTTTACACTCAAGGAAATCGAATTAGAGAGAGACTTTCTCCGTAGAGACCTAAAATCTAAATCGAATTAGAAAGTGTCGAATTATGGAGGTTCTTTTATGAGAGTTTCTTAAGGAACTTTGACGGTAAACTTTGTTATGTAAAAGTTTTTCTTATGAAGAAAGTATGATGTTTCACGTTTCATTTTTATTTGCATTTCGAACATGCCAATTTAAACTGATTTTCATATTGTTTGTTTAAGGATGCTCAGGTATCTCCTGTCTCGCTTAAGTTAATTAGACTGAATGAGAATAATTGTTCACCTTTGATGGGTTGGCCTTCTGTTCATCATTTGCGAGTAAACTGTCACGATGAAAGCATCGGGTTTGTTTGATAATATGACATCAATCAGGTTGTTTTCCGATACATTTTTAATTTTTGATAACATTTGATAAAAAATTTGAATAAAATTTCAGGAATTTTTCCAAGTACCTTCCAACTATGGTTTACCGGTAGTTGAAACTCAATCATTCATTGTCAATTAAACATTCTTTAACTCTTGTGTAATACATAAAGACATTTTGAAGAGAGTTAATAAGAACAAAATACATGTCGCAATCTTCTGCAGATCATGCTCTTAACTCCCAAGTAGTGCTAAGGATCAATTTGAATATAATAGAAAAAACATAGCTAACACCACATCTTATGTTTGCCATGAACACGATGTCAATCTTTCTTTGCATTTAATATTCAAACTGGAAAAGTAAAAATTATTTTTGCTGGTAAGGAGAGGGACTTAAAAACATGCTCAGCTTAATGATTCAATTTACTGAACAGTTTTTATTCAAATTTGAACGAAACAACCGCCTTAGCAAAGTAGTATGAGGAACATTCATACGAATTTATTTGGCGATTGATTACACGTCTAAGACATCTTGCATGTGTGATCGCATACCTCTCATGGCAAGGCCTAAAATCGCAGAGCTTCCAGAGGCTTTGCTCACCAACCTCTGCCCTGAACTGTATAACTCAATCTTCTCTACCAAAAATAGTAGTAACCAAAAGTGCTTGGAAAAGTCCCTGAATTTTTACACAAGAGTTTTGATGAAGTTGGTGGTCAATATAAAATACATAAAAAATATGATTTTGTATATTTCAGCAAAAGTTTCAGCCAAATGAGCTCTGTATTACCATTTTCCAGATTTTCTCGTCTCAAATAATCAATACTTGTTTTAGTATGAACTCTATCCTTTTTACAGTCTTTTCTTGCAAAATTATATCCATCGATGTTCACAAGAGTTGTTGGTATGGGCTCTTTCAGTAAAATTTCGAACAAATAAAAATAACAAATCAATTTTTCCAACCAAACCACAAATATTCAAATGAACAATACAAAGTTTATTCTTCTTTGATGTAACAGCACTGCAAACCTGTAGCAACACAAGTAAAACGAGCAGTCATGAGAAAGTGCATCTGACCGCCATGATTACTGATTACCGATTTTTAGATTATGATCACAATGTGGTTGGTGAAGATGGAAAAGGTTATGCTTGGCATCCTCAAGATGACGAGGATGATATCATACCTAGTCTCACAGGTCTGTCTTATAAAACAGTGCAGTAAATTATTTTACATGAAATGGCGAAAAAGAATTATGTACTCTACATTTTAGTTTTCAGCACTAATAAATCTGCATGGTTTGTTGTTTATAATAGGAAATGATTATGAAACTTCATCTGATGAAAGTAGTGATGAAGATGAGGAATCGTTACCACCAACACCACCAGTCGAGATTAACAACTGTAAGTTAAATCAGACCATTATCAAGAGTTTTGTTCAAATTAAACTTCTAAAAGTCATCTTCTACCCTGGCAAGAATAATATGATCTGGTTTGTAGCAGAAAATCGTTATAAAACTATGAAATACTGATGAATGAGACATATGCATTCTTTATCTTCTTACTGGTCAAGAAAGCTCCCCAGATAAAAAATTGAAGATGCTTTAAGTTTTTTTCGGGTCTAACATGCAACAAAGTAGACCAAATTGATAACTCCTGGAAAAGGTAAAAAAAATCAAAAAGCTTTACAAACATTTGAATTTTTAATACAACAAAAGAAAATGATTTGTTTAATGAAAAATGAAAAATAGAACAGAACAGATTCCAAAAAAAAACAAACAAGCAAACAAGCAAACAAAAAAGTCCATGCTGAAAGCATTTTGAACAAGAGGCCCATAGGCCTTAAGGTCAGCGCAAAATATATGCTCAAAAATCAAAAGATTATAATCACTTACTTACAAAACGAAAGAATTGCTTTTTAAAACCTGTTACCCCCGTTTTTGGTTGGTAGGCATGCAAATCGAAAATGCAAATCTATTCACCCAAAACAAAGATACATTAAAACCACATGCGGTGAAAAGAACCACGTTACGTTAGCACTATTGAATAGGTAAGTCATCGAATGACAACTGGAGAAGCCTGACCACACATATAAGTTGTTTCCTCTAATTCAATATTTGGATCTATATCCCGTAAAGGCAATTTCCTAAGTGCCAAATAACAAGTGCCATAACATATCACATGCGCATTGTTTTCTAACGGAAGTACCAAAGTCAAATTCATATAAAAACATAAAAGTAAAGAGTATAATCATCGGTAAACGTTTTGAAAGAAAAACCAGGTCGCCCACGCGTTTCCAAAACGATCAATGAAAACCTTAGTCGGGTAATATTTACAGAAATCAAATGGAAAAGAACAACTACAGCAATTACAGATACTTTAATCGATTTTATTTCAGCTTCAATTTTTACTTTCCAGCTTTACGTTCTTAAGCTTGGTTCCCATTTGTGGTTTAATCGCGTTAATTTTACAGATTTTATTTTTAAGAATCGCGTTAATTTTATTCGGTACAATACCTGCTAACATTTCCACTTGAAACGAAATTAACCCCAGAAATTAATCGCGTTGTAAAATAAAAAGTATTTAGCGTAGAGATGGAAGAAGAAGATGAAGAATATTTATTGTTGTTGATCTTTTGAGAAGACGTCGAAGAAGAAATAGAAACATCCGAAATATCCGTAAAAAACGCAAGTTCTGGGTTCGAGCTTTTCAGCGACAGCACCCATGCATTTTTTACAGCATCTTTTTCTTTATAACTCTTTTGACTTTTGTCATAAAGACAAGGGTACAAACGTACCTCTTCAGACAATAATTCTTCTTCGTGAAGTGAGTAACATTTTTTGTCTGCCATGTAGATTTATGGAAACATACAATGTTCTTACAAAATCAGCATATATTTTCTAATCCAGAATAAGATTTTTGTCGGTTTCTTCTGATCTCGGCAAATGAGTATTTAAACGCGGCGTTTATTTCATTTTTGAAATCAAAAAATTTTGTTTCCAACTTGGAGATTTTATTCGCGTTTAACAGTGTTAATATTTAAGGGTCAAAAGGTCAAAAACGTTTCCACTGGAGTTAAAAATCTAACGCGATTAAAATCTACCTGCTTAACGCCAATAAACGCGATTAAACCACAAATGGGAACCAAGCTTTACAAGCATACGAGTTTGGCTAATCGCGCAGGTGAACTTTTCTTTCTGCCAATTTAAGTGGACATCAATCATTAAGTTAAATGATGATCCAATACCAAGCATTTCCTGATTACTAAAAATAAAAGTGTAAAAAGTTATAGGCCCATTTAACAAAATTCAGACCTGACAAAAACTTGCAAACAGATAAATATTATTTTACTTAAGGGAAAAGCTGAATTTATTTATTTCAGGGTGGGTGGGGTGAATCACTTTTCAATTAACCAACCCTAAAAATGTAAAATCCAGTTCATGACAATTCATGGGAAAATTTTTCATTTTCTATGGTTAAAAAAAATCTGAAAAAATTTAGTATTAAATTTTGTATAACTGATGGAGTATGCAGACAGACAGACAAAAAGCAAATGTGCTATCAATATAGACTAGATATATAGCTATAATATAGACTAGAGGCAAAGCTCCTTATAAAGAAAACCTGTGTAGGCTTCGTCAGAGTAGAGTATTGACATGACTAGGAGACTTGCCATGAGTTGCAGCTGCCAGTTTTAAAAGTACTAGCCACTACTGTCAATTTTCCTAATTCAGAACACAAATCAAATTCAACTGTCTTTAATGAAAACCTACACTTGTCAATCAAACAATAGTTTCTGCTATAGTTTATGAGTATGATATATGTTTACCATCAGAATCTTTTCGCATTCAGCAAAATAAGAAAGATTCACGGTACACCATCACTACACTGCCTGAATGAGTTGTTCAAATTTATTGCCTTTTATAAACCGTCCTAACTTTGGACAGCCTTGCTAACTTTAGACACTGTAATAAACAGACCTGTCTGGTAAGCAAAATGCACATAACCAAGTCACAACAAATACTAAAATAATAGTTGAAGTAGATAAAAGATGTTGAAACGCAATAAGTGTGAAGAATTATTGGTTACATTAATAATGCAAAGAACTTTTTTATGATTTTATTTTTTTACAAAAATTCCATATCCCCTAGCGTATTTTTGAAACAAATAACTTTGCCAGAGTTTAATCATCTTGCACGATAATGTGTCACAAACACAAAATGGCACTTTATAGGATTCTAATTTTGCTTGTTTTTCTCAAAATATCACCTCCTTCCCAGGACTTTCACTGATTGAGGATTCACAGAAACAAATGGAACGCACAAATGCTAGAGAAAGAGCATACCTTATTACGCGAAATTAAACCACGTACCTAATTAAGACGGTCAAATTTCAGCTGCACATTAATTAAGCCGTAATGTACATAAGTTGTGAAAAAAATGTGTTTTAATTAAGACGCACCTAAAGAAAAATTATTTGAAAAACAAAAATGGATGAATTCATTTTTTGCAATGAAAGGGTTCTCTTACTCATGAAAAATTACATGTATGGATCAAGTAAAGAATTTTCACCACACGTGATGGCTTTCGATGGCTTGGATGATACCAGCTGATCAAAATTCAGAAATGATTATCTTGTTGCCAACTTTTGTATCAAAGAAACTAAAAATCTTTTTAACTATCTCAAAGTGGATAGGTTTCAATGTTGTCAGTCATGGTTATGAATGTTAATCAGGCCACAATATTGTAGGCCGTGCTAAAAATTAAGCTGCATTTAATTAATTAAGTATGTGGTTTAATTTCGTGTAAGGTATTTGTTGATCTGCGGAAAATTGAAAAGTGACAAGGGACCTTCTTAAGAGTCTTCTAAAAATCCAAACAGACACTATAACTTTCAGATAATACGGGGAAAGATGAAGTAAGAAAATGTGAGCAGGATGTGGAAAGCAATGTCATACACATCAAGTCTGCGTGAGTTCCATGGATCTGATGTTTAGATAGAGCCTTAATAAATCATGTACGTAATGACATTGCAAAGCTCAGATAAGTTTTGGATTTAGTTTAATTGACAGTGCAGTATTGATTATTATTGGTGTGGTTTGTATATATATATATATTGATTGCAGATATGTTTTTTGTGTCCAAAGTTAGGAAGGATATCCGAAGTTAGGGTGATCAACGGTATACATATATATAGTCAGTTTCAAGTATTTAGGCACAGGCATCTGCAAGTATAAATATAAAAAATTCCAGCTGTATACAAAATCTTTCACAGTATGCAGATTGTGATACTATATTTCTCTCAAATGAGCTTCTACAAGTTCTAGTATAGAACTCCCTGCACGAGAGGATTATTTCCATCATCTCAAATCCTTTTTTCTTGTTCATCAAAATTTCACTATAAAACTGCAAAATGGAAGTGCTACCACAAAAATAGAATTAGGATAGAATGATTCAGAATAATTCTCAGTCTCAGTCTAGTCTTCCCTAAAGGTATGTGAGCTATAAGAAAACAATTTCAATCATTGACATATAAATAATTTATGCAACTTGCCTGATTTTTTCTTCTTCCTCAATAAAGTTCTCTCCTATCCAATTGGGGATCATAGTTGTAAACGTCTTGATTCAATATGCTTCAATGTAATTGTAATGTAAATAAAACTAAAAATTCGATAATTTTTGCCCTGCAGTAGTGTTTCGCTCCCAAGATGGCCTACGTTTTAATTAAGGGTGGCGAAATGGTGCATTAAAACGATTAATTCATTTATTCATTTAAGTGAAATGAACCCTCTTTGCATTGTAATATATAATATTTAGTTGCATACTAGCGATATATCTATCAAAATTAAATGTTGTGCTTTGAACTTTCTTATCTTGAACTGAAACATTGAAATTTAGCAATAACGGGCGCTTAATCAGGGCGTGAAGAACTGCGATCTTACTAACTGACTGACGGACTGACAGACACGGGGAAATGAAAGATCAGCTAGCTTGCGGCGCTGACCAATACTCTGTTGGAAACGATCAAAGAAATTATCTGGATTTCATATTGATGTTGTTCTTTTAGTGCACCAGTTTTATTTGGAAGTTGTTGAAAATCTACGTTGTGGTATATTAGAACATATTGCTGCTGAAAATATCGCCTTGGAAGTTAATGCGTCTAAGTAGGTAGAAGTTTCTACTATTACTGTCTAAACAATATGGTGTCATTTTTTAGCCAGTGTCAGGGAAAAAATTTTCTCTTTGCACAGATTTAAATTCAACATCAGTATTCAAGAGCTGTCTCAAACGATTTCAAAGGCTTTGTTGGCACTAGCCTTGAAGGAAGAAACTGATTCAAAACAGGAAATGGTGAAAGAATTAGACCAAGTAAGAAAATAGTCATGATTGGTGCGAAAAATAGATCATCTTGAAAGACAAATTTTCTGATATTGTTTCTGATGTTGTAGGTAATTAGCATTCTGCGGCCACTATTACTAAAATATTTCAACAATACAGAAGGACAGTTACAAGCTATTTTGGCAGCCGAGGTGGGGCTTTACTTGCTGGTATGTTTTTGCTTCAGATGAATATCCAAAGTCAAACATTATATCTTATTTCCTAACCTTTTTAGGAATATTTTGCTTCCCGTCTCCCTCTTTGTGGCGTATTAGCCACATACCTTCACAAAATGTATGACAAAGATATTTTTGATGAAGATATCATATTAGAGTGGTATAAGACCCAACCAAGCGCAATTGATTTTGTTTTGCAAGATAGCATGGTTGAACTGCGAAAGAACCCGGTTTGTATTTCGTGTATTACCGTTTCTTGATCAATGCCCGATTTAAACATATTCGTAGAAGTACTGAAGCGGTATTTCCTCGTTAATTTTCCTAAAATCTTGTTTAAAGAACTTTTTCTGCAGATCTTTCGATCTTAATGACATGCTATAAGTTCCCTATTTGTTTTTTAGACCTTGGTAAAGTTTATTGCATGGCTTGAAACGGAAGATGAAGAATCAGACTAGATTTCTGTAGACCTTTTAATAATGAAAAAATATAAGGACATGCATGAATGTCATCTTGGACTCTTCTAGAATTCTGTCCAATGTATCTATTAACGTTTTATATGAATGTATTTGTGGCATGACATGCAAGTACTTTTTAACTCTTTTCGCTTTCATGTATGACAAAAGTTTTATAACTTGATTGGTTGATCATACTAGGCCCTTTTAACAATATGAATCAATCAAATTAAAATTATCTATGGCCCGACTGTGTCACTAATTACCCCATGTTACCATGGTTTGAGATTTGTGTGAGTTAACTGACCTAAGTAAAACCTTCATACACAACATTGAAATTTTTGACTAGACTTTAAAAACATAACCAATGGTAACACAGACTGATGAAGGAAATTTCCTTGGAGTTGATCTGTCTCCTGAAAATGGTGTTGAAAAAATTATTGCAATGAAAACAGTGAATGAAAGCACGGTTGGTTTTTTCTTGTTTCTCTACAACAGAGTTCTGTTGGTGTAAAACCCAACTAATTAATCATCTGATACCAAAAAACTTATCCACTACAGTTGATTTTGTGCTTGTTAAAATGTGTGATAATATTTCGGTGTTTTCCGTAACATGTATCTGTCAGTAGAACTTACAGACGTGCTTCAACATTCTCTTCAGGGCACCCATCATTACTACCAAATACAATGGCATCCTACCTGGGTACTAGAACAGAGTTTGACCAAGTACTGCAGTCATCTTATCCAAGAATATGTCACATCCAAAAATAAACAGGTGGAGATATTAAGCTTTGTATGCATCCAGTATCGAGTGCATGAAAATGAGAATTTAAATCTAGTGGAGAGATCTTGCCTCGTATCCTAAGTTTTGCGTTTTGTGAATATACACTGAGAACTAACCACATGTTTCGGTTTGTCTTCATTAGAATGATCTAGCTTCGAATGACAAAAACACTTCAATCGATACTGCTTCGACTAATATATCACACAAAGGTAAAAGTTTTAAAGAGTGCATCGGTACATGTGTTGTTAGTTTGCCTTTTCATCGGTACATGTGGATTAATTGTTTGCAGGTTCAGTCTGCAACGGTGTTGTAGTGAGCTCGTGTGGCAGTTCTATTTCCAATGACGTCATTGAAGCCTTTCCTGCGAAAACTGTGTCTAACTTGGAGCCGTTACCAGCTGGTAATTCTATTCTGTTTTCTTGATCGATTTAGTCGTGAAAGTAGAGCTAGACAAGTGAAGCTATTTCATTTTGCGTTATAGTCACCCTCATTATGGAAGCTCCGCTCAAGCAGAACGAAATTGAGGCGACAGGAGTGCGCAAAAGAAAGACTAGGATGCCACTAAAGGCTGAAACTAAATCTCAGGTTTCGCCATTAGTGGAAAAGACTTCCCAATGTCTCGATGTACCTGACCACCAGATAAAGCATGGCGATTCCACAAATTGTGGATTGCAAAAGAACAGGGAGAATTTAAACGAAAAGGATGGAGGAGAGTGTGTTGGTGTGGCTGATAGAGAGGCTTCAGTTGTGGAAGATCCCGACGATGGAGAGTATGTTCCTGACTTGAGCTACGACGATGAAGGGAATGCTCTGGACGAAATGGAGGAGGTGAAATTAAAACGTAAGTTGTGGTTCGAGTGTGACGTCAGAGTGGAGCTAGTTAAACATTTGGTGTTATACCAGTGTAATATGATGTTAATCTTCAGGTGTATAAAAAATTTCGATACTGCAGTGTACTCTCTGTTATTCGAACAACGAAGGGATGGAATAAATGGTTCGATTTACGGAGAGTTCATTCATAAGGTTCATTTACATGATAGGTGAAGAAGCAATAAGTATCGTTTGAATTAGTGAAAGTTCGAATTATAGACCGTATTCTTGTTTTGTAGTCTACATATAGATTGAATTAACTATTAAGTATTCAATTTCTTCTTACACTCGTAGGAAGGAAGTCAAGGAAAGTGACTGACACCGGGAACAAACATACTAAAAAAAGCAAAAAAGAAACAACCAACCAAAGTTCAAGGAAAACAGATGGACCATTGACCTGTGAAAAATGTGGCTGCGAGTATACAAAAAACAAATGTCCACCGTGCTCCTTAGCTACGTGTAAAGGATGTGGCATTAAGTACAACAACTCATATTATAAGGAGAAGTGTCGAGCATGTACGAATAAGTGCAAGCAATGTGGCCAGTCTTTTCGTAAACCGTCAGATTTGGTAAAACATACGGAAGCAATTCACGAACGTATTAAAAAATATCATTGTACAGTATGCTCAAAAGGCTTCGCTGCTAAGCAGTACTTGACGGCGCACATGGAATCGCACAAAGTCGAAGCGAACCACGTATGTCCTATTTGCAATAAGAAATACAAGACAGGGCGAAGATTGAACCGGCACAAGAAAACACACACCGGGGAAAAACCTTATTCCTGCCCGGTCTGTCAACGTACGTTCCTACAAAAGATAGCACTCAAAACACACATGTTAACACACTCGGACGGCCCGAGAAGGTTCCAATGTCTACTTTGCAAGAAAGGTTTCAATCACAAAGTCAGTCTTAAAAGTCATATGTTGAAACATCACGATAAAAATGAGCAGCAAGCGGCTGTTATGATTGGTCTGTGGAAGAAATATCAAAAAGATGAAGCTTGTGCAATCAACATGCAAAACAATCAAGACGAGGTTTTAACCAGAGCATTGAGTGCTGTTGCCATGACTCCTTTGGATAACGAGCAGAACGTTTGCCCGACGAACCCGACCTTTCCGTTTATTGATTTCGGGCAAATCTAAGCATGTGTAGAATCCTTTATTTGATGCGAGCTCTTATTTCTACTGATGTCATCTGAATTGAATCACAAAGAAAATCACATGTGTTTCCAGGCTACACTTCCAGACGGAAGTGGGGCTGTTCTTATATGTGGCTTTTCATTTCAGTATCTACGCCATTTTGTTTTTATGCTCGACCACTTTTTTTATACGTACATATTTTTAACTTATTTTTGAGTTTTACTTTTGTAAATCTTATGTTTTTATATTTATTGAATCGTTTGTTCGATTGCTCTTCTATATATATATCTGTGAATGAATAGTTATTTCGCCCAGTCTGAAAAAGCGCCCAGTATAAATCGGATAGAAAAGTAAAACCTGATGTTGAAAAAAATATTCCGATGTTGATTCAGTCTGAAAGGAACAAATTTTCAGGTTGCAGGTAGTTATTAAAGATAAAAAAAAAGAAGTTTTAAAGTAGCAGGTACTGACCAAAGTTTTCAATGATTTATTTTGTATACTGGTTTGTTTGTTTTTTTTTGATAGATTCGGAGTGAATCCAACTATGAATCAGATGCTGTCATCCCCAATTTCCATTTCTATTTTCACTTTTCTTAAATATTTCTTCCCTCTTGCTTTTTAGAACCTGATATTCTATATAAAATAACACGATGAAATCCGCTTGTGAGGAGAATGCTAACAACATTGAAAAAGTTTTAGAGACCAAAATTGTATACGAGTCAAACGTAAGCATGTTTTCTTCTGTTGATGAACTAGTATAAATCGACATAAGGGTTGCAATAAGCTGTGGAAATCCCTAAGAACAGTAAGAAACGGGTCTGGAAACAACTGACGAATATCAAAATATAGAAATAAAGAAACGAGTTAAACAAATATGATTGGCTAACGAGTTAAACAAATATGATTGGTTCTATCCTGGAGATTCCCTTGCAGAAAACTGCTGACTCAGCTTTCTCGCGAGCTATATAACAATTCTTTATCTGTAACAGAAGAATATTTTCGTTTTTGAACAATTTCAAAATTGAGCGATCTAAGAAAACATTGAAAACCTATCCTTTTCAATTCATAGTTGGTCACGAACTGATAACGAGAGAAGAAAAACTCATCGTAAAATTGTCCTCTAAAAATGCTAACTGCGTCAAAGTTAATCCGTTCAATACAGATGTCATCAAGCCATCAAGTCTTAATATACTTTGACTTTACCTGTTTGTTTGTTTGTTTCGCATGCTGCTTATGAATCGTTGCTTAAAACATGTAGGTTTACAGATGAAGAAGCTGTCCTGTAGTAGTTCTTAGGCACAGGCAGCCCTGTTATGAATTTCTCTTCCTGTCGTTATGGAAATGCATTCACATTACGTCATGTTCATTTATTTTATAGACCAAAGTGCGTTATTACAAAGTTCAATTTTCCTCTTGGATATCAGAGAACTATTTGAAAGAACATTACAATGATTTGATACAGGAATTTTGGAAGGTAGCATTGCTTAATTTCGCAGCTTCATTATTGATCTAATATAGCGAAAAGTTGACTATGGTGTATTGACTTGGGAATTACACTCACTAGGAGAAACCACAAGAGTCGATTGATGTTTTGGTATCACCACCTACAACAGCTGTGTCAAACCGAATAGGTGTGTTGTTATCAAGTTTGTGAAAAATGCAAACGCACTATCTACATTTGAGTTCCATACAAGTAACAATTCTTTACCTTTCTATGCATACCTTTTGAGAATAAAAGATCTGTGAAAGCATAGCTTGTGGTATCTTACTGGCTTTCGTTTTCTAACCCTTTCTAAGGATCCAAAGTGCGCTTTTAGATACCATCAATCCACCACAAACTGACTCTTTTGTGAACCAAGATGGTGGATCATATTGTAGTAGCACTCTTTTTGGAAAGGATGCTGAATTAAAATTACATGTAACTCAAAGCGACAAAAAAAGACAAAAATCATTTACGCATGTGAGGAGGCAACCGTCAACAAGGAGAAAAAACCCGTCAAAGATTCCGATTTTGCTGTCAGATAAAGAAGCTATCGACGATACTGCGGATAGAGATGAAGACACTGCTGATGCAATCAGTCCACCATTGGATTCTACCTGTCCAATCAACTATAACAGCCTCAATGGATCTGATATCGAAAGTGTTTTTGTGAAACCGAAAACACTGAAGGGCAGTGATAGCAAAGGTAACGAACAATTTTGAATATCCATCGATATCCATCGATAACCGCCAACCAAGAATGTTGTATAATGTTGATGGTTTTTTTTGAAAAAGAAAAGATGGAAATATTCTCTTCACTTTTATGGTTGAAAATGAAGTTTGACAATTTGTTTCTTCGACATAAATTGTTTTCCGCTTAAACCGCCTTAAAGGCGCCTGGAAACAAAAGTGATCTTATTTCCCATTCTAGGTTCAAGTTGGACTACGCGTCAGGAGACAAAGTCGAAAACACATCGTACGGTGACCTGCAAAGATTGTGGCACGCTGTTCAACAATTCGTTTTATAAAGAAAAATGTCGTTACTGTACGAACACGTGTCGTCATTGTGGAAAATCGTTCAAACGCCCTTCCGCCCTTCGTAACCACATGGAAGGCGTTCATGAGAAAGCAAAGAAGCATCGCTGCGAAATTTGCTCCAAATACTTTACCACCCGTCATTACCTAACCAATCACATTCTGAAACACAACAGCACGAGGAGTCACGAATGCGATATTTGTCACAAGAAGTATAAAGACATCACTAAGCTTAAACGACATAAACTCATTCATACCGGTATTAAACCATACAAATGTGACGTATGTCAGAGAGAGTTCCAACAAAACGAAGCGCTTAAGAAACACATGTTATTACACATGGACGGCCCGAGAAGGTTTCAATGTCCGCTTTGCAAGAAAGGTTTCAATCACAAAGTCAGTCTTAAAAGTCATATGTTGAAACATCACGATAAGAATGAGCAGCAAGCGGCTGTTATGATTGGTCTGTGGAAGAAATATCAACAAATGGAAACGAACTGTGAAAGTATCCTCAATCACGGTCAGAATGACGTCTTGTCGAAAGCTCTCAACGATGTCGTCATGATTCCTCAAGATAGTCGGGAATATCCCATGGAAACTGACGTCGATCAGTCTCTTCCGCTTCTCAATTTCGGAGGTTCGTTAAACTTGCCGTAAACATTCGCTATGCTTGATTTCGACGAGAGATTTTGTTGGATAAACCATAACCTGTTAAAATGAAGCAAGTACTAAGGGTGTGATTCTATGAGGAGGGTTGGTCTGGCTTAGGTTGAAAGCCGAGTTTGGCTCATTTCATAAAACCTCTTGAAAAATAGAGCGACCCGGTTGCTTTTCTGCTCCAGTTGTGAAAGCGGGTTGGTCCGGATCAACTTTTCTCATGTAATTACGATCAACGTTTTGATAAACTTTCTTAAGAAAGGTGAGCTTGCTATAACTCGACTTTACAACCCAACCCAGGTCAACCCGCCTCATATAATGAGGCCCTAAAGGTTTTATTGAAAGAACATAGATTAACTGTTAATAGCAAATCAATGAAAGGATCATGTGTATACATGCGGATGAGATACTACCCCAATACCTTTCTAGAGTTCTGTTTAAACACCGTGTTAAAGCCTTGTATCATGTTTCGCCTCGTTTCCATGTATACTATTTTTTACGGTTTTTTTGTTACTTAGAAATAAACACTTCTTATTTCTATTAAACTAGTAGAACTAAAAGCAATAAAAATCTTGAAAACTTTTCCACAACACGATATCCACCAACCTCGAACCCAGGGTCTCTTGCCTTTTCGATAGATACGAAATTATATTATTATTATTATCAATTTATTTAACGTTGGTTGTAGTAGAAAATATTAACCCCTTAGAATATTTTCACCCCCCGTGGTTTACGCTTATGACTAAACCTAACCCTAACCCTGACCCTAACAATAACAATAACAAAGAAAAACTAACAAGTCATAAGCGTAAACCACGGGGGGGTGAAAATATTCTAAGGGGTTAATATTTTCTACCACATGGTCAAAGGGCTAATGCCATAGTTTACAAAAGAAAACTAATAAAAACCAACACTACAAAAAAAAGTTTAAAATATACATAAAAGTAACGAATTTTAAAAATTCTATTACAATAAAAATAGAGAAAGAGAAAAAGAGGAAAAAAACAGCATACAATAAATATATTTATGTTCGACAAATTAAACAACTGCAGATATCTTTGCTGCTATCCGCTATCCGTATACCGAAAAGGCAAGAGACCCTGGGTTCGAGGTTGCTTTTCCACAGCACGATGTTTAAGCAGGAATTTGGGAAATGTTGGTGCCATACAGTTTCATTGAGCAAAGAAAGTGCAATATAATCGATTGTAGTTTAGGTGTGCGTTTCCGCATCTCAATGTATGCAACTGTTTTTGAAAAATATATTTTGTTTATGAACTTGTGTAGAGAGATCGATCCACAAGTAATCAGATTTTTAAAGATATACTTGATGATGAATACAGAAAATAAAACAATTAGCCAGGGGCGAAATATAATTCCGTGTCCTTTTTATGCTAAAAGCAACATTTTTAGTTATTTTGAAAATATACGCCTAAAGAAACAAAACTGGGTAGGGTTGCCATCTTGTTTCTGCCCTGAGTGTAATTCACAGACCAGATTAGCCACACCCTAAAAATCAGTAAATTGTTAATAACTACTTACAAACCCAAACTTTGGGAAAGTGCTTGGACAAATGAACTAGATATTTTCTGAAATTTTCAAGTTGATGACGTGATCAATGCCTATTTTACAGACCAGATTGTGAATTTCGCTTTTTGTTTCTTAAAATAGCAAAAAATTCATTTTTTAACAATTTGAAAATGACCTAGTTCGAGACTTTCCGACCTCTGGCTCTGCATGCTGCAATAACATAGTTATATGTAAAAGTCTTACTGTGGGAGCTGGTCCGTCCAGCTAAAACAGTTTCAAGTTGCCCTAAACCATTACGCACATTTGAAACAGCAGACAAAATCGCATCTGCAACAACAACTGCGGAGGCCTTACCTGTTCCACCCTGTCGATGTAAATATCACATCAACTTCTTCCTGAGCAACCTGTTGTCTCAGGAGATTATCAATGTAACCCTTGAAGAACAGTCAATGTTTGAACGTAGTCTTCACACAAATTCTCCATGGATATATCCTGCAATTCCAGGAGATTGGAGGATTGCAAAAGAGTGACAAACAGTTGTCTAAGCTGTAGGGACATTTGAAACGTTGAAGCCTCTTCAAAAATATTGTGCCACTCTGCTCCATCTTGCGGAAGACGTCTAACAATGCAAGAATGAAGAGCAACTTGCCGAGGATTTTTAGAAGAATTATGTTGCATAAAGTTATTTCTTTCACAGCTTAAGTTACACTTTCTAAAACATTATAAATTGTGCATCCATTCTTTCTAAACGTTCATTTGGAACGTTTGAAATACCATAGTTTTAAAAGAACTGGTCCGTGGGCTAGTGGGAAAGGCGCTAAGCTTAGAACTGAGAGGTTCCGAGTTCAACGCCGGCATGGAACTTTCGGTGGTGAAAATAACCTCACCACATTTTCTGCAAGATTCCCTTGTAGGTGTTTCACAGGAAAGCAGTATCCTCATTGATAGCAGTTCATAGAGAACTGAAGAAACTTTCCTGAGTAAAGACTAATAAATAAATAATAAGTAAATAATAAATGATAGAGTTAAGTCGAAACTTCAAGCATGGAAAGCCGAGTCTTGGTCTATTCTAACCTAATCTAACTTAATTCAAAAACCTTCTTTTTCGTATCTTAAATACAGCAAGCCAAAAACGGTGAGCTGGTCTCTAATGAATACATTCGTTACATTGACAATATATTCAAGTCTAAGGTTTTCTCGATTAGGGACAAGTTCGATTCCAATGGATGCATTCTTGTAACATTTATGTTTATAATTTAGTGATTCTCAGGTGGTGTTAATATAAAATTTGGTCAGTAAATTATTGAAATTATCACAGAAATCTCATTGTTTCAGTAAATCAATTGAAATTTGGAATATTATAAGCCCTTACTCCGTCTTCCATAAAAATTCTACAAAATCAGCAAGGACTCATTTTCTTGGTAATCTACAGACTAGAAACATAAAATCACAATTTGTAAAGTCCGTAAAATACACATTTATAATATGGCTAGTATCCCGGGTAAAAACTTTTTACCGAACTTAAGTTCGAAAAGGATGGGTGAAAATTGCCTTTCCCGTGAACAATCCCCGTGACGAAAATTTCAATTTAGGAATTGGAAATGGAAAATGTAACCATGTTGTAGAGCTCGAAAAACTGATCAAAAAAGTATATAGGATCGTTTCGCTACGACCAACCGTTGCGGAGATATGGTCGATCAAAGGTTTTGATGACGTCATAGCCGCAGTACCAAATTAAATGTAGGCCCAAATTTTTTTTTTTTTTTTTTTTTTTTTTTTTTTTTTTTTTTTCAAGTTTCAGATTTTATTACCATTAAAAATATATATAAATACAAGTGTATATCAGATCCTAAATTTTTTTATTACGTAAATATGAAATAAATAGTGATGTAAAAGAAATCATTGGCAAATATTTGTCAATGCCTCTGTGACACTGACATCATACATCGCCGTTGAAAAGTTCTGTGTGGTTCTACTGCCACGGAAGCATGTGTGGATGGCTCTTATGAGCATAAAGTTCAATTTTCGAGATAACCAAGAAACAGTCTCTGAGTATCGTGAATGATCTTCGTTCCTATGCGTAGCGAAAATTTATACTAAATTACTACAATTTTCATTTACATCATCTTTGATTTGACTTCGCTAGCCTCGGCGTCACAGGACAGTGATTCAGCTAGCTTGTTGTTTAAAATTGTTCGGCTACCGGATACATATGCAGACTGAATGCATCAATGAAAAGGCGATTTTTCTCTTGATCCATGATGCTATGAGGTCGTAACGGCTTTTTCTTTTCTCTGAGATCAATTCTGCCAATCGCTTATAAAATTTGCTGCATTCTCGGCCCATGCCCCCAGTTGCAGAAAAAATCAGTGGGGTGAACGTACCATGTTCAACTTCGAGGATACGTTTATTATAAAGCTTCTTCTTCTCTCGTTCATTCGCTTCATACGTCTTCGCAATACTTTGGTTACAATACCGTGCGGCGTTTGGGTTGAACACCCTTATGTCAAAAAATGCCACTTGACTATTGCACCAAAAACTGCGGGAACTGATGTCACTTCTAGCTTCCACGTTCGTATTCACCCCTTGGAACCCGGTTTCTTCACCTGTTAGTTGTTGTAATACAGGCTCTATTTTCACATCTTTGCAAACCTCGTTTAAGAGTGAAGCTGTTATGTTTCGAAGTTGATTATGTCGTAATGATATAAAACCACCTTTCTTGCAGGACAGTGCATGTTGTATGGTAAAGGTTGTTCCACACTCACATTTTTCAGGTAAACGAGTTAGTGACCACCCATATCTGATACGGATCAAATCCCAAAATTGTTGCTTGTTCAGAACGTAACCCTCGTCTTTTAATGGCAACGTATTTAGCCATAGGGATGCACCATTTTCTTGGTTTAGTTTAATCAGCCGTTTTTGGTTTTCGTCTAGATGTGAATTTAAATGCAGCAACTTAGCCTGGTTTCTTTGAAGTTTATCTTTACGAATTTTGTTCTTCAAATTTGCTGTACCAATAGATGTTGTATCATACTGGACTACTTGGTTGACGATGTTGGATTGAAGTTTCTCGGTTAACATTAATGAGTGTGCGTATTCGAATTTTGCTAATTCAGTGAAGATCGGAATGCCAAGGCCACCGAGCTTTGTTGGGAGTGAAAGCAACTGACGATCATTATGAGAACATTTTATGCCATTCGTGATCGCTGGAATGAAATCGGTTGAAATGATTTGATCTACACTTTTAAGATGTTCAGAAATGTTTGGTATTGTTCTCATATAGTACGTAAGTTTGTGCTTATAACCGCTAACAAAGCAGCTATATGCAGCTTGAGGCTCAATTCTTGCGATCTTTGATAGCATTGTTAACTCTTCCAACCAGGTGTTTACTTTCTGTTCATGTATTCGTCTTTGTAGGCCTTCGAACCCAAAACAGCACCGAGATGTCTATTACCACTTGACGTTATCTTGATGTCACTTTCTCGGAATATTAGTTTCGCGTTTTGTAACTGTTCTTCTTTTACGATTAACCAGGATTTACTGGCTTCAGGAAAATAGCCAAATTTGGGACCGATACGGCAAAGTAGTTTCCACCAAGACAATAGATCTTTTGTACTTCCAGCAGCTGTTACATCATCAGCATATGCAGCTGTTTTAGTCAGGGCTTTAGCCAGCCCTGTCATACCGCGTATAACGCGGTATTCCCAATTGTCAGAAAATTCCCAAATTTGTATACATTACGTTTTCCCATTTGATAAAATTTTTATGTTATTGTAGGAAAAAGTATTTAATGTGTTAATAAATACTTTACAGGCCGAATTTACCATACCTTTGTAACGTGACATCGAGCACGTAAACAACTTCGCAAAACAAAATATATCCAAACTAATGAATGAAGAAATCAATTCAACTAAAAGCTGAAAGTCAGCTGGCTGAGATTAATTTTCTATTTTGAATTTTTTTCTTCCAATTCAACTTCTTTTGTTTGCATCATTTCATTATAAATGAGTTCCATCAACAATGTCTTAGTTATTATTTTGAGCGTAAGTTTCGTAAATTTATGTTTGTGGAAACCTCGGTTAAGCTTCCATTTTATCTGATTGTAAAGGGAGTGGAAACTAAGATGCTTTTTAATTTCATTGAATAACACGAAAACAGGTCCTACTGGTACCACTTATGTTTTCATATTCTTTCGTTAGGTGAACAAATGAATTCATATAACAAAGGAAATTTCAAAATTACCTTAGCAACGGTGGCCATTCTCCCTAGCAACAGCAAATTGGTGAATAATCACTTAATATACCTAAGTTATCCATCACTGTCAATTGAGCACGAAAACTAATATAATAATTTGAGCATGTTTTTAAAGCGTATCTACGTGCGCGATTAAAAGCGCGTCTTAAGTAACTCTAGGAGTGCGCCTCATAATGACAAGACTGGAAAGAAAAAATCTATTGGTCAAAAAATTGAATGAAAAAATGATGAAGTTAATAATGTTGGGTTGTTATTTATATGCTCAAAAATCACAGAGAAGTTGATTTTAAAAAGTCTAGATCCCAAAATTTTCTTTGTCACCCAACCATGGTGGGTGACATTTGCCATCAAAAATTCCCAATTCTGGTAATACGCGGTATTTTATTAAGTTCTGGCTAAAGCCCTGTTAGTATCAGCATTGGCTTGAACTATCATCAGTATCAATGGGATTATTGCTACAGCATAGATAGCCATAGCAATCGGGTCGCCTTGAGTAGTTCCTTCGCATGATTTTAATTCGGTACCTCCCAAAACAAATAGTCTCGACGGTAATGAGTAGCAATTGTAGACGAATGTTGCTATCGATGGACAGATAATATTAACATTATGTAGGAATACTTTACGGTTAATTGAGATAACCAAGAAACAGTCTCTGAGTATCGTGAATGATCTTTGTGTGAGATCATATCGGACATGTAGGCCCAAATTTTGCGTCACCCCATCACCCGCATCGCGGACCCTATAAAACGTCAGTTATCCCTATTGGTTCTCGAGATATTTCCCCAAAAACGTCGCGTTCGATTGGGGATGCAATGCAATGATTCCCCGTGATCATAAAAAACTGACGTCAAATGATGCCACGTGCTTTTGGAACGATCGTGAAAAAAGTGTCTCTCGCTTCTACGTGGTTTTACGCGCACATAAGAGGACGATGACCGTAAATTTAAACTAAATATATCACTCTCTAAAATAAAAGTGTCATCGAAATATTTGATCAGCGATAACTCACTAACGGTTGATCGTAGCGAAACGATCCCATACATTTTTTTGCTCAGCTTTTCGAACTCTACAACATTGTTACACTTTCCAGTCCCGATTCCGTAATTGAAATTTTCGTCACGGGGTTTTTGCACCTGACACATAAGTTTTCCATACTGAAAGAGGGAACATGGGGAGACAAGAGGGGGCAAGGGAAAGTAAGAGAGGATAAAAGGGAATTCCTTAGAAAAACCTTCTTCTTTCAGCCAGCCACTTCACGCCTTTGAAAGTCAGTTTAATAATCGGTTAGTTGGACTCCGCACAAGGCGGAATAGATCGCAATGTAAGAGTTCTCTTCTCACACCAAGTCATTGAGATATATGCACATAAAAAAGAGTCAGCAGGGTAATGTTCCATTTCTTCATATTGAAAGATCCATTCAACGAACCCATATGTGCCAGACTTGTTTGCATTTATTTATTGTGTTTAGCAAATCAGTTGCTTGTAATGATTTGGTCAACCGGCTGCCATGAGTGCCACGACGAATTAAATCCAACTTAGGCTAGATTCCGATATGGAGGTTCTACTGTAAAGAATTTAGAAAATTCTGTCTCACGTTACAACAATAAATGTAGTCAGGTGAGTAAAAAGGAGCCCGACTGTAACAATGGAGTCCGTTAGTGTCAAAAAGGAGTCTGAAATTTGTGAAAAGGGAGTCCATCAATCTAGTTCAGGATTTTGCAATTCTCCAACGAGTGTTTTCATCAGTTCGTGCTCATGCGACAAAAACTCATTAGCGAGTCCTAGAAAAAAATTCCTACCGTCCAGCGTATATTTTTTTCATCAAAATCTTTTCACGCACTTGGGATAAGACATCCGCTCGCTTAAAGCGATTTTCCAGTAAGATGAAATCGATACCGTGTTACTTATTGACGCTATTAAGGTATTCAACTGCTTGAACAGGGTAGTAGGTATACACAATAATCAGATCACGAGTTCCATATTAGTAATCAATCAATACTTATCAGAAACCAGCAACCCTCTTGCCTTGCCATGGTACTCTTTGGGCGAAATAACGATTATTGATCAATTTAAAGAACTCGAGCTCGCTGTTAAACAAGTGTGGTAAGCCAACGATGTTAGTGCTGCTAGAAAGCTACGTCCATCCTTTAATTTGTATCAAAAACTTGAAAGTTTAGAGGAAGTTATGCTTATTATGTGATATGATCCAAATGTTGGCTTAGAGTCAAATCAGAACAATCAGTAAAAGAAACCAGTAAAATATTTGACAAATCAGTTAAAATCACAGCGAGAGGAAAAGGACATCTTGGTGCTTGTATGCCTTAAAGTCGAAAAATTAAATACCAACAAAATCTTTAATCGCGAAATTTTACACTCGCAATTTTTTCCAAGGGTAAAAGCTCAAATATTTTGCTTATTTCTCGTTTTACTTCCCATTTAGGGAAATTGAATACTCAGATAAAATATGAAAACTTAAAAATCGCGAAATTAAATAGTCGCGTAGTTTTCTGCCTTTCAGTTAGGTTCTGAAGATTTTCAGTTTGAGTATTGTATTAACATTTTTGACGATTGGGTTAAACAGCTTAATAATTTATACCAGATCAGTGATACTCAACCTCAAGCAGCATTCATTGCATATACTTAAGGATTTTAATCAAAGTTTTCATATTTCCTCAGAATGATTGAAGATTTTCAATCGTTTTCAAATTCCTTCGATACTTTACTAAACGACAGGTTTTTCCCCACAGGAGATGAATGTGAAATAATACGGAATCCCCATCATCTCCTTTCATTAAATCCATCCAAAGGAGGTGTGGCAGTGAATGTCATATCTAACAGTGCTATTCAACAGTATAATGATTCCATGAATGTAACAAAAATTCATGTTGACGCCATAGTTAACCAAGAAAACATCATGCCAGAAAGAGCGTAACGGTAAAATGTTAGCAAATTTGAAAAGTGATGCAAAATCAGTACAATTACAAAAAAAGAAACAAGAACTTGATATAATATATAACAACTTACTCGAAGAATTAAAGCCTATTATTCAACAAACCTGTGACAAAGGCGAAAGTGCACGGCTACCTCCAAGAGCAAACCTAGATCTTAATATAGAAGAACTCAGAGATGCAATTTACTGTGTGTCATGCAATGATTTGCATAAAAGGTGGCTTTGTAGTAAAAAATGCATGATACTTTTCGTGATTTCTTAACATTGTTCTTGAACAAAACTTGTAATGGCGTCGAAAAAAAAAAACAAACAAAAAACATTTAATTCCTATAAACAAAAACACTTGCGATCTGAAATCTTTAAAGTCTGGTAATGAAGCACGTCTGAAAGCAAGAGGTTTTTGGAGGAAAAGAGAAACTGCATTTTTTGATATTAGAGTCACGTATGTTAACTCCGAGTCCTCTAAAAAACCTCGAAACATCAACACACGAAGATGCTAAGAAACGTGAATATCTACAACAAAATACTGCAAGAAGAACGTGAATCATTCAATCACCTTGTGCTCGGAACAAATGGAGGAGTGAGGGAAGAGTGCCGCAAATGTTTAGTCTTTCTTGCACATGCAATGTCAGAAAGTCATGAATGTTCTGTTCTGTGATGATTTTAATGATGGAAATAATTTGATCGGTGAAAATATGGAAAGTAATGTTTAATGCTAGCGATACGAACGGAGGTTGGAGGAAGACGTACCATTTAGCTAGGGGGTTTGGGGGAAATTTTAGATCCTTGGCTTTTGGGGGCATTTGACCCTTTATTTTGAATGAAATTATACTTCATGTCATCGACGATAATGACTAAAAATTGAATTATTTTAAGAAATTCGTAGCTATCAAACGATTCGTATCAGATTAGAACACTAAAAATAGTTGAACCGAGATAAGTCCTTCTACTGACTTACTTCAGCATACAAATACTTCCTGTTGGTATCTTGACGTCCTCCCATCGGTTGTTTCATTTTCCCGTCGGATTTTACCGATTACCGACCGTTTTTTTGCATCAATGCGCTAACTTGAACTAGATTTCCGATCAGATTATACGACGCCGAAGAAATAAGTTTGGATAATTTTACTAGTGGAGATTATTATCATGGGAGTTTAACCACGCTGTTTTTTAATTGGTTTTCACCTTACTGGCTTTTAAATTTAATGAAATATATGTGTTTTGTAAATTATCAGGGATACTAATCCCGCATAAAAACCTTTAACGGTTGAATTTCGTAAAGCAACAAATCGCTGTGCTCTTGACAAAAAAAATCGTGGAAGAGAAAACGTTTTGTCAATAATTTTTAACTGGGAGACTGGATCTACAGCATTTTTTTCCGTAGTATTTTCTTGTTAATATAAGGGTTTGACGGAAAAAAACTAACGTCGCATCTGCGTGGCTTTCCGTCAAATGTATAAAAAAATGACCGTAAAAGAAATAAATATATCACTCTTTAAGATAAAAGTGTTATGCACACTGCGTATTATATATATGACTAGTAACCCGGGTAAAAACTTTTTACCCAACTTAACTTCGAAAACGTTAGGTCAAATCCACCATTCCCGTGTATGTACCCCGTGAAGAAAAAACAAATCATAGAATCGCAATTCAAAAGTGTACCTATGTTGGAGAGCTCGAAAAACTGATCAAAAAAATGTATGGGATCGTTTGGCTACGACCAACTGTTGGAGAGATATCGTCGATCAAAGATTTTGATGACGTCATAGCCGCAGTACAAAATAAAATTTAGGCCCAAATGTTGCGTCACCACATCACCTGTATTGCCAACCCAAAAAACGTCAGTTATCCCTATTGGTTCTCGAGATATATCCTCAAAAACGTCGCGTTCCATTGGGGATGCAATGCAATGATTCCCCGTCACGTTCGTTTCACGGCGGACATTTAAGTTTGCGGACGCGCTAAGGTGCTCCCGTGAAATTTGGTTAAAATCCAATATGGCGGTTAAAGTGGCGCAAATTTTTACCGGGCGCGTGGAGAGGATGCTTCTACTTTCGTGGCATAATTTATGCGTATTTTTACTGAAATATTCGTTTCCAGGCTTTTATAGTAAAGCATGGTCATGGAACTTCTTTAATGTTTGTTTACATTTGGACGCAATGTTGGAAAAACGTAGAAAATGCATCAAATATGTGATATTGATGGAATCCTGGAGGGGTTAGTGGCAAATTGGAATTTTAACGACATCTAAAGTTTTCCCAGTGTCAAATAAAATGGAAAAGGGCAGAGCACATACAGGAGAAGAAACTACAAAAAGCCGCATTGACCTGTATTTTTTCTTTTGAAAGTTATTTCCCTTCAAACACCAGGAAGGTTTTGGAATGTCCTACAGACAAAAAACTTGCAGAGTCTCTAAAACAGAGTAAATGAATCTGTCATCAAGACAAAAGTGTGCACACCAGTAAGTTTTCTACTTCATCCATCTAGTTTTCAGTTGTTTTTTTTGTATTTTAAGTCTTGGGGGAGCAACCAAATATAATGTCAACACGTGCTTCCAACTCTTGAAAGGTTTGCTTTTATACGAAAAAACAGTGTTGATGGATGTTGTTAAATTCTGGGTGAATTGTTCGTCAAATTAAATCCACGCCAAATTTAGCATTTTTGTCCATTCACCAAATTAAATCCTCGCCACATTTTATGAAATTTGTCATTCGCCAAATTAAGTGCATGCCAAATTTTATACACTTAAGGTATGGTTGCTCATTTGTAGCAAAATTCAAGATAAATACTTACATTCACATTCAAGAAACTTTTATTAACATTCAACAAAATTATATGCACATTCAAGAAACTGTCATTTACTTTCAAGAAATTTTTGTTCACATTCAACAAAATTATATTCATATTCAACAAAATTATAATTAACATTCAAAAAAACTTTTATTCATGTTCAAGAAAATTTTTATTCATATTCAAGAAAAAAAATTACATGCAAGGTGTAAAATTACTATTCAAGGAATTTCGGTAACTCAGATCTGGTCAGTAAATTATCGGTCACTAATGGAAACTGATTAGCGATACATGAACAGGCGAAAAACAGATTTTTGAAAAATACCAGATGTGAGGGGAATAAACAAGGACGTAGAATCAAAATATCTTGCTACGTCCCTGATAAATGAAAGAATTATGGAAACTTTTGAGATGGGGTTTTATGACGGCAGTAAAAGCAAAACGAAATAAGTATCAAAATCCAAGAAAAGGTTCGTCAACAGCATAATGTTATATTCATTTTATTGATAACAGTTGTTCGAGTGTAAAAGGGAATGTAATAAAATAAGATCAAATCCGACCAGGTGAAAAAGGTGGGTTTGGGGAATCGAAAACTACAGCTGGTAAAATTTTTTCTTTTCTTTTATTAGTAATGACAAAATTCTGTAAAACTAAAAATCTCTCGTTTCTTAAAATACCCAACAAAATGTCCAGAAAAAATTGAGACTAATTTTGATTCTTGTATTTTTGTAGCACTATTGGAAATCTGTAACTAAAATTCGTGAAGCGAAATAAGTTTCTTAACGAGGAAGAAAAGAAAATGTTTTCTCAAACGCTCTGAATTAAGCCTTTAGCTTCAATAAAAATATCAATGCCAAAGCTTTCTGAATCCCTCAAAAAATTAAGTTGCAATATGCGTTCTAAACATCTTCTGGAAAAGGATTCGATACGTCTTCAACGTCTACTGATGAAAGACCATCATCAGAAGGAGAAGGAGCTCTTGGATCAAAGCCGAACCAAGAAAGGTCATCTGATCCAGGAGTGGAAAAAACATCAGCAACTTGATGTTGTTCTCGATTTCGAACATCCATCATTCCATTCATCCACATCTTTTGTGGCGACCAATTTCTTTCAGTTCTAATAGGATGCCTATTCCAACCTTCGTTAAAATAAAATACCGCTTGGTTGATTCTTGGGAGAAAGATCAAATGTAACAGATATACATCTTCTTTTTATATCCATATTCAAGTGTCCTAAATGAAAGATGATGTTTTTGTATGACCACTAACATTCAATAATTGGTATGCTGTGCCCATTACTCTCATGATCAGTTTGACGAAATACATTGCCGTTGCAATTTGTAGGAAGAAAATTGTTAAAAGAAAGGATGCCAGAAAACTGGTGGTTTTTATGAAATTTATTGTTAAAAAATTGTAATAATTTTCTTTACCTTCAGCTTCCATTGCTTGAAATGCATAGTAAAACTGATGAGCAACGTTTACCCACACATCTCTACCATTCCCAGGTATATAATAAACAAAATGATGATCGTATACAGTTCATCCAGAAAATTTGATAACTCTTTCATTATTTCCCTCACACTATCTTCTCAGTCACTGTTCTTTCATCTTGTTCAACATTTTCCACATGTTATTCCTGCCATTTTCATACGCCATGCGGTTATCTCAGTTTTTCTGCTAATTTTGCAGACCAGATTTAGGTTACGGAATATCCTTGAATATAATTTTGTCTTGCATAAAAGAAACGCTGTTGAATATGAATGCATCAAGTATATAAAAACTTCTTAAGTGTTAAGGGGGATTACCCCCATAATTTTTAGGAATGCATTTTTAATAAAATGTTTGTCCTATAAGTTGTATATACATATAAAGACATGGAAAATATAATTTTTGAAAAAAAATTTTGCACCGTTGCCATGGTAACAAAGAAAAAGTCCAATTTTTGGGCCGAAAACATGATTTACGCCGGCTCAAGTATCTTGACATGTGATTTCTCTTTCCTTGTAATATTTTCTACAGTAACACTACTTAGGTACAGGTATGGGCCAAACCTCAAAAAAAATTTAAAAATTTTCACTATCCATAATGGCGGCAATTCAGATTTTACATAGATTTTTTTAACATCAATAAGGTCCATAAAATCTTTCTTACAACTTAAAACTGATTTATTTGAGGTTTAGCCCATACTTCTCAATGAGATAAAACATCTGTGAAAATTTCAGGTAAAACGAGCCAGCGGTTCAAAAGTTATGCGAGCCGGGAGCTCAAAAAACACTTTCCTAGAAAATCAACAAAATAGTCTGGTCTGTATGTAAATCTATCAAATTTAGCCCTTAATGAGAATATTGCCTATATATATCCTAAAAAGTAATTAAACAAAACCCCCAGCTTCATATACTGTCCCCTCATCTTTTTCATGTTTGTCCATTTTAGATTTTTTAAGTCCACGGATGATCTTTCGTCTCTTTTTCACCGGCTCACTTGATTTGTAAAAACTTGACGACAAACGTTTTCGGTTAATCGTTGAGCATTGCTTCACCATAAATCTACCGGGCTGCATTTTAAGCTGGTCAAAGATCAGGATGGAACTTTTCATTCCAATGTTGAAATGTGCCACAGCATCATAAGTCCCTAGCCTTAGCTGAGTAAGTGACACATACTTGCTTTTCGGTAAGCGTTGCCACGAGCCATCACATGATATTGGAATGTCAACAACAACGTTGTCTTCAGCAGAATTTCCTTTCAGGACCTTGATTTCTTTGACTGCTTCTAACATTGTTTGCTCTGCAACATTCACAACAGTTTTCGTAATCTTTGATACTGCACGATCATAGTTTTTATCTCTCATTGGTGATGGCATGTTCATTTCTTTATGACGCATGACGACCATGACCCAAAGTTCGCATGGCATAGATTACACGTAAGTTTACATCATGTGATTTCTCAACTGGTTTAGATGTGTAAAATTCATGTGAAAATTTACACTCCATACATTTAACGACAAGACAAGAAGCGAATCCCATTTTTTTCGAAAACTTTTCCTGCAGGGTCAGAGAACACAGTTGGCAGACTGGACAAAATAAAAGGGATATAACAGTTGAAAGTACTTCCATGTCAACAAATCTATACCCATCTATGAATTTGTCTTGTTCTTTTGGGATATCAGTTTCAAAGTTTTGTAATTTTGAGCTTGATGCAGTTTTTTTTGGTGTAGTAGACCTACTACTGCTGTGTTGCTGATGGTGAAGTAGAGTCCAAACCTGGATTATGAGTGTGTTGATTACCTTGAAACCTTCTTTTCCCTTTTCCAGTCCTTTTTTTCACTCTATCTCCTTTCCCCATTCTATATAATCAATTGTATTGACAATTCTTAGAGTAATACTGCTTGTTGATGTCGATCAAGTGAGTTGCATGTGAGTAATTTTTCAAACTAGTGGAATGGAGCGCCAATAACCTCTTTCTTGAGGCGCTATGGTCATGAAAATTCGTACACTAGTAGGTCTCTATGTTTTGACTTTATGGAGATAATTTCAGCCGATTTGTTTATCTGGTTCCTTAGAAAAGTCCATCGCAACGGGTTGTATTGTCCGTTGCTAAGGAGAATTTTAGACGTAGACAAAGATACTTGACTTGGTTAAAGGGTCAAATGACATTGTTTTACCAAAAATTAGGTCCTCAACTTTTGAGATCACGTTCTGAAAGGATATAAAAAGCTAAATTGAAAAAAAAAATTTTTTTCAAAAAATTTCAAAATTATGGGGGTAATCCCCCTTAACGAATCTTTTGTTTGAATGTGAAAGAAAATTTACTTAAGAATGTAAAGTTTCTTGAACATGAATAAAAAATTCCTTGAACGTAAGTAACAGTTTCTTGAATGTGCATATAATTTTTTTGAATGTGAATAAAAATTTCTTGAATGTGAATGCAAATGCGTATGTTGAATTTTGCTACAAATGAGCATCCATAGCGGATACCTTAAGGGAAGAAATTGTTTGCGTAAGAAATTTTTGCGGAACTTTTCTTTTGCGAAATTTATTTTTGCGGATTTGGCTCAAATTCCGCAACAATTTTTTCCCTTAAGGTACATTAAAATGTATGTAACCACCTGTTATGCAAAAGAACGATATTGTATTAGTGTGTTATATTTTATGCAAAATTTTGTTTATATGTAAATATTCTGTAGATATGTAAATATTCTGTAGATATGTAAATATTCTGTAGATCTTATATATAATAGCGAGTGTGTGTCACACTTTTATTTTGGAGAGTGATAAATTTTGTTGAATTTTACGGTCAAAATCTTCTTAATCGTGGTCACATTTTTCGTTAGGCCATCCGTTTTTTTACGATTATTATATAGTAGCAAGTGCCGTGACGTCAGTGTTTTAATCTATCACGGGGAATCATTGCATTGCATCCCCAATCGAATGCGACGTTTTTGGGGAAATAACTCGAGAACCAATAAGGAAAACTGACGTTTTTTAGGTTCCACGATACGGGTGATGGGGTGACGCAACATTTGCACCTAAATTATTTTTGGTACTGCGGCTATGACGTCATCAAAATCTTTGATCGAGGATATCTCTTTAACGGTTGGTCATAGCGAAACGATCCCATACATTTTTTTGATCCGTTTTTCGAGCTCTACAACATGGGTACACTTTTAAGTCGCGAATCCGTAATTAAAATTTTCGTCACAGGGGGAACGCGATATTTGACACATCGTTTTCGAAGTTAAAGTTGGTAAAAATTTTTTACCCGGGTTACTAGTATGTAAATATTCTGTAGATATGTAAATATTCTGTAGATATGTAAATATTCTGTAGATATGTAAATATTCTGTAGATATGTAAATATTCTGTAGATATGTAAATATTCTGTAGATATATAAATATTCTGTAGATATATAAATATTCTGTGGTTTTAACATCTGCTACAAAGCTGAACTGCTATTGGATTTCTTTTGCAAAACATGGAAGGAAACCCCTTCTGCTTGTTTTGTGGTGTGTCGTATGGACGGAAACCCCTTCTGCTTGTTTTGTGGTGTGTCGTATCACTATTTGAAAGAAGTTGGAACAATTATGCCTTAGGTTTTTTACCCTAGCTTCATTCCTTGTGATGAAATTTTTCTTTCCATTCAGAGAATTGGAATAATTTGTTACAGTTTGAACAAAACAGCTTCACCAACTTTTTTACATTCTCCAAACAGACTGCACACATATCTGTCAGTAAAATTATAGGCCACCCTTTTTTTAAAAAAAAAACAGGCAGCATTGATTCTGCAGATTATTGAGGGATTACCATGGAAAGTCACTGGGTCGTTTGGCAGCTTTTTCCTACATATTCTGCATGTTTTTGCAGGTTATCTTCATGTGAGGCATCGGCCATGATGGATTTTGGGGTTCCTCAAAAATATTTGATTTTCTTCAAAACAAAAAAATACAGGACAATGATTCCAACACTAATACTTAGAGGGAGGGTTCTAGCAAATGTGTAAATGATAGGTTTTACTGTGAAAACTTTAGAAAAGGTGTATTTCAACGCAACGACGCAAATTATTGAAACTTCAGTAAGTAAAAATAAACTATTCTACCTTCCTCTGCTCAGCGGGATCAAAAATTTCCAAGATTTTATCCATGATTGTACTTTCCTGTTCTTCTGTAAAAGGGGAGCATTCGTCAACAACTGTTAACCTCTCTACGCCGAATTAAGCTGCAATTTAGACAAAACACTTTTTTACTATATAGTGAAGATTTAAGTGAGTTACCTTTCTGTTGACCACCTGCCTTGTATTGCTGATGTCGTTCACAATGTCTAATAAAGAAAATGATATAATTAGTTTTCAGAAACTAAGGTTAACAATCTGGAATTGAAGTTACTCAATGCTGGACTATACCTTCCCAGTAAATATAGATAAAATTTGACTGTTTAGATTATCCATCATTTTTTTGATGGTCCCAATGGGAACATCTTGCACATTTCTGAAAATGCATAAAGTTTTTATTTTATTGGGGTTTCAGAAGATATAGTTAATAAACAAGCCTGAGAAGACATCCAATATTTACTTGTATTTTTTCCAGCTAGGGCAAGCAACATTATCTTCACCCTGTAAGATAACCTTTTTAATGTAAAAGATATGCAGGGCAGGAAAAAAGGAAGACATTTAAGAAGACTTAAGACTAAATTAGGACTAAAGTAACATTAATCTCACCATGGTAGCATATAGCATCGCAAAACTAAAAGAGAAAGGACATGGTAACAGTAGCTTTAGTGACTATAGATTTCGACATGAAAGAAAATGTTTAATACTCCAGATAATTCCATATTTCAAAGTCTAAAGTAAACTAAAGATTCATAAGAAAGAGAACCAACTACCTACATTGAAGAGTTCGTATTAGTTTTTGACCTGAGGTCATCGATGAATTGATAATTCAGTGGATTGGTTGCATAGTTTCTATGCTCAGTTCCAGTCAAATGCTAAAACAAAAAAACTAATTTAAGGCAAGAGACTGTGGTAAGAACTTTTGGGAAGTTTTTCGATAAGTAGTTTTCGAAGAATGGGAACTGAAATGAGTAATGTTTGGTAGAATATAATTAAGTACATTTGCAGTCATGTTCAAAACTGTAATGGGCAAGCCTTTCATAACAAATACCTCATTTAAGTCTTCAAACTTTGTGTCACAGCATTCACAGTAGCCATAGTCATTGCGAATTATTCTTTCGGGATACTGAAACTCCCCAGAACTGGTTGAAATTGAAGGAACTTTTTCCTCATAGAAAAGTGTATAACTTAAACTGAATGAATAAATTTAAATGTTTATCTGAAATACATCATAATCTAAATATAAAATAAACAGCTAACCATTCTTTGTCTTCAATTTTGAAGAATGGCTCTTTCAGTGTTGTAACTTTAGCTGCAAAGGAATGAAACAACACCCTTAAACATATCACCATAAGAAAAAACATGAATTGCTGTTGGAATATAAAACTTCTTTTTATCAGTTAGGCTTACCAGAATTGGGCATTAATCTTTTTAGAGCAACCTATGGGGATAATTTTGACATGTATTTCACTTTCATAACCATTGACTATTTCCATAAACATGCAATGTTCATTGTTGGATATATTCCTGCAGAAGAATCCCTACTAAACAAACACAATCTGTACATAAGTACATACTCTACAATTAGGTTCTGAGTTTGTTTTCTCAATCGCAATAACCTAACATGAAAATAAAATTAATGAAGATGGGCAAGAAAAAGAATTCCTACATATTTGCTAAGAAAAAATAAAACAAAATAGATCTCATAAAGTCCAAATGATAAGGTAAACATAAGAACTTGAGCATTAACCATTAATATAAAACAACAATAAACTTCCTACCTGTACATCACTCTCCGAAACAAACTCTATCTCCACTTCCTAAATGATAAAGTATGCTAACAAAAGATCTTCAAAGAAACATAAAACTAATCAAACAAATCTATCTGATTTTTTTGTCAAATTAGGATAAAAAATAAAAATTGGATTGCCTACCACTGGTTTGTAACATGGAGCACAATACCTAACCTAAAATTAAAATAAAACATATCACGATACTACGATCTGATATTATAATATTATATATATAAAAATGGTATTACATACATCTGACCTCCACCATAAATCATTGGATATATAGCTGTATCGCAATTCACAGCCAGGAAGTATATCCACAATGGCCACCAAAAATGAATGGGGAATGTTTCCCACTACAAATTTCTTCAGAAGACAGTTGGCCAATTTTGGTGGAGAGTCATTGACAAATCTTCCAAGACTTGTTGACAAAGTTGCATCTATACTAGAAATAAAATATACTGTGGTGTACATATTTATGAAGTATAATGAAAACTATTAGAACACAACTCCCCATATAAAAGGTAAATCAGATCAGTTCCACTGGTTAACATTCTTTCTTACAGAAAAATATGCATAATACATCACATTTCATAATACAAATTTATTTAATGGGTTTATTATAACTTCTCTGTCACTTGAATTTAAAATAGAGAGTAGTAAGAGTAAAAATGTTTATTATTTTATTTATTACCTTTGTGCACAATAGCAAGTCTTATATTCTGTAATTACTATGTCCTACCTTAACTTTTCTTCCTTAAATATCACATCAAACATAGAGCAGCTAATTTTTCTTTTTCGATACTCTAAAGCCTGCTGCTGCGCTTGCTTGTTTTTTCTCTCGGAAAAGGCTGTGTAACTGAGAACGAATGCTTAATGAAGTATTATCCAAAAAGGGTAAAACAAATAAAAACGGTTTTTTCGGAACGGTGTGAACCTCCAACTTAGGTCGATAAAGTCTATTGAGAAAGGTCCTAATACAAGAATTAATCATATTTGAGGGGTAACCATTCTTCTTAAAGACATCTTTAAGAAAAACCGTTTCCTCATGGAATTTACAATAGTTAGAACAAATATTAAAACAACGATGTAATAAAGAGTACATTAAGTCATGTTTATAAAATGTAGGTATAAAGCTATTAAAATTAGTATAGACACCACTAAAGGTTGATTTTCGGTAGATATTAGTTACAAATTGATTCCCTTTCCTTGATACAAAAACATCCAAAAAGGAGAGAGTAAAGTTATTCTCAATCTCCTTAGTAAATGAAATGCTTTTATGTGTCGTGTTAAGGTAGTCATAAAATTTGTCTATATGATCCGGGGAAGAAAACATAACAAAAATATCATCTACATATCGTTTAGTGTATGTAGGCTTAAATTTAACAGGGCATTCATCAAGCCATTTCCGTTCATAATAGCACATAAAAGCATTGGCTAAAGTAGGTCCTAGCGGTGAGCCCATGGCTACACCATCAATCTGTTTATAATAGCAACCGTCAAATATAAAAAAGGATTCAGTAGAGGCGAGTTCTAAAAGTTTACGAAAATCCTTTTTGGAAATCCCATTGACCTTAGTATTGGCTTCAGGAAACAATTGATCAACACAAATATCAATGGTTTCATGAAGAGGAACGTTCGTAAAAAGAGAATCAACATCAAAACTAGCCATATATTGAAGAGAGTTTTGAGTGCAGATGTCATTAGCAAAAGAAAAAGAATCTTTGACAGTAAATTCATTGGTCGTAATAGTAGCTAACAAAGGTACAAAAAACCTAGCTAAGGAGTAACTCTTTTCCAGCTGGTTATCAATTTTTCGAAACTAAGTGGCATCTTTAAGGAGCGATTTAACGGCGTTATGATAATCATGCTTATTAATGATAACGACTACATTACCCTTGTCAGCTTTTTGAATGACAATGGTTTAATTTTATTATTTGTATTGAAAATAAAATCAAGAACGCTTGTAAACGTCTGTACGAAAAAAATATTATTACTGAAACTGTTTACAAAAAACTTAGCCCTTGTGGTTCTCAGCCAGGTGTGTGATATGGCCTCCCTAAAGTCCACAAGCCTTGTATTAACAGTGTGCCTCCATTTCGACCTATTTTATCTGCTATTGGTACACCTAAAAACCAGACAATCTTTACCTTTAGAATCCGTTAATTCGAACACTCAAGGGACCGGAAAATTTGTTCGAATTAGCGAATGTTCGAATTATCGGATGATTGGGAAAATTAAGAATTGGGATAGAATTTCTTACATGTTTCTTGCATGTCGACAACAAACGTGAAGAAGTGACAAGAAAGAATGAAAGAATAGAACATTCAAATTTTCAAAATCGAATGTCTTTAATATCGAGTGTTTCCATAATCAGAGGATTTCAGAATTGAACGTTTTACAACGCTCTGCAAAGCCGTGGATTTTGGGATAGAAGAAGAAATACTGATTTATTGTACTCAAGGAAAACATAATGTCTTCCTATAGGTTACCATTGCTTATGGAAATATGGCAGTCAGTACTAGAGAGTCAAGTAAAACCAGAAAATGAATTTGACAAATACGTTGTTGCAGTCACACAGAACAACGTCATGGTTGGACATTTGACAAAAGGAAAGGGCGGTCGCTTTGTAAAATCAATCTCATTTTTTCTTCAAGCAAGCGATGACAATAGCTGCAAAGTTACTTCTGAGAAAAAATTTAATCTTGGTGATAAAGAAGGACTCCAAATACCTTGTAAACTTCATTTTACTGGGAATGCACACTTTATTGAAAAGTTGAAAAAAAATTTTACCACCATAAGAAAAATGTCTTCATTTTCACTACAGTTTTACATTAATAGTGCGCAAAAGTTCGAATTACCGAGTGGTTTTTAGCCTAGGGACCGAAAAAATTGTTCGAATTAACGAAATGTTCGAATTAAAGGAGTTCGAATTAAGCGGCACAAAATATAAGACTTTATTAGACCAAACTCAAGGGACTGAAGATTTTGTTCGAAATAAAGAATGTTTGAATTAAGCGGCATTCGAATTAACGGATGTATACTGTATAATAAAAAAAATTTTATTCTGTTTGTACACTATTGACGTGATCATGGGGAGGCGGTACGCCTCCGAAAGCTTGTCGAATATAAACATGGAATTGTCGAAAAACTTGTAGTTTTTGCTTGTCTATTCACTGTAATTTTTTCAAGACAGCTTGCAACGTGATATTAAGTACACAACATGGTTACCATTTTGACATACATGACAACAAAGCACATTTTATTACAGACCAATATTGAACATGAATATAATACAAAATATATACAAAATACCTAAACAAGAAAAAGACTAAAAATGGGACAAAGCATCCTGAGCAAAAGTCTGCTGCCTAACGTGTGTCAAGTGCCTTAGCTGCCACAATAAGCGCCCAGGTTCCGATTAAGCGCCCAGGTCCAAACTGAAACCGCGCGTTTATTTAGCAAAAACATTGAGAAAAACATATTGAGAAAAACATGGTTTTTAGATGAACATATTTTTCAGCATAATGTAGGAAAGTCATTTCATAGTGAGAGCATTTATCGCGCTTTGTTTGATGTTGGTTTTTTATATAACACGCTGGGACAACCAAGCCAACTTCACCTTCAGACTTCATGCTTATAGATGAAGATAGTGAAGATGATAAAAAAGAGGAATTACACATATTGGATTAGTATCAAAACGGAAAAATATTCAGTGAAAAGATAAACTGTATTAGTGATTTTAGTGATTTTTTTATTAACCGCCCAGGACTAAATCAAGCTTCCCGTCCGTATAAGCGCCCACCGTATAAGTTAAAAAAAATTATAAGAGCCCAGGGCGCTTAATTGGTCATTTACGGTAACTCCGATGATTTCTTCTTTTTGCTCAAAAATCCTGCGGTCGTTGTAATATTTTCAGCCAATAGAATTCCTTAATTAGCGGGATTCGGAAAAATCATGTTTCGTTTACACGAAACTATTTTTCTATAGATTTGTAGGGAATTATATACAACTTAGTAGAGTTGTTCGTGAATTTTTCCCTACAAAACTTGAAGTAATAAGTAATTAATTTTTTTCGTGTAACAGGCTCGTCAGATTTACGAATCTCCCTAATTCAGTAGCGTTCGCCAGGGTCTTCTTCGCCGCTATCCGTATATCGAAATGGCAAGAGACCCTGGGTTCGAGGTTGCTTAAAAAATGCTTGTAAAAAACACTTTTAAAACGTTGTTACACCATTGACATCACGTATCTGGTTTATGTTGTTCTATTGCTTTGACAAGCTCGTAATACGTTTAAAAGGATATAGTATGGCAAGAGTAACAGTCAAACTCAATGAACCAAAGGCTGTCATAAATTTGAGCACTCGAACCGACTACGCTGTTGCCATTGAGAATTCCACTTAACTTTGTCCAAGATTGTAAGTTGTTGTTGAGAAGGTTAAATTTGTCCCATGATTCCTTTCACCCTCTAGTATAAGAAATGCGTGCACAACTTGTGAACCATATAGCCTCTGCAAAGTCCAACGGCTCAATCTGCTCGGATAATTACGCCTAATGAAAACTTCTTTTAAACAGAGTGTGTCCATTTTTATGGTTTTTGTCGCAGTCCGAATTCAGCAGGATGTCGACCCGTGCCCTCCGCCGTCCTTTGTTGTGTATAGACATGGACGTATCAAAAGAGAAAAACTTTTATAAATCTATTCAAACAAACTTCGCTTCGGTTTATTGAACTTTTGACAAAAGCAGTTTTGAAACTCCCTCAAGTGCTGTTAAAAATATATACAGTGTGTTTCAAAAATAAGGTTACCCAAAAAATTATTCACTGTAGCGTTTGACATAATTGTTAAAATTTCAATATCATTTTAATGTCATTGGATAGCCCTTCTATTTCTCTTTCTTTTGGTATAAAACTTTTCCTATTTTAACAATTATGTCAAACGCTACAGTGAATAATTTTTTGGGTAGCCTTATTTTTGAAACACACTGTAGTGTTTTTAGATTTTTTACGACTGAATTACTATTATATCGAAGTGTTAATTGATCATAAAAAGTCAGACTAATAAAATGTCGGATAAAATCCCTTATAACTTTTGGAATATTTTACATTTCAATGTGATTTTAATCTCAGCGGATAGCCCTTCTTTTTCTCTTTCTTTTGGTATAAAAATTTTCTTTATCCAACAATTATGTCAAACGCTACAGTGAATAATTTTTTGGGTAGCCTTATTTTTGAATCACACTGTACAGTGTGATTCAAGACTTTGGCTTCAAAAATTTTCAGCGCATTTTTGAAGAAAATGTCCAATTAATTTTTGAAAATTTTATATCGATGGAATTTCTTAACGATCAATGTCATTGTTTCAAAAAATCTTTTTTTTTCATTCACATCTTAATCGACCATTAAAAATTTCATTACACTTTTCCAAGACATTTTCCTTATTTTTTCAAAAACCACTTTTTCATTTTTCACAAAAATATACTAGCGGAAAGAACTTGAAAATGGCTTTCCATCGATGTAAAATTTATTTTGAAATTCGGTATATTCATTTAAAAAAACAGCTTTAAAATTTCCGTTTCCAACATTATGAAACATACTGTACATGTTTCCATTGGCTTCCATGATCGTAACAACCAACTAGAAATAAATTTACAGCTTTTATGATTATTTTGAAGTCAGTTTTTGATAGTTTCTGATTCCTCGTGACTTCTTACAGTCTCAAATATGAAATTTTCAGAATTAAATGAAAAAACATCACCCAGACGTCTTTCAAAGTACCGATTCTTTGGATATAAGTATATACACAAAATACTTCCTTACCCGAGAGATTTATCTTAATTCCGATCCAAAATTTTTAAAAAAGGTTGAGTAAGTTTTTTGATACTAAAGAATATTGCATATGTATCTGCAAATCGTATTTTCTCTCAATATTTTGATTTTCCATATCGCATTTAACCTAAAGCGTCGTATAAACCCACCCGTGTGAACCAAAATCCAGTGAAATGCGAGGCGAGGATTACATTATAGAAATGCCGGCAGATTAGATTTTAATAATAGAAATGAAAGGCTTTAGTATTAGTTGTGAGTCCTCTTTTTATACGTCCATTGTAGAGACAACCCATCAATCGTTGACACGATTCTTAGGGAAAGAAGAAATGCAGAAAGTGATTATTTTACTGTCCTTATAAAATGTGCTAAGAAATATCAGATGATAAATAAAGTTACAATGAAGATTGTTAATCATGAAAATGTAAAGTGCCAACGATTGGTTACATACATCTTTTTGATTACTTTTATTCAATATCATGCCAGCAATGTTTATTTATTACATTTAGACAAACCACATGACTTTTTGCAATTCTTGGTCATGTACCTCTCAAATCGACCTTTACAGTATCCACGTCTAGCCCAAGTCGGGCAGCTCCTCTTTTTGTCAGGACCAGAGCAGGATAGAGGACAATTTTGTTTAGTCCAACAGAGGTTGCAATATCCTTGTCGAGCAATAAGATTGCAAAATGGGAGTTTATCTATGCAGGCTAAAGGAAAATAGAATAAAAACTAAAATGGTTATAGAAATTATAAATATAAATAAATGAAACTTTCCCCCTAGTTGAATGGATTCAAACAATTCTCAACGATATAAAACAGTTTGGTGTTAACGCCACTCAGAAACAGATACATCCAAACGCTGATAAGAAAGATTTGACTGGTACTTACTGGTAGGTAATTCTAAAAAAGAAAAGAAAAGAAGTTTATGCTTACTTTGATTGCTAATTATCTTTTAAAAAATATGGCTAAGAAAAATTAAGGGGGATTTTTATATATTTCCCCATAGGGTGAAATATATGTTAAAACCGACAGTTTCCTTCTCCTTCTTCTCCTCTGTTCACTTTTATAGCCACGGTTCAGTATATAAAAGTATTTAAGAATAGAGGCTAGTGTACAGTGAGGCCTTTTTTTAGTCAGATGGGCAGTAGAAGACTTTTGCTTTTTCCTGGCAGCTTTTAAAATGATTCAAAAGATAAAAGGTCAAATGATGGAAATAAATTCAGTGGAAATAGTTCAGTGTTGTTGTGTTGTGTTGTTATGAAAGGTTTTGTAAAAACGTTTGAATGAACGTGTAAAATACAGAAAAAAATTGTTTTGTTTTTGTTGATAACAATGTTATGATGATTGGTAGTTAAATGCTTGGGACAACAAAACATTGGAGCTGTGATTTCAGTGCAAAGGCGAAGATTTGTTTTTATTTTACATCCTGATATAACAAGGTAATGTATACAGAATGTATAAATTATGTACATAATAGCCTATAACTGAACTGACACCGCACGCACTACATGATGTACAGCCATAGAGGAAACCTTTTATACGTGGAGAACAACCAAAACAACCAGTTATGTTAATTCAAAGAGTACATTACAAAACAGTAAGTAAAAATGTGATGCCGTATATCCAATAAGAAGTTCAGAAAACCAATTACGTATATTATATATATTTTTATACACAGGATTGAGACAGATAATAACTTGAAAGAATCTGGTTGAATGTGCTTCCCTGGCCTTCGATAGCCTGGATACTATGGATTACTTCCATGATCACGTTTTGATACTGTGTTATGATATTTTATTTTGTAAAAAGTATATAATATATTATACTGTCAACTTTCCTTACACAAACAAAAAAACGTACATCAAAACACAATCCAACATTTGAAATGCTACACAGTACAAATTTTGATTGCTTTCAATAGTTATTTGCTGTCTACCCCAAAGTATTTTTAATACTCTAGACTGTAGTATTAAAATTAGGTTTGACAATTTTCTTTTCTTTTTTTGTAAAACTGTAAACAAATTTCATTGTATAATGTTGTAAAATAGATTTATACGAGTTACGAAAAGCTGTGTTCTGCTGAATTACATTGTTTGCCATGATGTTACTTTATAAAGGATGTCAAGCTTCTGCAACAATGAAGATCATGTGTTATTATGATGATTTTATCTTACACATTGATGCAGTTGTTGATATTCAGTTGTTCCAGAAGAAATATTAGTTGCATTTAGGTCTTCCAATTTATAGCTTTGTCCATAATAACTTCTCAATGAAGCAAAAATTATAAGAGAAACCGTATCATATGACCATGAATATCTTCATTTCGTAATAAGTTCGAAATAAGTTCTTTTGTGGTATTAAATTGTGGTATTAAAGTGGTATTAAATTGATAAGTAAGTTTCGCAACTTATGGGAAATATATACCGTATTTCCTCTAATAAACGCCGCCCTCTGATAAACGCCGCCCTCTATTACACGCCGCATTTATAGCCGAACATCTGTAATAAACGCCGCCTTCTAATAAACGCCGCATCTTTAAAAGCGGCGTTTATTAGAAAACAGGCTAAACAAAAATTAGTGTAAATAGTTCAAAAGTTTTGTTTGTTTTCTATCAACAAATTCTTCCACGTTTGCATGAATATTTAATGTGTAATTGATTGCTATAAAAGTTTTCCTCTCATAGAAGAGAAAGGAAGTGCTCGTCTTTGATATTTTTGTGAACAAATCTTTTGTGTGAGACAGTTTCACGCAATCTTTTGTAACCTTTTGTAGGATAAGAAGATATTGTTGTTTAAGTTTGCTTTTATCTCATTTGTCATTTTGTAATAAGCGCCGCCCTCTAATGAACGCCACCCTCTATTAAACACCGCATGCAAAAACTGGGATTTGTAATAAATGCCGCGGCGTTTATTAGAGAAAATACGGTAGTCGAATCTTGTTATTATTACATCAACAAGTCTTCGAATGAGAAAATGTTCATACGCTTAAATTTCAATGGAATCCAAAATCTAGCAAACCTTGTGAACCAGTGATATATTTGGAAAATAGATCATGACCAAGGCTGATCACTCATACTAAAGAAAATCAAAAATATTAAACTCCTTACTGCAGCCTGGATTCGGGTTGTCTGTTGTTGTTGATCTTGTTGTTGTTGATGTTGTTGGTGGTCTTGTTGTTGTTGTTGTTGTTGTTGTTGTTGAGACGACGTCATCACATTGATAATGATCGTTCACTTGTTTTGCGTCAATTTGTGATAAACCACCATACCACGGCTGTCCGAAGTTACGATTCGGATTTCCTCTACGAGCTGTTATTGTCTTCTGGCCATTTTTACTGAAAGCGGTGCTAAAGACAGAATTTTTCAAGACAAAAATTGTCATTGCATAAACAAAATAAATAAACAGATAACAATAGCAATCATTTGATAATTCTTCAGAAACTTACTTTGAGTAGTGCATAACGCTGTCATAATCATAAGGATGGCCATAGGCAGATGATCTGTGTTTGTCAAAGTTGTGCTCCATACCTAGAAGAAAAAGAAAAAAAAGGATTAAATCCGGATCTCTATTGGACGAAAAAGAGCGAAGTGATTTTGTTTTTGCGGCCAAAAATCTTCAAGACATTGGAAGTGTAACATTAAAAGGTTTCGTCACTAAAAACATTAGATAAAATCAATAGAGCTATTGTTATATGGATGTGATTTCGAGATGAAATTACGTTTATGTGTTACCAGAAAAGATGTTTTTGTTGTGAATCGTGACATACTGGTCTCGATCAGGTCTTGATTGTTCATGCCAGAAACCAAGAGCATGCAAGATCTACAGATAAGAAAGTTAATTGGGCTTGTTTTCGCGGGTGTGGGGAATGCAAAAAGAAACAAACAAAACAGTTTTTGAAAATGTGATTTCTATATTTTTAAGATTAAATCTAGAGCTCTTTTTGAAGGGTTAGAGGGTTTGAAAGTGACCAAGAATTCCAAACCTCGTGGACAGCAGTGCTTTTGTATTCACATCTATTTCCTAGTGATATTTTTTGCATCCCGCGTTGTTTGCCAACATAACTCCAGCATCTACATAAAATAAACAAACTTTATCTTGGACACAAACAGTCAAAACAAGTTTTTTCAAGGTTTTTCCAGACATCATGAACAGATCTACAGTGCATAACAACCTTACAAATCACAGAGACAAAATTAACAGCAACAAAATTTGGTTAAAAGTGAAGATAATTACCCTCCACCTGGAAAGAAATGAATCCAATTAGTGTCGCTGCTTCTTTTCTGTCGAAACCTTATACACGTTTTCGATTTGTATTCCGCTATAGCTTGCTGGATTGCATTTCTAGCTTTACTGTCTGGTAAAAGAAAACAAATGAAGTATTAACCAAAATTCACATTTCATTCACTAAAATGAACATTTTGTCTTCGACTAATAATTGAGTTCAGTTTAAAAGCATCATTGTTGGATTGTATCATTACATTAGTGTTCCAATCAATGTACTTTTTTTCTCATTCATTCTTAAGACAAAAAATAACTCATGAAAACACTTACTCAGGTTGTTTGCAAACTCGTACGGAATCGTCGTTGACGGCCATTTGTAATGTTCACCAATGATGGCGTCGCCTTGAATGTTTCCGTTCAGATAACCGACGTCAAAGTCGGTCAGAATAATATCGCCTTCATACGTTCCTTCGGTGTTTACTGGTAAAAGATTGGTGAGAATTGAAACATAATAATTTCAGAAAATATGACAAAACATCCTTAACTGAAAACGAAATATCCCGATGAAGGACTATAAACAAGACGCGAACGTATATGACGCAATTTATGAACGGAGACATTTGAAAACTCACTTCCGTCGTTCTCAACCATCAATTCATGATTTGGTCCGTTGAAATTGTCCACAACATTTCCTCTCACCAACCCTAAAAATACACAAACAGTTGACAAAAACACGTTGGAATTAAGAATTTAAGAATTTTCCCTGTTAAACTAACTCATATGTAAAATAACCTTTTATGCTTTCATCTTCAGCAAAAATTGAATATATATTCAGCATGAAAACGAGGCACAGAAAGGTGCTTGACAGTTAAAATACTATGATACTATCTATCAAATAATGTTACATAAGGTTCCTAGTCCTTATCATCTCGAATATAAATTCATGCCTAAACTTAATCCGACTTACCCAGCAGTAGCAGAATCACCAAAAACGTTGTAAATTTCAAGAGCATCTTTGCCTCGTTCATGACCAGCAAAAATGTTTCTGTTGTTTTTTTTTCAAATTTTTCGCAATTTATTCAAAAGTTTTTAATAAAAGTCCCACACAATCTTACAAAGAAGAGTGGGTTTGTTTTTATGATGCAGAAATTTGAATTCATTTAGGGTTTGATTACTCGGAAAGCTCAGGACATCAATACAACAGTAAAAGTAAAAAGGTCGATTGAAATTTAAGTCCAAACATTCCCATGGTAATGTTTGTGGGTGTTGACAAGACTGTATGACAGATGGTGCTGTCTCATTCATTTCTGAATTTCATTTAGATCCTCCTCCAAAATTACACTTGTCAATCTAAATTCCTCGTTTGAACACAGCCACTGTTGTGTTACTGTTTCAAGGTAATGCGTAGGTTTTTTAAAACAAAATCTTAAAATTAAATCAGAAATGTTTTGCGAAGTTTAAATGCCATTATTAACAACAAGATAACAATCTTCTTATCCAACGCAATGGGATGGTATTTGTATTGCAGATGGAATATATTGGCACAATATGACCTTGTGATCAGATATAGAGCAATCAGATTTGTGGGATTCCTCCTACCTCAAAACAAAAGAACAACGTTTTCTACAAATTGTCATGTTACTTATTAGTCAGTTTTGCTTTTTATCCACCCTGAAAATTAGTCAAACTGTTTTTTCTTTAGTTAATTTTAACCATATCGTGAACTTCTTAATTTGTTGAAAGCATAGTTTCTGTTTCTAAGGACTCATCACAATGGGCGATTCATTCTTTTGTTTTGGAAAATAATCAACCTTAACAAAATCACACCATTTTGACAAGTTGTTGAGCTGTCATACCTACGCCTTCTTTTAACACATTGTGTTTCATGGTAATTACAGGATTATAATTTTTTTCTTTCACTGAAAATCGTTGTGAGAATTAAGATGTCTTTTTTTTTTTTTACATCATGCTTACGTACATAACATACCTTCCAACCTGGTATTACTAATGGGCGGGAGTTACTAGCAAGATAAAAATAGTATCTCCGTGAGGCGCCACCATGGTTGGCGCCGAGGGAAAAACTTTAAGAATTAGCACTTCTAGATCGCTGGAAAATGGCTTTTGAGAGATACTATCTTTTTGTTGTCATGCGAAAAAATCACGAAACCTATGTCTATCTTCCGAACTTGTCCCAGGCACTTCTCTTTTCTTATGAAACATGTTACAAGCACTGATTGCCTTCTTTAAATAAACCAACCTCGATCACAGCGCTTTTTGGCTTTCTTTTTAATACTGTATAGCGCTAAACGATAGGAAAAAAAAGCCAAGAAGCGCTGGGATCGAGGTTGCGAATGGACGTTACTGATTTTACGCCATGTATATTATGTAAAATGTTCTGAAGCGGGAGGTCTCTACTCTCGGCGGGAGATCGGGAGGACTAGTGAAATAGTGGGAGTCTCCCGCCCATAGCGGGAGACTTGGAACTTATGACATAAGCCCACCTAATATGAAGAACCATGGGCTAATAGGCGGGTATTAGCCTAATGGGTATAGGGCCCTGATTAAGCGAGAGACTTTTTTCATTTCGAGATGAGACTATAGTATAAAAAGATCTGTTTAAACTAAAAATTTAATAAACTTCATAAAAATAGATTTCGAGCGCTAATGAGTATTATTTTTAACAATTTTTGTTTGTCTTAAAAACGCCTCCTGAGAACCAGTTTAACCGACAGTGTGCAGAGAGCATCTAATTGCCAACCAAGATGCGTGCGCATATTGGTAGGAAATTGACTTGATCTATTAAGCATTGATGTTGAAACTCACAGCAATTATCAAGCAAAAAACACTAATGTTTATAAACATCACGTCACTTAATGTCATCTTTCATATTCCTCTTCCATCAACTGATTAAAACCACATTTCTCAACTAACGTTTTAGTTTTCCAAAAATATGTTTGTAAACAATTGCTTAGTATCGTGTCGTGTGAACTGGCCATAACACTAACATTTGACAAATAATTTGCGAATAACAATTGTTGGTACATATTTCACAGAATAAAGTTTCACAAAAGTGTAAAAATGATTCTTTTTCGCTTGAAAGAACTTTCTAAATTAACAAAATCATTAACCATTTTTACGGTAGCAGCGAAAGCGAATACTGTATTAAAACACCCGTGGACTCCTACTACTCCTCCTACTACTTATACTCTGGCCAAAGTGGCAATAAGTCTACGATTTTGAGTGTACGAGCTCCACAAAAAACTCAATATAAATTTTCGAAGGTTTTACATCTCAAACATTTAAAGCGTTTTCTTTGATATTTTATCACTTAATTCATGAAGGAATTGTAACACGTCACCACGCGTCACCAACTTTCTTTGATAGTAATAAAATAATATACTCTTCTTATAAAATAAGTGGTGACGTGAGTGACGTGTTACAATTCCCAATGAAAACACTCTTTACAGTTGGTGACGTGTTGGTGAAGTGTCGCAAAATGTTGTTTTGGATATTTTAGAAATGTGACCTACTGCAACAAGCGCAAAATTCCTTCCTTGACTAAGCACTTAAGGCTTTGCGTAAAACCAAGTGCGTCCCACTGACTGTCATCCATTTTGGTGTTCACTTAGTTTTGTTTACACGGCTTAAAAGAAAAAAGTTTCTGTTGAGTTCACACACATTTTGTATATATTTTCATAGACGAGTTTATATTATTATATATTATGTTATTATTATGACACGTATATATAGGGTATATCTGTTTTTGTCAAAGAAAAATTATCTTTCTGTTTTGTTTTCACATACATTTGGTATATATTTTGGTAGACGACTTTGTATTGTTTATCATTTGACCCAGTATGCCACGTAAACTTTATTTATTTCTTGTATCACATATTCATGACAGCATATATAGAGAGTACGTACATGTTTGAATTGACAAATATTGACAAGCTGCAAAAGCTTGTTTCCAGTAGGGTCATCTTTTTTGTTTTGATTTTGTATAAAATTACACGAATTGTGACAAGGAGCAACATGGCTGCCAACACATGTTGTGGAAGATATCAGTCTTGAAAGAATGTGTCATTATACTAGGAAGACCCCTTTCCATTTTTATTCTTAAAATTCAGACAATCCCGGACAAAATATTGTGGCAGTAAGCACAAAATTCACGTCATGAGGCCCCCCTTCCTCACCATCAATGTTATCAATGTTTGTTGGGGCGCCTGGCTGGCCACAATTCAAAACATTGATGCTGTGGGAGGGGGTATTTGAATTCTTCATGAAAAACATCAATACTGCCACAATTTATGTCCAGGATTGTAGTTGAAAAAGGTGGTTATTTGTTCGAATTCAGTTTTGCTTTCATGAAATTATAACTAAAAATATTATTATTAAGAAGTTGACGATCGGACTTCTTTTCTACATTCTTTCGGCTGCCACCCTTATAAACTGCCGTAACGGTTTTAGGCAATTTTTTAAAGCGCGGCAAGCGGAAATAGGTAGAGTTTTTTTTTCTGGCTATTTTTTCATACCCTTTCATACTATGAAGACTTTTTTGAATACCACTCAAGATTTTTGTAGTTCCTGGGTCACCACGTTATTCTTATTGTTACCACGGTAATATTATCAGCTACCACGGTAATATGACAACTCCACCACGTTAATCTTATAACTTGTATCCATTCAATACCGTTAGCTATGCTATCAGATTATCAGATTTTAAATTAACTACCGAGGTTTCAATCATTTTGAACATTTTGTAGCTCATGCAATACAGTCAAACAGGAGTTCCTATTTAGCGGGCATTTTTCTTATAAATGGACTCTGAATTGCAGTCAAACTCTTATGTCTCTTTATAGCGGACACCTCTTTACAGTGGACCCTGTTTGTGTCTCCCGAATGGAAGGTTTGCCCTTTGGAAAACTTCTATATAGTGGACAGTGAAAAAAACTGTAATAAATTGTTCTATGTAATAAGTTATTCGTAACGTTCTCTGTTCCAAGAGTTTCCAAATGACAACTACTGAGGCGTTGAGAAGCCTGGATGAACTGCTCACTCATGCGCAAAACCTAAATAACGATTCCTTATACAAGGGTTTATCAGAGGCAATTGGCTAAGTAGAAAAGTCTAAAATAGCTAAAACGGGTGGGTGAATTAGTTCAGATGAGGCAATCCCTTACCACCTCAATCGCAGATGAAGAGTGAGTAAACGTCAATCAAGCTTCATATGTATTCGCTTAATTTCTTCCATTCATTCTCAGTTTATCTGCTCGTTTGGGTAAGTGAGAAATCAAATCCCCCACATTATTTTATCCTTATTTTTTTCGTTTTGTCCATCCATAATGTTGAACTACAGTACACTCCCAATAACTCGAACCCCCAAGGGACCGAAATAATAGTTCGAGTTATCAAATGTTCGATTTACCAGGGCATTCAATAACTCGAACTTTGGCCGATAAGTGAAAATAGTTCGAGTTACTGGAAGTTTCTTTTCTTTTCTATTGTAACAAGAAAGGTATATATACAGTACATAGTTATACATCACTGAATAAAGTTCTAATGTCACTCTGTTTCATTTTAGCGGTAACGTCTCTGTCAATTGAAATTGAGAGTGTATTTAGGTTTTGTTGAATAGCTTCACCGCATAGACTGAAGGGCATAAAGTCCTGCAGCACTTGCAATGCCTCCCGAATATCACTAACTTTTGGGCAAACTGGGACCAACAGAACATCCTCCTCCTCATCATCCTCATCACCATCATCTCCATTCGCTGCATTCATCACCTCTTCTATTAACTCTTCGTCTGATAGTAAAGGTTCTGTACTCATCACGTTTTGGTCTGCAGAAATGACATCTTCAACTGTTATACCTGGAGGGTATCACCAAGTTTTTCGATCTGATTTTGAAGGTCTTTAAAAGGGTCATCGTCATCCGACTGGGCAGATGCCTGCTGATCTTTCGAAGTTCCTGCTTTCGCAAAACAATTGACGACAGTGGAGGTTTTCACTTTATGCCATGCAAGATCGAGCAATTTCATTGCGTCTAAAATCGAAAAAAAACAGGAAGATCCTTTCCTTTATCAATAGCTACGACGAGCCTTTGCAATGCTAAAGACCTATAATAAGCTTTCAAAGAGCGTATAACTCCCTGATCCATTGGTTGGAGTTTAGATGTGGTATTCGGTAGTAAGTTTTCTTACCACATTCAAGCTCAATGGATTTGAGATTATCCATTGTCGGATGTGCTGGGCAGTTATCCATGATAAGCGCTACTTTCTTCTTCTCTTTTGTAAACTTTGTATCCATTTCTCGTATCCACTCTTCAAAAAGTACGCTTTCTATCCAATTTTGATTTCTATATCTGCAAGGTAAGTGTTTAACTCCTTTGAAGCAGCGAGGGGATTTTGATTTACCAATGAAAGACATTGGTATTTTACCACCCGTTGCATTTGCTGCTGACATTCCCGTCAGGCGAATTTTGCTGTGTTTCCCTCCTGTGCAAGACTCAGATCTAAGATTGAGTGACTTATTTGGCTGCATACGAAAAAATAACCTAAATTCATCTGCATTATAAATTTCATCAAGTTTGTACCTGGATAAAATTGTAGGGAGAGTTGTTTCTTTCCATGGTGCGGTCATTTCAGCCGTACAAGAGTTACCTTCTCCAGATATAATTAAGATTTTCTCTCTCTTGGAAATGCTTGGAAACAGATTGCTCATCAAAATTTCTGGAGATCAGGACAAAGATACCTGGGATCAGTGTCCGTTTAGTGTCTAGAGAAGTGGTCAGCTACTAAGCTTTTTCTAGGTACGTCTGCTCTGATCTGCCCTAGGTGCAATCAAGATGATACTTTTGCTATTCACTAATATCGAAAATATTTCAAAATTACACGAGTAAGAAACAAGTTCATTACTAAGTTAATAACGAGCGTGATCTTCATCATCTGATCAACGCGTCTCAATAAAAAAAGTCTTTTCCCAAGCAAATTCAATCGCAAAATGTTTTTACGTGGGTGACTAGTTAAGTGTGATGGTTTAAGTCTGCAATTTGTTTTGTAAGAACATGGACGTATAAAAAGAGAAGGACTCACAACTCATTTCAATAGCTATTCAATTCTATTGTTAAAATCCATTGTGTCGGCATCCCTTTCATACCAAAGCGCGTCTCGCATTTCACTGGATTTTTGTTGAAGCGAACGATTATTTACGTGCCAATCCAACGCGGAAAATTGAAATATCAGAGGAATTAAGACTCATTAGCTTTTCAAACACTTTTATTCAATGTTCAAAGCCACAGACAACGATGTTTAATCGTTTTTAAAATGTCTGTGAGTTTGGTAGAAGATGTTACAAGTGAAAATAGAAGAAAATCATGGCACAGCGTCTCTGCATGTTATGAAGTTAATATTTGCGCCTCAAAAATGCCTAAGCTACACAAAACAGAAAGATAGTTTATCTATCTTTTCTGAAAGTTTCAAGTCTGAAGCTTTAGGAACTCCTAAGGAATCATACTTTTAGTTTTGGTGTTTTTCAACAGTTTTCGTGTTTATAAAAAATGGCTGCTAGTTTTACCCGCGTTTTGTGAATCTATTGTTTGCTAGGTACATTCGGCATTACTTTCAGACTCGTCTGTGATGTTTTGGGCTTGGTTGTTGTATTTTTTAGTTTTCCTGCACCATGGTTTGAATCCTGTGACAAGAAAGGATTTGGCACAAAAGTTAGAAGGAATCAATTTCATTTTGTACTGCTATCTGTTCAATGTTTGCTTATGCATGGGTATAGAAATCTGTGTTATATTGCTATTCGTTTATACATTAAATCTATATTAAAAACATGATTTCCGTCAATTATGGCATTTTAAAAGTTTCAATGTTTGGTTGTGTTTCATGTCACTAGGGTAAAAAATAATTTACGAAACCTTTATTCGGTTCAGCTCCAGTGTTAGTGAACCTGTAAAAAGTGATGACACTACATGCATATGCATTTGTTATGTATTATATAGTGGGATGTTAGTTATCTTTGTATATATGCTTTGGTGTATGGTTTTGTGTTATGTTGTTGTTTGCATTATGTAAAATTTATTATTCATCTTCTCCATAAGAAATATGATAAAAGTAGGGCACTTTAAGTGCTTCAATGTGTGGTTGTGTTTCACGCATGTGCATTTGTATGTATATCTGTATTATGTATGAATGAAACTAGTAGTACTAACAAAAAGTTTTGTCTCCTATTTATGTCTGAAATATATATAATGTATATATAATTTTTGCTGTCAGAAAAATTCTCGCAGAACCCTCTGGAGGAGCACTTTGCAAGGCATCGAAGGCGTGATGGTTGCAGTGAAATTCCAGCACTTCATCGATTTGGTCAGCAAGAGTTATCGTTAAATGTAAGGCGGTCAGAATTAATTGGGGATCTTACTGGCAATACAAAAGGCGTTGATGCTCCAGAATTAGATATAAATGATTTGAGAGAATTACCCAAGAAAAAAAATTGAATTGCTTCTTACAGAAATTTTTAATTCAATTCTTAAAGCCTATAAACTGCTATTTAATTTTAGTAGGTTTTAATTGGAAAATGACTTTTTGATGAATTCTGAACTCAAATAAATAGACTGAACGCTTGTTGTTTATTCCAGCGTTTAAAAGCAGAGGTATGATGTAATGAATCCTTTTATTATTTTTGGAAGTTTAATGACATTTACGTTTATTTAAAAAAAAAACTTATCTCTTGCATGCACGAATTGGATTTTCTTTGTTACATGACAGAAAAATCAATGTCAAAATCTGTAAGGTAATGTGTATCAAAATCTTGCTCCGCCATATTTGACAGCTTACGAAAATAATGCAAACTACGCATCTGATTGGTTATTAATGCGCGCGTGAACCAATCAAAGTAAGTTACATAACAATTAAATCATCTGCCCGCGGGAGATTTCAAAATGTCTCTTTAAATCTTTGAATATGATACCTGTCGTTTGAGACACGCTTTATTTCAATAGCTCAATAGCAGTTGTGAGTCCTTCTCTTTTTATACGTCCATGGTAAGAAAGAGTCCATCATCAGTCATAATGGATAGAATGGCAGCTTGAAATCCTTATGATTATTCTCGTAACAAAATTTTCTAGGCCCAGCTGCCGTGTTAAGTATGCTCTTGCAAACGTAGATTTGTGTAACATACGAAATTTTGCATGAATTCCTTAGAAAAACCTTCTTCTTTCAGCCAGCCACTTCACGCCTTTGAAAGTCAGTTTAATAATCGGTTAGTTGGACTCCGCACAAGGCGGAATAGACCGCAGTGGAAGAGTTCTTTTCTCACACCAAGTCATTGAGATATATGCACATAAAAAAGAGTCAGCGGGGTAATGTTCCATTTCTTCATATTGAAAGATCCATTCAACGAACCCATATGTGCCAGACTTGTTTGCATTTATTTATTGTGTTTAGCAAATCAGTTGCTTGTAATGATTAGGTCAACCGGCTGCTATGAGAGCCATGACGAATTAAATCAAACTTAGGCTAGATTCCGATATGGAGGCTCTACTGTAAAGAATTTAGAAAATTCTGTCTCACGTTACAACAATTAGTGTAGCCAGGTGAGTAAAAAAGGAGCCCGACTGTAACAATGGAGTCCGTTAGTGTCAAAAAGGAGTCTGAAATTTGTGAAAAGGGAGTCCATCAATTCAGGAATTTGCAATTCTCCAACGAGTGTTTTCATCAGTTCATGCTCGTACGACAAAAACTCATTAGCGAGTCCTTGAAAAAAATTCCTACCGTCCAGCGTATATTTTTTTCATCAAAATCTTTTCACGCAATTGGGATAAGACATCCGCTCGCTTAAAGCGATTTTCCAGCAAGATGAAATCGATACCGTGTTACTTATTGACGCTATTAAGGTATTCAACTGCTTGAACAGGGTTAGGAATATACAATAATGATTGAGAAACTAAGCACTTTAAACATATCAAAATCCTTCCTATGGTGGATCACAAACTACCTCTCAGACAGACAGCACTTTGTTCAAATCGACGATAAAACGTCTGAGACGATGACAATTGGTTTCGGTGTTCCACAAGGTTCCATTCTCGGACCAGTTATCTTTAACCTGTACGTTTCCGATCTGTCAACACAACTAACGCATTCAAAAACGTTACAATACGCAGATGACACAAAGATTTACATCCACGCTTGTCCAAACGAGTTAAAGGAGAGATCAGAAGCAATTAGTGAAGACGTTCAAAATCTGCGCAGCTGGTCGCACGATTCTAATCTTGTCTTCAACGAAAAAAAGACAAAAGCAATGACCTTCTGCACCAAACAGCTTTACCAACACCATAAAGATAAAATCGATTATGTCAATGTAATATGTGGAAACAAACACCTAAACAAGACCAAAACGATGAAAGTACTGGGGGTTACTTTCAGTGAACATCTCGAATGGAACGACCACCTCAACTACGTTTCCAGTAATTGCTTCTCGATACTCAGAACTTTAAAACACCTAAAACGCTACGCATCATTTAACGTCAGAAGAAACCTTGCCCAAACATTAGTGTTGTCGAAACTTGACTATGGAAACATCATCACAAATCCGTTACCGAAGTATCTGCAGTGCCGTCTTCAAAAAGTTATGAACGCGGCTGCCGGGTTTGTCCTGGGCAAACACGCAAAGGAAACCGATTGTTTGAAATTATCGTGGCTCCCAATCGCAGAACGAATCGAATACGCCACAGCCGTCTTAGCGTTTAAAGGCATCCACGATCAAAATATCGCTCAAAACCTTCAAGTCGCACTAAGAACAGATGTTAGAACGCTACGGAGTAACAGAGAAAATGCTGGTCCGATAATTGAATGCAGAGATGAGTTTGACTCTTATCTGAAAAACGCCTCAAAAGTCTTCAACGACCTACCGAAATCGATCCGTGATGTCACAAGTTTGAATATTTTCAAAACAAAAACATTCAACTATCTGAAAGATAAAGCTATGGCTAGAACGTTAAAATGATATATATATATATATATATATATATACTTATAAAAGGATGAAAAGAAGAAAACTTTTTTTGTTAGAACTTTAAGTTTCTTCCTTCACGGATTCATCAGCTAAATCAGCTAAATAATATAATAAATATATAATATAATATAATATAATATAATATAATATAATATAATATAATATAATATAATATAATATAATATAATATATTGGGTTAGCTGATGAATCCGTGAAGGAAGAAACTTAAAGTTCTAACAAAAAAAGTTTTCTTCTTTTCATCCTTTTATAAGTAAAATTGCTCCTGACTGTCGAGCACTTTCAGAGAAGAGATAATAATCTGTATGCTATATATATATATATATATATATATATATATATATATAGTACTATTTAGACCTAAAGGTAACAGTAGCTTAAGTCAACCCAAAGGGGACATTTTTTCCGAATGTAGTAAATTGCAATTTCAAACATAAATAACGCTTCATTAATACCTTATTGGACTAGTTTATGCACAGGTGAGACATAGCTTAGATTGGATTCATAGTTATTGAACATATATTATTTAACAGTCGCCTTAACGAATTTCGTATGTAACCTCGGTCGCCGTAACGTAAATATATCATTATATCAACTCAAAGGAGACAAGATTTTTGTCGCCTTAAGATTCATTTTTGTTAGATTTTTCGCCGCTGGGAAGTCTCATCACTGTATCATGTTCGCTCCTTAATAGCTCAGTAAATGGCAATATTTGATCTGTTTGTAAATACATTTCTCAAAGATCTTTAAACATGCCGGTAGGACTGAACTTTCTTTACCGTGAGAAAGTGAGATTGATAGCAAACGGCAGTGGTTCGGCGATGCAAGGACCTATATCTTAAGACAACAAGAAGGCAATTCATCGGTACCAGCTGCTTTATTTCTTTTGAAAACTACGCAACATCTTTAAATTTAATTTGCTAATGGCGAAATAGAATGCGTAGAAATAAAAGCGATACTTTTCGGTTGGACTTCCGGGGATCGAGTTAAGTAACCTATGTCAGTTGTTGTAATATTTCCACGGTTTTCAAATAGGGAAGCCTGGTCTGTTTTTCCGATTTCTTAGTTTTCGTACGGAAAGTAATGTATTTGTTTTGATTTATGGAGCAAATAGAAAGGTGAAAAAGATAAGTAAACATTTCAGTTTTATTGTCTTTCTACGTATTGTTTTTTTTACTATATAAAACTTTTTTTTATCTACCATTTTTAAAAATATTTTTTGGGGGACCTAGCCATTCTTGCTTGTTTTCTCTTATATTGACGTTGTGGAAAAACGATGGGAGCTCTTCTGCTATTATAGTAGCTGAAGATTCCTAATAAACAAACAAGTGTTCAAAACCCAGAACATACAGGCCTGGTCAGGAAAGGCGTGCGATCACACTTACACTAAATATTTGTCTACCAAACATTTGATATGGTCAAGCAGATGAAGAAAAATAAAGTCATGTAAACAATAACATCAAAAGTTATATTTTGAATTTAGTGAATGGACACATAAATACAAAAACATAACGTAAAAATGTAAAACGTAAGAATATGAACACGAACTTTTGTAAAAGAAAGAACTATACATCTTGAACAAGGGAAACAAGCATTTTTTTCCAAAAAATATAACAAATGCCAAAAAATTGGCCGACTTCGGAAAATCAATAGACCATAAAGCAAATAAAGTATTATGCAACTTAAAAGATGTTCATTTCTGCACCAAGTCTCTTCAGTTTGGTTTTACCCAACCGACGGGTATTAATAATTCGAGTTCTGACTTGCAGATACGTTAAGTTGTAGATGAGGCTGAAATCTTCCATCGATTTTCGCGCTGTAAAAAGAATAACAAAAGTGAAACATTTAAGGTAAACAATGTAATAAACAAGTAGCTTGCTAAAAAAACACAAAAAATGCTACTTTCGGATGCTTTATAATATTTTTGGAGTTCTTCGAAAGCAAGACATTGTTTGCTTTATTTTTTGCGTTTTAATGTTTCACATTATTCGGAAAGTTTCAAATATTCAAAACTGCCTTACCAGGTCATGCATATGGACTTGCAAATGGACTTCTAGTTTTTTGCCTTTTTCCTAAACTGGCTTAGTCAACAAGATTGATCTAGCTTTTTATACCCCAATCGTATTACTTCAAAACTTGATGGTAACAGAAAATTTTAACATCAAAAGTAGAAAGATCTATACAGAGATTCGAGATTTTCTCCTACCATCACTATTACGTTTTTAAATATTTCGAATATATTACTCTCGATTGCCTCGCTTTAAATCAGAATAATAAAACCGTGCCATAACATGAACAACCGCAGCAATGGTCATAATTATCTTATAAGGAAAAAATGACACATGGATGATATCATGTAATCTGAAAAGATGCAAACCTGGATATCCTCTGTCTTGTTTGAGGTAATCGCCAAATAACTGATTAAAATGGTCGATAGCGTCTTTGGACCAAACTTTGGTTTTCCGCCCTTTTGTACCTTTGAAATAATAAGTAAAATTTTTACTTCCTAATGACCAGTTTTCCTATTCCATCGTAACTAAGAACAACTGAGCTGTTACCGGCAGAATTCAAAAGGGGTTTATGTGGGGCTGTCACATCTTCAGACACATCATCGTCATCTAAATAATCAAATTTTAACTTATTGACAGGAGAATTGCTAGAACTAAATGTTGTCCTGTTAACTACCATTTGTTAGGATAATCACGACTGAGTAAATATATCACTTCCATATTCGAAAACACTTTTCTATTATAAAGAGTCTCATTTACCAAACCATAAAAAAATAAAAAATACCCTCATCTAATTCAACTGGAGGCTGATAACTTTCATCTTCGTCATCACTAACGTCCTCCATGTCCTCATGAGTATCCATGTCCTCATGAGTATATATAACTTCTAAAACAAAGACATTTTTAAGATTTTAGAATATAACCTTCCATCAATATATACAATTTATCATATAATTTATAACAACAAAGTTTGAAAATGCTACAAGAGAAAATAGCAGTGTTTTTAATCTGCCATGAAACACTAAAGCCTTCTTCCATTCCATACAGCCTTATTTCAAATCAGAACAAGATTCACAAAGCTCCCAAAACAGCCTGATACTAAAGCCCGATTTCCATTCAACGCTTATGCCCGCGCGGACGTAGAATTTTCCGAGCGGCAAAACAGTTGCAAATGGAAATCAAAAGACACGATTGGCTGAAATTATCAGCGGACGTCGTCGGGCTTAAAAAAAGTTAAAAATTTTTAACTTTATTTTTGTTCGCTGAGCGGACATATCTACGTTCATGAATTAGCGTATGCGCATGCGTTCTACGTAACTCAGCGTGGATTACCTACGTCCGCGTGGATATTTTGCTGGATGGAAATCGGCCTTAAGATAAAAATGTTGTCCTTACTAATCAGGGTGGAGTTGAATTTAATAAAACTCAATTTTTTTGAACTCATTATGAAATGAAATTGTTTAGGGACAAATGATAACGTTTCCTTACAGTTTTTGCAGAGGAGTTAAAAATGACTGAAAAGTTAGACAATTTCATTATAAACGTATAATGTTTATTCTTGCAGAAGCTAGGCAAGTTGTCTATATTTTGTACCGTAAAATCAAAGGAAACAATGCAATTCAATAGAACAGTTGCTTTTTGTAACTCAGATAAATTCTTACAACATTATACAAACAAATTTGTTTACAGGTCAAACCTAACACAAGTAAATGATTTATTAATAAGTAACTTGGACCTGAAAGCTGCAACTAGGATCACCAGGGATGTATTACACATTTTATTGATAAGCTTGAGTGACAAAATTCAAAAAATGCATATAATTTTTTATTTATTTATATTTGACCATGATGTACCATGAATACCATGATTATCAAGTAGGGGAAAGAATACCATATCATACCAGTTTGATCAGGAATACAAGAAACCTGAGAACCATGTCTTAACAACTGCAGCAATTCAGACAGTATTTCAGAAGGTATAAATGACAGTGAGTGACCCAATGCGAAGTCCTGTTTACCACAATTATAACAATAAAATAAGTATTTACCTTTCTTCGAGTTTCTTTTTGGGTATTTTCTAACCCTACTTCTCGAATCATTTTCATGAACCTGTTATCAGTAGAAAAAACGTTATATGAAGAAAAGTAGTTTTTATGTAACAAATTGATTCTCTTACTTTTCTTTTCCGGTTTGCCTCAGTATTTCTTCCTGGTTCATTGACCTAAAACAATTCACATCATTGAAAATCATATTTCCAGACAACTTACTGAATGAAACTATATTCAGTAGCCAGTCAGTGTAAGTTATGTATCAACCTCACAACCTGTAATCAAGGTCAGCAGTTACTTTGGGATGCCGATAGACTTGCCCAAAGATATCAGAATGTAGGAAATTAGCAAGAGCACTTTTTTTTTACTTTTATGCAAATGCTTGATATTTGATGCTTGCCTTGCCAATTTACTTACCTAGAAACTGACCGGTTAATTTGGAAATCAAGAAATCAAGCAGAAGGTGGCTAAAAACTCTGATTTTGAAAGCTTTAACAAATCAATTTAACGTTTAATTAACAACATTTTCATCAATTTGTGAACATGTTCATTTCAACATCTTTAGGCAATCCTTTATAAAAATGAATAAATTAAGGAAGAATTACCAATTTAGAAAAAAGGTGAATAATGTAGTAGCCTATATTCTAAAGCAATCAAAATACATACACTGTTTTTTGCCACATCAGTCTGCTTTTCTTTTGCTGTTATAGTAGCTGAAGATTCCTAAAAAACAAACAAGTGTTCAATACGCAGAACATACCATTATGTAACACTTTGATCACAAAATCCAGTTTCATATCACAATAAGATACCCCAGTGTTAATAATATAGCCACTTAATGGAATTGCACCATGCTCACACTGTGTGTTCGATACAGAAAAAGGAAGAATTACTAATTTAGAAAAAAGGTGAATAATGTAGTAGCCTATATTCTAAAGCAATCAAAATACATACACTGTTTTTTGCCACATCAGTCTGCTTTTCTTTTGCTGTTATAGTAGCTGAAGATTCCTAAAAAACAAACAAGTGTTCAATACGCAGAACATACCATTATGTAACACTTTGATCACAAAATCCAGTTTCATATCACAATAAGATACCCCAGTGTTAATAATATAGCCACTTAATGGAATTGCACCATGCTCACACTGTGTGTTCGATACAGAAAAAGGAAGATATACCAATTTAGAAAAAAGGTGAATAATGTAGTAGCCTATATTCTAAAGCAATCAAAATACATACACTGTTTTTTGCCACATCAGTCTGCTTTACTTTTGCTGTTATAGTAGCTGAAGATTCCTAAAAAACAAACAAGTGTTCAATACCCAGAACATACCATTATGTAACACTTTGATCACAAAATTCAGCGTCATAGCTCAAGATACTTGAGTCTTAACAATAGACAATAGACACTGAGGGTAGCTGTGAAAAGTTTTTTCATGAAATTTAGGTTTTCAAGGCTTTTCTCCATTTATGACTATTTTTCAAGTTTTTTTGAAGAATGTTTTGTCATTATGAAGGTTTGTCACATTTTGAAAAAAAAAATTATTTGTGCAAAAAACTTTATAAAAAAGAAGCATAATTTGATATAATTAAAATTGTCCATGTTCCTGTCCATGTTTTATGATCAGCTAAATGATTATAAATGTTTTTTTCAAAATGAAAGCAGAATACATGCAGAACATTCTTAACTTTATGAGTATAGGAACTGAGTGTTTTAATTAGCCTATTTTGAGAATCTGACCATGAACAAATTATCAGATGAAATTATCATGTAAAAACATTATTAAACTCTTATGAAAATTCAGTCATAAAGATTTAATCCTCCCCATCATGCCAGTACTGAAATCACAGAACATCATTATTGAAAAGCTACTTTACCTGAATTTGCCTAAGTCTTTGGCCAGTATTTTTTAAATGTAGTGATCCAGCTGCAACCTGATAGACATTCTCATTCATACTCTGAGAATGCCCAAAATGTTTAAAAATCAGTTGTTTTTCATTTTCTGGAAGTTCAAGTCTAGCCAATAGAGATGCAATTCGATGTCTGTTTTTAGTTGCATTAACTTTACCAGCGAGGGAAACTCGTTGTAATATTTCATTGACACAATGCCAGCCTATCACATGACTAAGGCTGTTTTTGGTGCTGGCAAAAATGAAATTATTCTTAGGGTTGACACCAGCAATTCTTCTTACTTCTGGATCAACAAGATATTTCATTGCTGCTACAGAATCCGCTGGAAAGATTACAGGAACCAAATGATCGGCTCCCTTACCCGTTTGGAATGTAATCAGCATGGACTCACTATTAAATTCACTGGGTATATCATTTTTGTCAACCCAATCTCCTTTTAAAGCTTCTTCCCATTGATTAATACACAGTCTAACAGGCTCACCTCCTCTTCTGCCATTAAATATTACAAGGTATGTTGCTGCTGCTGAGCGAATAGTAGTGAAAGATGCCGATGGAAAATCTAAGACAGTTGATGAGAGGATGCTTCTGCATTCTTTAAGAATAATCTCCATATCATCTTCACTAGGAAGGTTGGCAGGCTTTCTTGCTGCAACATTACGTCGGAAATTCAAATCATAGTATGCATCACCGAATAACTCATTTTCCATTAGCTTCAAAACTTGCAAAAAGTCGGTAACCTGTTTTGATCTGACATCATCATTTTTCATAAGGAAATGACCAATTAGAAATTTACCTGTCAACTTCAAAAGACTGAATATGCTCACTTTCAATCCACTTTTCTGATCGGTGATAGACAGACTTCTTCCATCATCTGCACAATTTTCATCTACTTCCTTAGTACAGATCTCATTAATCGCAGTACCTAATAGTGTAATACTTTCCCTTCTATACATGTCAGCAGCATTTGTAAGTGGATCAGCAAGCTTAATTATGGATTGTTTACTATAAATTTCTCGAAAGGTGAGGTATAACCTTGCAGTGAGTCGTATTCTTGCTCTAACACTTTTTCGAGCTTCAATTAGTTTATCTTTTTTTTTCCGTAAGGCAGAAAAAGAACGCGATCCAATCATTAAAATTATGTCATCCGTTTTAATGTATTGACCAACATTGTCTAATTGAAGAGTGTTTAATAGATCTTTAAACTCTTCACACTGATTTTCTACTTCAGCAACTTTATCCACTGAAACAACAGGGACCATTAAATTACAACCAGAGGCAGGACATATTCGCTGATGTCTAGCCTTGTACGATCTAGAAATACAGAAAAGGTAAACATACTTTTGATCAATTTGCCAGTGATAAAAATATTTATTTATTTTATATTATCTATACATTGCTACATTATTGAAATAGTTACAGTTACTGACATACTTTCTCAAATGGACACTGTCCACTAATGAACAGCACATTTATTAAGAAAGTGATCAACTTTTCAAAATTTTTAATAAGATCAGAAATAAGAACTAGTTCATTTGCTTATTGCCGATCAAAAAATTCTTCCACAACAAGATCAATAAATGAATAAGTTTTATGTGATTCAACTATCAAAAGATCAGTGAATATATGCTTTTAAGAGGACTTCTTTTTTATCTGATGCTGCCTTGTTGAAACAAACAATGAATGAGCTGGATGAAGACTTGATCTCGCAAAAGTATTTATGGGTAATAAATCCACTCAACTCAACTCATTACCAGGATTCAATGATGCCTATAACATGTTTGATATGACAAATATAACAATAAACAGTTCTTCTTATTATAGTAGCAGATAATGGATGGTACTTATGTAATGGTTACAAACTTAAATGAAATTACAAGTCACTGCATTTTCAACCAATTTCGTTTTTTAGTTAAAAGAAATGTTTAATGCAAATTGGTTGTTTTCGCTCAATGAGATTTTGGTGGTTGTACTACCTTAAAGTCATAAGCATAAGCATGCAAAAGCCTTTTTTCACAACTTCTACTGGCTTGATGAAATTTCCAAGAATTTTATCACCTGTAATTAATACAATGGAAAAGAAACTTTTTCAGATGCTGATCATTTAAATAGAAACATGCGAAAATCTATCAGTTTTAGCATAATACATTACAAAAATTTGACTGATCTATTAAGACTAATTCATTTAAATGGATAATGCATTCCAGGCTTTAAGGTTTCTAAGTATCATTATGTTTAGAAAATTAATAGGATTAGAAAATTAGTATAATACTCATAATGACTATTCAGTATTAGAAAATAATCCAATAATCTAGAAAATAATCAAAATACCTTGCATAAAAGCCATTACAACCCGAACACATAACTGGAACTTCTTCATTTTTTGATGCTCTCTCTCTAACAAACTTTGTTGATTTGAAGGTGGCACATTTTAAGAGATCCATGTTCACATTTTTTATGGCCATCTTTCTAAATCTTTCGATATGCCTATTTTGTTCTTCTGCATTCATGGTCATCAACGGAACAACCTCTTTTTCTTTCGAATGCTTTGTTAGTATATGTCTTTTGAGTCTTGTTTGAAGCTTGCCACACAAAAAGCACGGTCTGGCAGGTTTCTGGTAGGTCTTACCAACTTCAGGTTTTCTTGTTTCTGCAACCTCTTCATCTTTATCTTTGTCTGATTGTAATTCAGATTTGATAATTTCTACTTGTTCTTCATCTCTATCTTCATCTGATGCAATGACACTCAAAGATCTTTCCAATAGAAAGCCTGAGTCATCAATTGGTGTTGTTAGATCAAATGCTTCTTCTTGGTCCTTTAAGACATGGTTTCTATCAATCATTTGATTTTCTTTATCCAAAATGGTTGTAGATAAGGATGAATCAATTTTACCAACAAAGAAATCGATATTCCCATCAATTCTAAGATCAACTGTTAAGGTGTCACTTTCACCTTCGCCATCTTTTCCTTTCCCTACCTCCTTTCCTTCTACCATTCGATCACCATTGCCTTGGCGTTCACCTTTCCCTTCTTTTCTCTCATTTCCCGCTTCCATTCGATTACCATCCACTTGGTGTTCTTCTTTTCCTTCTTTCTCATTTCTTTCTTCCATTTGATCAGTATCCAGTTGGGGTTCACCTTTCCCTTCTTTTCTCTCATATCCCTCTTCCATTCGATTAGCATCCACTTGGTGTTCTTCTTTTCCTTCTTTTCTCTCATTTCCCTCTTCCATTCGATTAGCATCCACTTGGTGTTCTTCTTTTCCTTCTTTCTCATTTCTTTCTTCCGTTCGATCAGTATCCAGTTGGTGTTCTTCTTTTCCTTCTTTTCTCTCGTTTCCCTCTTCCATTCGATTAGCATCCACTTGGTGTTCTTCTTTTCCTTCTTTTCTCTCATTTCCCTCTTCCATTCGATTAGCATCCACTTGGTGTTCTTCTTTTCCTTCTTTCTCATTTCTTTCTTCCGTTTGATCAGTATCCAGTTGGTGCACACCTTTCCCTTCCTTTCTCTCGTTTCCCTCTTCCATTGGATTAGCATCCACTTGGTGTTCTTCTTTTCCTTCTTTTCTCTCATTTCTTTCTTCCATTCGATTAGCATCCACTTGGTGTTCTTCTTTTCCTTCTTTCTCATTTCTTTCTTCCGTTCGATCAGTATCCAGTTGGTGCACACCTTTCTCTCCTTTTCTCTTATTTCCCTCTTCCATTTGATTAGCATCCACTTGGTGTTCTTCTTTTCCTTCTTTTCTCTCATTTCCCTCTTCCATTCGATTAGCATCCACTTGGTGTTCTTCTTTTCCTTCTTTCTCATTTCTTTCTTCCGTTCGATCAGTATCCAGTTGGGGTTCACCAAGCTTTGCACTTTGTTTTAGATCACCTTCTTGATCTCTACATTTTGAGACAGGTGTGCTCATGGAACTTACTGCTCTTAATTTGATAGGTGATGTGGGAATGATATCCAATCCTTTTAATATGGCAGTTAATGAGAACTCTTCCTCCTCACTGTCACTACATGTAAAGTGCGGCATTTGTGATTCTTCTGTTTGAGGTTTTAAGCAAGAAGGCTAAAAACAATTCATTCATATATAATTATAACTTATAATAGTCTTTCTAGAGATGATAAGTACAGGTGTTTAATAGAGAAAGGAATTTTTATAACATTTGTGATGGTATTTGTTTATTTTTCAGTTAATCAAAGAATGGCAATTAAAAAGGGATATCAACATTATTACGTTCCACTTTATTTATATTGGGGTATGAGAAATTAACAAGGCATTGGTCGGGTTAGGACAACAGAATTTGAGTTACTCTTGGTTTTTCAAATCTTCCATGCTATTTGACGATTAAAAAATTGGAATTGGCAAGACAACTTGCAAACATCCTGGTGAAAAGGATATGATGAACCAGAAGATTTTCATTGCAGTCAAAATTATTTTTTTAATGTCTTGTCTATGGGTGTAAATTGTAATAATGGTATTAAATATAGATACAAAGTTATCATGAATTTATTCAGGAACATTTCTGCACTAGTTATTGAATTAGAGTATTGTTATTTTAAAGATATAGACAGATTAGTGCTTGCCAAGTGAACTCTTTACATTCACATCCATACATAGTTTACACAAAATAAGTTATTGTATATAACTTGCATTACTGTTTTTGCTGTCACTTGGATTGCCTTGGGTAACATTTTTGTTGTTAAAAGATGGTAAAGATTCATTTTTGTGGCATGGTTTGTGGCCATGGTCCATTAGTTTTGCTTTTGAGTTATTTCATGTGAGCTTATTTCGCTTTTCCTCATTAGAAAACCAAAACAAATTGTAAAAGAAAAACCACTGACAATCACAGAAAAATGTCTCCTAGAAAATAAGAAATTGTATTTGCGTTTTTGTCATTTTCATCATTAACTGGATATGAAAGAATGATCATATCCTTATGAACACTCCATGCATAGTTTAGTTTATAAACATTTGTCCATTCGATTCATTCACGTGCATGATTTCCAAAATGGCCATGGCTGGTTTCAATGTGTGCATCTTGAAGGAAGAAGAACACCAATTCAATCAAAGAAAAAACATTATTTGGCAAATTGAACTGTTGTTATTTTGTCTCTTCCCCTTCCCGCTGCATTCTTATAGGAAGAAACAGATTTAAAAAAGGTGTCGAAAATCGAAGTGTAATGCTTGTGTAAAATATTATTTCTGTCTTCACATTGAATCATAATGTCACAAGATATATGTGTCAGGTGTATTTCTATTATTTAAAGCTATGTGTTGCTATTATTTTATTATTACATTTTCTCGCTTCACAGTTCAATAAAGGATGTTTAAAACAATTCCGAACTTCATGTCATAACTTGTTTGGATTTTGGTTGTTTTGATCACATGGGAATAATATTTACAATTACGCCAGTCAATTCCTCTTTAAGATGCGCAGAATGTCTACAAGTTTGCCATTTCCCACTATCACAGTAATTGGAAAATGTTCAGTTAGACCTTGAAGATCACCAGTCTAAGCACGGCCTATAAATTAGGAACATAACTTACAAGGACTACTAACCTGAGATTGAGGGTGAAAATCAGAAAATAGCAAGAAGAAATAAAATTTGAAATCATTAACTAACATACCAGCTTTCTCCATGGCATGCAGTCTTCTTCCTCTCCATAGTCATACCTGCAAATAAACAACTACAGATCACAGAATGAAAACCAATATTCACCTGTCATATTATTCAACTGCCAGACTAATAATCAAACTGTTTTGAGGTAAAACGTTTTGAATAATGTGATTTCCAAAAAACTGAGCCAAGACAAAAAGTTATTTTGTTTACAGAAATTTTTACAACCATCTCCGATGTCTGCTTTAATGAAATTTCACTGTAGCAAAAACAGAAATACCTGAGTTCAGTTCCTTTATAAATATCCTGCTTTGCAAACAGACAAAGATGTACTTCCCCATTGACAACTTCCCTTTTCATTACAGAGTTACAATAAATTTGTGGGGAATCATTCACCATTTTCCCCAACCCATCAATGCAGGATGCATCCAAACTATAAAATATATTAAGACAAGTCACAATAATTACTTAACACACTGGGCGCTTAACAGTTTTTCAGAGTTTTAAGATGGACACTTAATCAAGAAGGGTTCTTAAAAAACTAGCATTTTAACTAGCAACTAGTATCTTTCCTTTTTCTAGTCAATAAAGTAAAAAATAAACAGACAATAATTAAGCTTAAGTATATTGATTCACATTATTGACTCTAAATTAGCACTAAATGTCAATATGAACCATCTGTCTTGCCATTTTGTCTGCAACATCTACTGCATCAAAATCAGTTAAGATCATCGGCAGAAACAGAAACCTCTTTCAAATCTTTCTATACTTCCATTTGAGATCTTACATGATTCAAATAAACGCTCTCTGTGCCTTATTTTGTAATCAAACAAGTGCACCTGAGCACCTGAGAGAGTGCTTCTACTGGGATAAACATGACAAGGAAAATGAATCTGTTAAACAAATATTTCACTCATGGGAAACTAGTTCAGTGCAATCTTCTTTTAGTAACTAAGATATTCCTTTCACCACTTTATTTCAATTCAGACATAACCCAGCTGGTACAATTGTTAAAATTATCTGCGAAGGAGTGTATATCTATAGAAATATACACACAATTTCAATTAAAGTGCTCTCTGTCGCAGTGACTTTTTTCAATTTTACCCACTGGGAAGACATGATTATAGTTAATTACTCTATTTACACCGAATATACAGGAATATACAGCAATAACACAAGTATATAAACCTGAAAGAATAAATAAACTGAGGCAGAGTCTACAGGGGCATTTTGTTGGTTTCCACAATTTTATAACATTCTTAAATTTCTCTAGGGTCTCCATTTTCATATGGTTGGGATTATATTTCAGATCTATGATTGTTTGTCTTTTAATTGTTTGCACTTTACCAAGTTTAAAATAGCATAGAAATTAGCAGTCTACAATCAGAACCTTAGTCCATTCGTCCCTAGATTAACTGTATATATAGTGGCGGATACAGCGTAGGTCAACCTTGTCCGTCCGACGTATTTAATTTTTTGTCAAAAGTATGTTTTTTTTATTCAAGCAAGCGAACAGAGAATTTGACTCTTCTCCTCAGTTGTCTTGTTTTGTGCTCACTTCAATATCTAATTTCATACAGGAGTCAATATTTAATTCGATATGGTACATTAAACCACGCTGTAGCGCCGTAAAACCCCCTAACAATAGTTTGCACATTCAGTATTGTTCTTGAGACCTACTTTCGATTTAGATCTCAAGGGGGTAAGAAAATAAAATATTCCAGTTAAAACCAACAAAGAATTCAGTTATTAACCACCTACGGCAAAAGTTAACGTATACCGAGCGTATGTCAAGATTTTATTTTCTGGGCCACCAGAATGGGTGCAGTTTTTTTGGCAACGGTAAAATCAGTTATTAAGTAGGTCCAACCATGTCTGAAAAACATGGGGGTATTGACTTTTTCAGAAAAAAAAACACTAACGATATGAATACTTCAATCCATGACTTTTTAGTAGAAGTTAACTTGGCTTGCATCAGTTGGTTGTAATATTGATTAAATGTTTTTAAAAAGTACTTTTATTCTTTGATCTCATCTCGATCTCATCTCAAAATATAATGAGCTTGCCTCCTTACTGAACTTTAGTCAGAAATGTTAGGGGGTAAAGCCAACCCAGATGAAAACTTTAAAACTAGTGCTTATTGACTCAAAATAATAATAATAATAACTTAAATTTACCCCCTATGAGAATCCACGAATTCGAGCTTGTGTATGAACGAGCATGCTTCCACATTCTTTCTTTCTTCAGTTATGGAGTTGTTTGGACGTATTGGAAATGTTTGCAAAAAAGCGATTTGGAATCCTTACACTGTTGCAAAGGTATTTATCTAAGAAGATTAGTGAGAAAGACATCCTTTTCGGCACGTTTGTATCAGAAATTTGTTTCTGGTCAAATAAAAAGAAACCTTTTGGCAGAGTCTTATTTTCCCAGTAATTTGAAGGAAGACGAAGGTCAAGCATGCATTGCATTGTGGTTAGTTTTTATTGATTTTTAATTATATATTTCGTATAGTTTTGTATCGAAAGTGAAATGAAAGGTTACTTTTTTAAAAGAAATTTGAATTAAGCGGCTTACATAAGTTTTAATAACATGTTTTCTAAGAAATCTGATCATGTTTATTTTGTGTTTTCTGTGATAACTTACATGACATCCTTGCCTTTATTTTGAGAAAGTAAACATTAAAAATGGTGTATTTGTATGACATTGAATCACTGAATGCAGCCCCAGTTATGTTGCCTTTCTCTTTTTCAATTCTGTATGTGTCTGCAGCTAATGGAAATTGTTTAGTTCTGTATCCATTGGATTGGTAGGTGATAATTCTTTAGTTACTTAATTAAGAGTTTTAACAACCGTTGAGTTATTGGTACATGCCTCATTCTATGCTGAACACCCTTTTTTTTGAAACTGCTGTCTTCTTAACCTTTTTTATGTGTATTGGGAATGTGTCACACTCTTCTCTTGACACTGGTCTCACTCACAGGAGTTGACCTTGTTAAAGAAGAGGCCATACATATTTGCTGTGATACCACTTGGATTGGCTTTCTTTGTATTTTGGGCTTAAGCAATGTGTTGTATATAAATCGAAACGTAAGATGTTACTAGCCATCCACTGGACCTGAAACTAAAACCGGTTTTTCATAACAAAATTACGTGTCGTTCTCCAGTTTCAGACGTATACATACATATTTTGTTTTGTCGCGAGAGTGCTTCAGCAAACCAAACATTTAGGCATAATCACTATGTTCCTCTTCTGTTTTGTGTGCATGGAAATGTACAAAACGTGGGACTGTTGCTTCTAATTTTATCTGGCTTGAATGATTTTGTATTACTTTATCCTGCCTTGAAGACATGAGTGCAAATGAAAATAAACAATTTAACAGGGACTTCCATTAAGGTTATTACTTTTTTGGCTCTCATCACTTCATTCCATTTCATTTGTGATCTTGTTATTTCACAGCACATTTTAAACAAGTTTTTGCCTGTCACAAGACTCTTACAAGGTTCAGACATAAATGTTTCTGAAGCTATCAATCTCATTAATGCTTTAAAGTCTGAGATAAAACACAGCAGGGATAATATTGATGATCACCATGAGATGGGTCTTATTGGGAAGTCTATGCAGTTATTAATTTCTCTGGGTTTTTTTCTTTTTCAGGTGTATAAGGCATTACAAGAGTGATCAATATCAATTTATGAATTGACATTTTATTGTTGGTTTGACTTCCTTGTGCTTCTTTCTGCTTCTGAAAAGAACTTATGCATATAAGAACGGGAAACATTGATCATGAAGTGTTTTGTTTTTCCTTTTATTTTCTATCTCTCACATTCACAAAATCAAAGCTGTTCACAAAAAGTAAAGAGTTTAAGAAAAATATAAAAAAAAATTGTATTCTTTGCTTTTATTTTTGTTGAAATCATGCCGCCAAGACTATTCCCCATTTGTTAAAAAATCCACAACAACAAACACTAGAAGGTTCGATAAATCCTATTTCAAATTGAAGTGTTAGTGCTACCCAGAGCCTTCGAAAACTGAATTTGGGTTTATAGCACCCCAACACCCCAGCTGTTTAGCCAAAATTCTTTGCGTCGCTTCGCAACTTACTGAATTTTTTTGCTGTATCCGCCTATGATATACATGCAAATATAAAAAGCAGAACGAAAAATACAGATTGATAACGGAAACACATTTCTCTGCATTTAAAGTCTCCTTAGGAAATAAAGAAGAATTAAAAACAAAATATTTGATACCATTTTGATTTGCCAAAAATGTCCTTGACATTATGATAGATGAAGCATCCAGCCTTCTCTCTTTCATACACAGTGGCACGGTGTTCAGCAAGTTCAGCTGATAAACTCTCCTAAATATAGAAATTCATAACACAATTTAATAAAATGATCACAAACTTTGTATAATATGCAGAACTAACATTAACGCATTCCATGTTAATTCGATTCCGCGTGTGTAGCGTAGGAAATTGTTTGGTTTACACATTCTATCTGTATATCTGTCTCTGTAACAGTTTTTGTCGTTTTTGGAAAGTCCGTTTGGACTTCATATTGTTTGTTTATTTAGTACAATTAATGACAGACCCAAAACTCTATGCCAATGTAATACAAACAAGATGCCCTCATGGGCAGAAAGATTTCTGCAAAATCTGTTGAAGCATGAAAAATGAAAAATGTTATGACATTTATGAAATTCGACAAAAAAATGTTACACGATCTAAGTGGATTCGAACCACCGACCTTTCGGTTAATAGCCGAGTAACTAGCCAACAGTGCAACGGAAGTCATGAACGTCTGTATAGATATAAACAAGAGCCAGATGGCGCAAAACGGTAGCAGCAAAAGTACTTGCCACAAGAATACTTTCGAAATTTTACTTTAAAATCTTAAAAGTTCTGTAAACGTTATTTCTTGAAATATCTTACTGGTGGAAAACGATAATAATGTTTAAAATTACTAACTCGTGTAAATAGGGTCTAATTGTAACACACCAGCAATTTAATTTATTAGAGGACAAAAGAATTATACATGCATGAGCTGTTTATAATGTACGTTTTTTTTATAAGAGCTTATGTAGAAAAAAAAACTCGTTTCTTAGAAAAACACATGTATGTTTTGAATTATAATTTCTTGAAACCGAAAATGAATTCAAACAGATAACTTCCTTTTTTTTAACTCGATTTTTGAAAACCTGATGTTCAAAGACAGAACAGATAGCTAACAAACGTAGAAAGTAATAAGAAAGTCTGATCTGTGCTTTACTGACACGAAAAACATATCTATTTTCAAGTGCCAGAGTACATTGAATCAATACCATAAGTAACTAAAAGTCCCAGTTTTATGTAGACCTATTTGATTAATATCTATTCCTTCATCAATTAAGTGATAAAATATCAAAGAAAACGTATTTTCTACCTTAGTTAGCTAGCTCTTTTGACTCTTCTGTTTACAAAACGTTGAGAACTTCTTTTTAGTTAGAAAAGAATGATACAGTCCAAGATAATTATAAGTTTCTTCTATATATTTTCTGTTTTCACCTTAAAATATGTATATCTTCTTTAATAGTGATCAAAGAAACTTTTGTAAATCTTTCGCTGACATGCAATGCATGGTGCTTTGGTTTCATGTAAATGCACGCACGAAATTTCAAAAAACCGCTAGGTTTGGACAGTATGAAAAAGAAAAACCAAAGCCGGTTGTAATAGCTTTCTTGCTTTCGCAGAAATCTAAAAAGCCATTTATGATTATTAGGTTGTTATAATTTTTTAAATTATTTGGAAGTTATTTTAGGTGTTTTACGCAAAATATTTTTATTAACAAGTACTTAAAATATGACACATGAAGCATTTTCCAAACGAATTTGTTTATGTTTTCTGTATTTCATAAATCTCTCCAGCATTGTTCTGACAAATTTGATTTGAAGATCTATTTACAATTCCATTTGCAATGACAGAGGAGAGATTTACGAAACCAGGGTATAAAAATCTGAGGAGTCATAATTAAATAGAAATATGTATTAAAACACTATTTATCACATTAACATTATATGTACGTAACGAGGTTCCTCTGTAATGTTTATTTATTTTTGTTTTACTTGAGTTTTTTTAAGATGCTTTAAGTTGTAGAAATAATGTATTTCAATGCGCATTATTTGTCCAAAAAATCATAATGTGGGCGGGTTACGCTGAACGAAGTATTAAATAGCTATGGCCTTACTTAAACATGTTCCATATTCACATTGCTGGCAAAGTTTGCTCCAAATTAGGAAGGTTTGCGCAAAAGAACAAGGTGCTGATGTTGAATGTGACAGTCACTTTCAGATTTGATCATATAGACTTAGCCTTCAATTTTTATAGAAGTGGTCAAACTACATGCATATTATGCATACATTTCTATCACAGAAAACAGATTAATTCAGTTAAAAATCTGTCAGACTTTCAATAGGCAACAAAATTTCACCATCATCAAACAGTCCTCAATTTTCTTGAAAATATTTGCTGATAACAGCACAACATAAGATTTTTTGATCAAAGGAGCTTAATTGGCCCATCTAGATGTTTTAGAATTAGAACATTTTTGGAGATTAACTTTTATCTGATATCTATCAAGGTTATCAAAGAAATTGTATATAATAATTCATTGCCAGTCAAGCCCTTCACTTTTTGGGTTTTTTTTATTCAAAAGCAACTAATGATTCTGAAAACTGAGGAGGTGCAAAACAGCCTTCGCATTTTTATCATCTTCACTCAGTTCTAATTGCGTTTCGGAGGCATGTTTTCATTTCATTGGTGTTGACATAGAACAAGACATAAAAAACATTCACTCCAAAACATCACTTTTGTGTAAGAATTCTGATTATGTGGTGTATAAACAGTTTCCAGTGTAAATGATCATGTTGAAAATACAATATATTTTTAATATTCTTATTTTTTAGCATAAATACTTGAAAATGTATTGCTTGAAGCTGTATGAATTTTGAAACACTACCTATAGTGTAAATGCTGTATTATTACTAAGGAATTCTTACCTTTGTATTCAAGGAGATAGTCTCCTTTTTGAAAATCCACGGTTGTAAAAACACCAATGCCTGAAAATAGGTGTAGTTTGAATCAATAAACACATCACAATTCAGTTGTCTTTTCTTTTAAAGAACAAATAAAATTTCGACATCACATTATAAAAACTTCCTGAGAGCATAACTGTAACAGTCTGATAATAAGGTAAACAGTATTTATACTTCTACTTTACTATTAACTACACTATATCAGCCCTCTGAATTGACGATGACATTTAGGTTTTGCTGCCATGAAGCCGCTGTAAATCAAAATTATGATGGTTAAATTTTGTAAACAGTGTTTTGTCCTATCTATTCTTTATTTCTCAATCACGTTAGTTAATGTAGTGTGATTATGTAATGAAATCTAGTATATAATAATTCATTTCATTATTTTGTTTCATTTTTTGAGAGGAAAAACCCAGTAGAAACAATAAGCGAAAGAATAGCGAGTTATATCTATGGTATCGCTGATTTTGGCCTCAAACAGTAAAAAATTAGGGGTCTCGGTAACCTTGGTTATGAATGCATTAAATTTGGTGAAGTCAATCTGACATTTTCTAAAGCTTATCGTGAACAATATTTTATCCAAAAATCCAAATGCAATATCTTCGTCATCAACAAATGTTATCATAGCATAATCTGATAAATTCATATCTGCAATCCCAAAGGATCACATAAAAAACAGAATCAAACTTCCACTGTTACTTACATCATAGAAACTGAAAGGTTAACTGGTGATGAAATTTCAACTGAGACATTTCACAGAGACAAGTTTGTCAGTTTTGTTTTTTGGGGATTTTTTTCAATACAAATTGACTTGTGATTTTTCCTTATTGGTTTCCCTGAAGTCAATAAAGGAAAGTGGATGTGTGGATTTGTTGTTCACAGACTAATGACTAATCAAACAAATAATACGTAGGTGAAGTTTACACCGAATCCCCTGCAGTTTACAATTTTTAATCTTGTAACATGGATGTAAAAAGTATTTAGTCTCTGTTTTATTTCCCATTATTTTACAGTTTTACTAAAATAAATCAATAAGTTTTGCCATCGTTAACATCTAATAAGACAGCTTTTTTTACCATCGTAAATAATTAAATATTTTTGCCATCGCAATTTTCAAATATGACAGCATATCTTTGCCATCATTCAGAGGGCTGCCATATATCGACTATGACAGAAAATACCTATCAAATCATTTAACTTTGACATATAAAAATAATCTGCTTCATCACGTTGAAGCAGAACTTCTAACGAAACTTTCCTTTTTCTTTTGGTCTATAAAAAATTATGACTGTATAAGTAAGTAGAAATGTTTAGGGTGAGAAGAATGGGCTTAGGGAATATGAAGATCAGTAGGGGTCAGCTTTAGGCAGCTATGTAAATTCTGGATTATTCAACAAAAATATAGCAATTACTACATCCTTACCTTTATATCCTCTGCATTGTTTGTCATATAACACAGGGTATTGTTTTACTTTTTCTGCTAAAGTTTCTTCTTCACGAAAAGAAATGCCTGCCATTTTAACACTGTTTTGCTACTTTTTTTCTTATTTCATGAAATAACGTTATTTCATGAAATAAGAAATAAGAAAAGTTGAGACTGTTCTGTGAAATAACATGAAAAAAAATTTATTTTCAAAAATTATTTCAACTTATTTCACAACGGCTTAAAAGCAATTGTGGAAGATATCTAATCATAATTCACTGAAGGTTTGCTTCTCTGCATGGCCAAGAAAATGGAAAAGAGCAATGGAATGGATAAGGTTTACTGTTCTCTTCATTGATTCAAAGAAGGCAATCAACTGAGTTGATCACAAAATTCTGAAGTAGAAACTCATAGCCTGTGGGATAGGCAAATTATGCGACTTCAGGTCAGATTAGAAAGAGAGAGTGCAGCAGCGCTTAAAATAACAGGCGATCATTGATCAATGATCGTCGAGATTCGAAAGACAATCGTCTAGAATGTAATTGAGACGATCTATGTGATTGCTGAACATATACTTATTTCATTTCTCGGATCAATTTAAGTATAATGTAACAAAAAAACATAGTTACGCCCACAGCTTATGTTCGCACTAAATGCGATATCGATTTTTTGGGGGTATAATATTCAAACTGGGAAACAAGAAATTATTTTTGCTGGTAAGGGGAGGGAATTAAAAACATACTCACTTTATTTATTTGAAACAAAACATGTTCAACTTAGATTATTTAATTGCCAAAATAACTGAGGTATATTAGGCCACTATTCAGCAAGTTCTCTGTTGCTAAGGGAACGACCACCGTTGCTAAAGTCATTTTGAAATTTCCTTTGTTATATGAATTCATTTCTTCACATAACGAAAGAATATGAATATGAAAACGTAAGTGGTACCTGTAGGACTCGTTTTCATGTTATTCATGGAATCAAAAAACATCTTAGTTTCCAACTCTCTTTTTTTAACTTTTGGGAAAAAATAAAAAATTTTAAAATCAGACATATGATTATTGGTCTCACGGGCGTGAGAACTTGCCATTTCGTGTTTGGGCATGTGCGGAGGTGCACGAATGTGATCTCATGCCTAAGTTATGATTGTTTAAATTTTCATTGTGATCGCCCGTTTCTTCAATGTAACGATCTTGTGATCGTCGGACTTAAAAACGTTATTTTAAGCGCTGGTGCAGTGCAGTATAATGTGTATATTTGATTATTAAATGGAATCAGATACACAGCAATTTAAGTATGAATCCAACAAGGTTCTTTATTTGGGCCAAGAATATGCTACAAAACCAACACTAGTCTACTGATGTGATCTATACAAAGCTGAACCAAGTTTTTCTAATGCCTGGTAGTCTGGCTATGTCATGCCTAATCTTTTAGGATAACCTGTAATATACTAATTTTAAGGATATTATACATAGTCAATTTTCTATTGATTGAGGGGAGGCAGTGTAACTTAAGTATCTTATAAACTTTTGATATTGATACAAGGAATCTCTGTAGATTTATAGTCAATGAATACCAATGAATACAAATTCAACTCTAGATATGACTAGACATTTCACTTAACGATTTATAGTTTCTTATTATTTGTAGGTCCACAACTTGTAAACTACTTGATTCATGAAGTAAATGTATCTATCAATGTAGATCTTACCTTTACTGCTGCCATTACAAGCTTCTCCTTATATTCCTTAACTATGAAATTTAAGAATATTATTTACTCACACTAAAAATAAAATAGAAGCAAGTATGAGTTAACAGTATGTTCATTTTTGATAGAGAAATAGTGGGGCAGATTACAATCTGATATGGTGCAACTGACATGACACAGAAAATCCATCTCACATTAGGGATTTGATGTAATGATTATTATTAATCAACTCACAATAGCTGTGATACACATTGATTACAATCACAACTTACAGAAGCAAAGTCATGACAGAGTAAGTTTTTCCTTTTTGGTAAAAGGCTGCAAGGTCAGTAAAATATCAGACACAGTAAAAATGGTTAGAGGAGTGAAGAATTTTATAAATGCTTTATTTCAGCTTTATAGCAAGATGTATAATGTTGCCATCAGACTTAAAATTATGTAACACTTATTAAATTACAAACTCATAAGGCAGGGATATAAAAAATTCTAAAAAATGCGTCATGTTAACTTAAGATTGTTCTTAACTTAAGGACAAATTATGTCGTCTTAAGTTTCAAAATCATCCTAAAGCCCTATTTTAAGAGAAAAACATAAAATTTAAAAATGAAAACTGTGTCACCTTCAAGACAATATGTGTTATGTTGTCTGAAAGTCAATATGTAATTTATGTTATTATACTTTAAGGTTCAAAATTATGTACAATAAATCAGAGCAAAGTGTCACCTTAAAGACAATATGCATTATGTCACCTTAAGGTTATATGTATTTGTCACCTTAAGGTTCAAAATCTTATGTCAGTTTAAATTGGAGCCCATCTCAAAAACAATCATAAATTTTAAAAGAAACATGGTGTCACCTTAAGGACGATATGTACTATGTCGCCTTAAGGTTAATATGTATTACATGTCACCTTAAGGTTCAAAATTTTATGTCAGTTTAAATTGGAGCCCATCTCAAAAACAATCATAAATTTCAAATTAAACATGGTGTCACCTTAAGGACGATATGTACTATGTCGCCTTAAGGTTAATATGTATTACATGTCACCTTAAGGTTCAAAATCTTATGTCAGTTTAAATTGGAGCCCATCTCAAAAACAATCATAAATTTCAAATGAAACATGGTGTCACCTTAAGGACGATATGTACTATGTCGCCTTAAGGTTAATATGTATTACATGTCACCTTAAGGTTCAAAATTTTATGTCAGTTTAAATTGGAGCCCATCTCAAAAACAATCATAAATTTCAAATGAAACATAGTGTCACCTTAAGGACAATATGTACTATGTCGCCTTAAGGTTAATATGTATTACATGTCACCTTAAGGTTCAAAATTTTATGTCAGTTTAAATTGGAGCCCATCTCAAAAACAATTATAAATTTTAAAAGAAGCATGGTGTCACCTTAAGGACAATTATGTACTATGTCGCCTTAAGGTTAATATATGTATTAAATGTCACCTTAAGGTACAAAATTATGTCAGTTTAAATTGGAGCCCATCTCAAAAACAGATATAAGTTTTAAAAGAAACACAGTGTCACCTTAAGGACAAAATGTTCTATGTCCCCTTAAGGTCAATATGCATTACAACTCAGTCTAAATTGGAGGACATCTCAAAGGCAATTTTAAAAAGGAAACATAGTATTATGTTATTATGTTGCCTTAAGGTGAATGCATTTCATGTGCCAAAAAATTCAGAATATTAATATTCTTATATTATATTAAGGTTCAAAATTATCAATATTTTAACGCTTCAATTTCTACTTTAATTTTTATAAGTATGCTATTAATTTTTCATAGGACAAATTAATAGACTAAAGTGAAGTGAATTTTCTTTCTTTTCTTTGTCAGGATACATGGGGAGACAGAGCAAGAAAACTATTGTGATTGACACATAAAATATCATTCAAGAAGTAGAATTAATAGTCAACTGCTGTGCACAAAAGGAAAATAAAACAATAGACTACCATATTCTAGACACGTTGATAGATGACTGATTAAAAATAGATAGGTAGCAGAAAATAATTTCCAAAAACATCTAGAATTTTCTTTCAACATATTTCTTAAACTAGCCAAAATTCTTGGCCTCTCCTTTTCTTCATCTGCCAATCACTAATTTTAACTGACTTTTTACATGAACATTATAGTTGAAACTATACAATCATTTCTATTTATCATGCAAACAAAACAATAGGAATTGATGCTATCAATTGGATTATACTAGATGAAAACATAATGCAAACTTGCAGATGTACAATTACCAGCAACACGTGACGAAAAGGACCATGAAGAATCATAATGGCCTTTTATCAATTTCAATACTCATTCAGAAGTGTCCTCCCCCACTGTGATTAACGCAAAAAACTTTTTTCTTTGACTTTATGATTATTAACTTTCTAAAAGCATATTCATTTTCATTCCTCAACTATAAAATTTGAACATAAATTTTCAACCAGTCAAAGCCCTGTTCGTATTATGATGGAGGGGGCGATTATTATTTTTTATCCGTAAACATGGCTTCCACTGTACATGGGGCTCACAAAAATATGCATGGCTATCAAAAAAGAGCAGTCAATTTTAAGCTTAGAATACATTATCAACTAAAATTAAAACTTTATTCACATTTATCAATTAGATTTTCACCTGTTTCAGTTGCAATAGGAGGAAGTAGCGTTTCAAAAAGTTGAACGTGTTTAATTGTTTTCTTAATTTCTGTTGTTTCTTGACTGAGAATGAAAGTCAAAACATTTTCTTTCTTTAGTTATTATTATAATAAAGCTATAAACAAAACCGGTGAAGTTTCTTAATAATGTTAATGATACTTTGCTCAAAACTCACAAGAGACTCCATGTAACCATCATTGGCCTGATTTCTTCTGTTGTTCGCATGCATATTTTTCATCAGAAAGAAAAGCAACCTATTTTCGGTTAGTAAAACAGACGATATAATTCTTCAGAAAAGGATTTGATTATATACATTATTTCGTCATCCCCACTCTGTAACTCATTCTTCCATAGTTTTTAGTTTTATGTGTGATACAGCCACTTGTATATATTTTACTATCCAAGTCGACTCTCCTAGCAAGTAATCGACTCTTTGTTCATAATCTTCTAAATGTATCTGTGAAACCAAACGTCCCCCCACAAACCATGCTTTCGTTCGTCAGATAAAAGTGCCAACCTTGCTCGTAACAATTTGCTTCGCAAAATTGTCAAAATAAAGATTGCAGAATGTATATAGCCAATATAGCCTTAAACTCTGCCTTATATTTACGGAAACAATACCCATTCAGAAGTCCGGGTCTTAAGTTGCTCCGTTCATTTAAAAAACATTCAATATATACTTTGCTTCACTGCTTAAATCGCAATAAAAGAGCCCGTCGCCCTAAAGTGAGATAAAAACGCAACACCGAAAATAGAAAATAAACACCTACGAACTTCGATAATGGTTTTTAGTGACTTGAAGTTGTCTTTAGCAAAATTTACTTTGAATTTCTATTAGTAGTGGAGGAGAGGATCTGTTGCTATTAGTTTTGAAAAGTTAAAAACTTTCCAAACCTGTGCAAAATAGTCCGCAAACGTAAAGGTGACAGTAATTTGTCGCCTTACAGAAGATGTCGCCCTAACTTCAAAAAATAAAGTAAACAATGTCACCATAAGGTCCATCCAGTGATATATAAAAAAAAAAATTAAAAAAAAAAAAAAAATAAATAAATATATAAATAAAAAAAATAAAAAAAATAAAAAAATAAAAAAACGTTTACGTTTTCTTATTACGGTTATACATATACATAATATTTATTTGCATTTCTAGGAGAAGAACCATGTAAATTATTAATGGATCTAGAAATAAATTGGTTATTATTATTATTATTATTATTATAATGAAATCATGAGTTCCATATCAACAATCAATCAATACTTATCAGAAACCAGCAACCCTCTTGCCTTACCATGGTACTCTTTGGGCGAAATAACGATTATTGATCAATTTAAAGAACTCTAGCTCACTGTTAAACAAGTGTGGTAAGCCAACAATGTTAGTGCTGCTAGAAAGCTACGTCCATCCTTCAATTGGTATCAAAAACTTGAAAGTTTAGGGGAAGTTATGCTTATTATGTGATATGATCCAAGTGTTGGCTTAGAGTCAAATCAGAACAATCAGTAAAAGAAACCAGTAAAATATTTGGCAAATCAGTTAAAATCACAGCGAGAGGAAAAGGACATCATGGTGGTTGTATGCCTTAAAATCGAAAAATTAAATACCAACAAAATCTTTAACCGCGAAATTTTACACTCGCAATTTTTTCCGAGGGTAAAAGGTCAAATATTTTGCTTATTTCTCGTTTTACTTCCCATTTAGGGAAATTGAATACTCAGATAAAATGTGAAAACTTAAAAATCGCGAAATTAAATACCCTCGTAGTTTTCTGCCTTTCAGTTAGGTTCTGAAGATTTTCAGTTTGAGTACTGTATTAAAATTTTTGACGATTGGGTTAAACAGCTTAATAATTTATGCCAGATCAGTGATACTCAACCTCAAGCAGCATTCATTGCATATACTTAAGGATTTAAATCAAAGTTTTCATATTTCCTCAGAATGATTGAAGATTTTCAATCGTTTTCAAATTCCTTCGATACTTTACTAAACGACAAGTTTTTCCCCACCGGAGATGATTGTGAAATAATACGGAATCTCCGTGATCTCCTTTCATTAAATCCATCCGAAGGAGGTGTGGCAGTGAATGTCATATCTAACAGTTCTATTCAACAATATAATGATTCCATGAATGTAACCAAAATTCATGTTGACGCCATAGTTACACTGAGGAATGTAACTGAGTCAAATTTGACGATTTAAAGGTAGTAATTTACAGTGCCTCTCACGAATCGTTTCCTGAGTCATTGCTACGACCTTAACGAGTCCTATTGATGACCACCTTTCGCGAGTTGAAATGACTTTTAAAACCCTGTAAATTTGACGACCATAAATAGTCGAACAAATAAAATGGCGGCCTTTCTTGAGTCATATGGACCACCTAAGATGAGTCAATTTCATTTGTTTTCGTATCACGACGGTATGCAGTTTAGAATTTTTTGTCGTCTCATCACCTGTATCGTAGACCCCTATAATCGTCAATTTTCCCTTTTGGCGGCTTTTAGCGTTCGACCAGAGGCGAACTCGGAACCTCTGGTATGCCAGCCGAACAAGCTACCGTTTTGCCACGACTGCTTGTTGAAATAGTCAAAATAACTACTTTCTGACAACGTGGGTAGTCAATGACAATTCACTACCTGAGCTGAGTCAAAATGACTCAGGTACATTTCTCAGTGCATCCTTCTCCACATTCGTTTACCGCATGCTGACGACAATTGTCAAAAAAACCATACATCAATCGTGTGCGGTGAATAAAAAAATATTATCCATAAATTCAAAAAACGTAAAAGGTTACATGTAATTTATTCAGCTTCGCAGTCTTCATCTTCATTATAACGAATTTACAACGACGCTTTCAAAAGTGATGATACTTGTGGAAAAGTTATTTTCCTTTTTTAATAAGATGAATTGAATGCTTTAAAAATCGGGAAAAAAACAACAATTGTGTGACGTATTAATCTACGGTATCTACATCTCCATTTTAGTGTAAGAACTCTCGTCACATTTTTCCATGTCACTTTCCTCAGAATTTTAACTAGTTTAGGTGTCTTTGTTTGATGGTAAGTATTAATGATCAGCCAGTCTGTAAGGGGTCAGGGTTCCTACAGCTTCCAGAGACCAAAAACGGAACAGAAAAAAAAACTCTTTTTCATGTCACGAGTCTCAGGCTTGAAATTTTTTTGAAAGTTAGGTATAAATATCAAGAACAGGAAGACGCAAAATCTGACTAAACATTCGGGTTCCTTGGTCGATCTGACCCCTATATAGATACTGCCTAAAATAGGAAAATTTTTACAAAAGATAGGTATATACATTAGGAAAACAAAAATGCAAAAACTGACCAAAGATTGGGGTTCCTTGACCGATCTGACTCCTAAATAGGTATTGCCTTAAAATAGGCAAGAAAACATCATGCCAGAAAGAGCGTAACGGTAAAATGTTAGCAAATTTGAAAAGTGCTGCAAAATCAGTACAGTTACAAAAAAAGAAACAAGAACTTGATATAATATATAACAACTTACTCGAAGAATTAAAGCCTATTATTCAACAAACCTGTGACAAAGGCGAAAGTGCACGGCTAACTCCAAGAGCAACACCTAGATCTTAATAAAGAAGAATTCAGAGATGCAATTTACTGTGTGTCATGCAATGATTTGTAAAGGTGGCTTTGTAGTAAAAAATACATGATACTTTTCGTGATTTCTTAACAGTGTTCTTGAACAAAACTTGTAATGGCGTCGAAAAAAAAAAGAAAAAACACTTAATTCCTATTTACAAAAACACTTGCGATCTGAAATCTTTAAAGTCTGGTAATGAAGCACGTCTGAAAGCAAGAGGTTTTTGGAGGAAAAGAGAAACTGCATTTTTTGATATTAGAGTCACGTATGTTAACTCCGAGTCCTCTAAAAAACCTCGAAACATCAACACACGAAGATGCTAAGAAACGTGAATATCTACAGCAGATTACTGAAAGTAGAACGTGGATCATTCAATCACCTTGTGCTCGGAACAAATGGAGGAGTGGGGGAAGAGTGCCGTAAATGCCATACCATTCATGATGGCGGCGAGTACGGTCACGATCACGATCATCCTAAGACTTGCTATTTCGATATGTTTGGCTTTATGTATCAAAAAAGCTAGTTTTGTTAATGCAGATTCTGTTTGTTATTCGTTTCATGGAGAAGCTGTTGATAATATTTATAGTAATCATTTGATTTCATCGCTTTGGGTATATAATAAAGGATTTGTTTACTTTCCACCAAAAGCGGTGACACAAATTCTGTTGATTTTGTCTGGAGATATAGAGTTATGCCCAGGACCAAAAAGTGTATTTATAAAAGAGCTTCGAAATCTTGCATTACGCCGAGGAATCAAAATTATACATCAAAACATACGAGGTTTGTTGGGAAAGAAAGATATCCTTGCTGAACTTTTGAACACATATAATATTGATGTATGCTGCTTGAATGAAACTTTCACAACAACAGACACTCCATTGTCATTTCTACAAATTCCGGGTTACACATATGAACAAAAATACAGAGGTTCAGGTGCAGGAGGAGGCGTGGGTATCTATATCAAACAAGGAATCTCTTGCACGAGAAGAAAAGATTTGGAAAATCCCGAAATAGAGTGTTTATGGATTGAAATTTCTCCACCACAAACTAAAAGCTTCCTTGTAGGGTCCTTATACCGACCCCCCGATGGATCAAAACATTTACACAGAAACTTTGATATATTAATTGATGAAATGCTTTCAAAAATAGCTCTGCTTGAAAAAGAGGTAATTATCCTGGGAGATACAAACTGTAATTATCTCGTTAAAAATGATCATAAAGAACTGAAACGTATCTTTGAGTTGCATGGATATAAACAGCTCATTAAATCTGCAACACGAATTACCGATCGTTCGCAAACGCTAATTGATGTAATCTACGCGAATAAACCAATTAATATCAACAATGAAGGTACCATCCCTACAGACCTCAGTGATCACGAAATGATTGGTTGTGTACGGAAAATAAATCAACTAAAATTTCTTTCAAAAACCATAAAATGTAGAAATTACAGAAATTATGATACTGCCACTGTTATCAACGAGCTACAAAACGTTAATTGGCAACCGTTTTATCAATGTGATGATCCTGAGACTTTATGGAACTTTATGAAATCAACGCTAATAAATATTTTAGATCGCCATGCTCCTTTCATCGAGAAAAAAGTCAGAGGAAAACCCTGCGAATGGTTAGACAGATCCTTAAAAACAAAAATGAATAAGCGAGATACACTCCTCCGCAAGGCTCGTAAATCTAAGAAAGCTGAGGACTGGACTCTATACCGTACCATGAGAAACTCTATTAACAACCTGATAAAGTCCGCTAAACGTAACTTCCATAGACTACTTCTCGAAAGAAACTCAAAAAATTCTGACAAATTCTGGAAGTCACTCAAACGAATTTTTCCAACGAAGGATGTCTCAAGCTCCTCTGAGTCTTTCGTTATTGATGGCATAAGAACTACCGAAAAGCCTACAATTGCCAAACACTTCTGTGAGTACTTTTCTACGATTGCTCAGTCCCTTCGGAAAACCATTTCTCCTTTAATTACGAACTATATATGGAGTGACGCAACTAAGGACAAGTATTCGAATTTTCCAAAGTTTGTTTTTAAGAAAGTATCTGTAAGTCTGGTTGATCGGCATCTGAAAAACCTGAAACGCAAAAAAGCAACCGGATTAGATAACATACCTGCAAGATATTTGATAGATGTCAGAGATGTCATCAAAAGACCACTAACACATCTTATAAACTCATCACTTTCTTCTGGCATCGTACCTAGTGACTTTAAAATTGCTCGCATATCACCGATATTCAAATCTGGAGACTCGAACAAAGTCGAAAACTACCGTCCAATATCAATCCTGCCAGTTATATCCAAGATATTAGAAAAATGTGTCCACTCTCAGTTGATCACATACCTTGAGTCAAATAAACTGCTTTCATTGTATCAGTTTGGCTTCAGACCAACTCGTTCCACCGAACACGCTGCAGTATTACTTGTCGACCACATCAGAAAAGCTATGGATGACGGTGAATTGACGGGCGTAGTTTACATCGATTTATGTAAGGCGTTCGACACCGTTAGCCATGGTTCACTCATCTCCAAACTCAATCAGTATGGTATCAGAGACACCCCAAATGAATGGTTTACCAATTACCTGTTTGGGAGAATGCAGTGCGTAAAATTTGACAATGAACTTTCCCATCCTGAGCCTGTGTACTGTGGCGTACCTCAGGGTTCCCTGCTGGGTCCCCTTTTGTTCCTGATTCATTTTAATGGAATCCACGAATGTGTTAAGAACTGTAAAATACTAACATACGCTGACGACACAGTGATATTTGTCTCATCAAAGCAAAAGGAACAAATCGAGCATTACCTGAATGAAGACCTTTCCTACATCTCCAGTTGGCTGAATCGAAACCAATTAATCCCAAATGTCAAAAAGGGGAAAACAGAATGTATGTTGTTTGGGACACGTCAAAAACTGAAAAACAACAATCTCAATCATGTATCCTTTCACAACAAAAATGTCACTGAAACCAAAGAGTACAAATACCTGGGTATTGTCCTGGATCAGACTCTGCTACTAACAAGTCACTTTGAAAAATCTTACAAAAAGGCATCCAGCAGATTGAGACTTATGTCAAGATTTCGACCATTCCTTACCACCAAGGCAGCGTTGACGCTGTATGTATCTCTGGTGGTACCGATATTAACATACTGTCCTTCGATCTGTTTTTCGCTCACTGACACTCAAAAACGTAAATTGGCTTCAATAGACGAAAGAGCGTGCAGAATAATCTCCACACGTACTACCCATGTTGCTCCCGCTCCCATCGAAACATTGAAGTTGAAAATGACGGCGGTATTTGTCCACCGGTGCATTCATGATGACGTAAATGAAAATTTCAGAAACTATTTTGAACTGTTTGAATCAAATCGCACAACTCGAAACACTGGTACTTTATTACGTTTACCAAAAGTAAGACTTGAGGCTGCTCGGAAATCTTTTTATTTTCTAGGAGCTAAAATTTATAATGAGCTGCCGTTGAATTTCAGAAAAGAGCACGATATTAAGAACTTTAAGTCACTATGTGATCGTAGTGACTCGTTAGGCCGATTTTAATAACCAAATTTAAAGCATTCCATAATAGCACCCACCCTATCTCTGGCTTTCCTGCTGGCGCTATTTCGTATGCAATGCTTTAAGTTGTTTTTTTATCTTTATTATTCCTTTAAACAAATAAACATATTCCACCTTTTATATATATTACATCTATTTTTTATTTTTTGTTTTGAATACTATGCAGGACAAACATTGATAACAGTATTTGTATATATTGTAAATATTGTACATATTACTGAAGTTTTTATCCTGGGTAAATATTCAATAATAATAATAATAATAATGTTTAGTCTGTCTTGCACATGCAATGTCAGAAAGTCATGAATGTTCTGTTCTGTGATGAATTTAATGATGGAAATAAGGGAAAATAATTTGATCGGTGAAAATCTGGAAAGTAATTTCCGATCAGATTATAAGACGCCGAAGAAATAAGTTTGGATAATTTTACTAGTGGAGATTATTATCATGGGAGTTTAACCACGATGTTTTTTCACTGGTCTTCACCTTACTGGCTTTTAAATTTAATGAAATATATGTGTTTTGTAAATTATCAAGGATACTTATCCCGCATAAAAACCTTTTAAGGTTGAATTTCGTAAAACAACAAATCGCTGCGTTCATGACAAAAACAAAAAAAAATCGTGGAAGAGAAACCGTTTTGTAAATAATTTTTACCTGGGAGACTGGATCTAGAGCATTTTTTTCCGTAGTATTTTCTTGTTAATACAAGGGTTTCCCGAAAAAAACTAACGTCGCCTCTGCGTCGCTTTACGTCAAATGTATAAAAAAATGACCGAAAAAAAAATATATATCACTCTTTAAGATAAAAGTGTTATGCACACTGCGTATTATATATATGATGAAGCCAAAATCAACGTGAAATAGAAAACTGCCCGTAGAAAACGATCTAACGGGTGAACGATCAACCGGCTTGGAAAAGTGTTTTATATTTATATATATCCCATATACCATTACAAGCTTGCTTTGCCATGTCACGGCTCAACAACTGCACTAGTGTTGGATCCGAGCCTGAAATCCATATAAATGGTCACGTACATTATCCTGAAAATCTAGTGTAAGTTCCAAATTGAACCAACATAATAGAGAGTGGATAAAACGATATGCGCTTGATATTATGCTATCATCCAAATATGTACGATTACATTGATTGCGTCAATGTTTTATTAATAGCCTTGTTAAGACATAGCATGCATTCTTTAACCAAACTGTAAAACAACAAACTGCAATAATCTTACTTATAAAGCCTAGGAAAATTTAGTCAGGGTTGTGATTGAAATATGATGGTATCTACTCCTAAGATCGATATTGTTTTCCGAATGTTCTGAAACCACTGTTAAGTCTTAGTATTTAACTTAAGGGAATTTCAAATGTTTATTGACATGACCTAGATCTGGAACAAACTGCAACCCAGGGTCCTCTTGCCTTTCCAATATGCAGATCCGTATATCGAAAAGGGAAAAGATTTTGAGTTCGAGGTTGTTAAACGCTTTCTTTGATCGGTGTTTTGATTCCAATTATTTTGGATTTCCTTTTCTAATGTAAGGGATGAAGAATCTGATACGGATATTCATTGTGCTTACTATTCAAAAAGTCGAAAAACCATAATGTTAGAAAGGACTATGTTGACTTTCCCTGTGACATCCGCCATTCCTAAATAACAGATAATTCACAACCTCGTTCCCAGGGCTTTTTTGAAACGAAGGAAAGCCCTGGCACAGGCTGGTCCATTATAAAATCTGATTGGCTGATGAATTTAAATCATTTTTTTCCAATGCAAATTGAATTCTTGAAAACAAACGCCTGACATCTCCATTATAACTCGCCATTTGTTTTTGAAGCACGGGGGCCCTAAAAAGACCGCTGAGTGATTTTTTATCGGCCTGTGCCAGGGCTTTCTTTCGTTTCGAAGAAGACCTGGGAACGAAGTTGAGATAATTCATAAAGCAATTATGTATGCTTGAGGATTGCCGTTCGATGAAATTGTGCAATTTTCCTGGAAAGGTAAATTGAACTGAAAGTTTTGAAACTGGTCTTGAACCACCCGGCTCCGAACATTTTCCCTCAAAATGTCCGACTGGGCGTATGTAAAATTCCAGCCTCCTTTGTCCTGCAAGATCTTTGAAACACCCGGCCAGATGACATCAGGACCTGCTGCAGGAATTTTACGACTAAGAGGTTTGTTGATTCTTCAAAAATTCTAAATGGTCTGTAAAAATTAAGTCATGAGAGAGTAACATTTTTGTTCTCGGCCGCTGGTTTGGATGTTCGGATGCTTTTGTACCACTTTGCCGAAACTTTTCAAACTCCCACCTGGACATTTTGAGTGAAAATGTCCAACAGGATATTTCAAAACTAGTCTCAAAACTCCCGCGGGACATCTCAAACTATTTGGCCGAACTTACGGCAAATTGTCCAAATCTGCCGCGGTAATAAATGGTTGAAGGATACATTTTACACTCTCTTTTCGCGTAGCTTTTATTAAGGAGTCCGTTGGTAAATTTTTTCCGACACGAAATTTTCCGAAACCTAATCAAATGGTTCAAATATTGATTACGTGGAGAGAATAAACATTAAAGATGGCCTAAAGTATGACCTCGTTTTAAAGATTTTAATTGCCTTTAATTATCCCACTGCGGAATAGAAATAATAAGTGAAGATTACTAAGCAATAGATGTAATTAGTAAAACAATAAAAAACATAATATAGAGGCAAATCTTCATAACAAGGCATTAACACGGTGTTTCAACAGAAATTCGGGAAAGGTCTATATCTGTTTCACGCTGAATATTTCGTCTATGGATAAAGCTGGTTTGGCTGTACGTTACACCTTACAAAGGAGTCCGTATAAGTTGTAAATGCAGTTTATCCGGGGCACCAAACATTTTATAAACATAATCCTCGTAAAGGGATAACCAATGCTTAACTTTCTGATCCATTTCGATGACGTATTGCAAATTCCTTAATAGCCCATAGTTTACCTTTTCAATTCACTTTTAGTTGGCTCTAATGTATTAAAACAACAGCTGATTACTTAGTACGAGGCCAGTTCAAAAAAGTCTGGAATAATCTATTGATTTTCGTTATTCAACTTTTGTGAAACTTCTGATTTAATTCCCCCGGGAAACATTAAATACATTGAGACAAAGCACAACCCCCACCTATTGTTGACGAACCACTGTTTTCGAACGTTAATTTAACCAATTTAACTGGTTATTTGTATTCCTTTGTGAGATGCCCTTCGAATTCACAAAATAAGTCATTTAGTATTCTATATTCATTTCATTATATTTCATGCTAACTGTGTATACTTGCTCAAAAGTTTCTGTAAAAAGAGTTGTTAAGATGAAATTGTCATTTCAAATGAATTTGAAAGTACTTGCCATATATGTTTTGAGAAATGTGAAGAGTTGTAAGGAGGTTTTTGTCAAAAATTAAAGTGGATCAAAGGCATTTTGGGCATTCAATCAGTTCCATGAATTTAGTCTAACACCAACAATTTAGTCCAGTACGTGGTCTTACCCGTTGACCCCAAGAGACGTCAGTAATTCCTTTTAGATTACGAGATTTGGGCCCTTAAATTACTCATTTGCAATGACCATCCTTAGATCTTAGAGTAATGATATCTGGGTATAGTGTCTTTTTCCCAATAGTTTACTGTTTTTCAAGCTTAATGCGTAAAGCCACTTCCCAACTAAGAGTTCCCATTTCGTGCGACTAACAGACAGAATTGGGTATTAATGTATTGACACACAATAAGCCGAAATTATTTGCTCGAATAAAAGGGGACTCAGAGTATTCCATGTCAGCATAATGAAAGTTCAACTACCGTCTTTTTGCTCAATCCAGAGGTTGTAACCATGTTTATCTAAGTTTGCGAACAATTTAGGTAGTAAAAGCAAAGTAAATGGCCGGGTATTGAAACAAAATACAATCATACACTTCTACCTTGTTGGAAGAGCAAGCAATAGGTCCCATTGTATACAACCTAATATAAAAATCTTCTCATAGTATTTAAAAACGTGGTTGAGTGTCGTGTTGGGAGTTTCTTTCCTAAAGAACGTGCTTTTGTTAGAATATCTATCCAGGAAATTTAATGGAACAGAAGTTCATTTACTGATACTCAGACGTGACTGAATAAACTCTTTTGTTGTTTAATGAATCACAGTTCTACTCAAATGTAGACGAATCGAAACTATCCAAGGTCAACCTATAATCACTATTTGCAACTTCGAAAGAAAAACAAGAAAAAACCAACTAACAAAGTCTAACAACATAATCCAAACTTTATTGACTTGTTCTACTCTACTGCTTTCTACTATTTCCTTTTCAATTTTCGTTCATAATCTAATCTCGTCCTTAACTGCGAAAAGCTATACTGGGACAAGTCTCCATCTAATGCAGTGCGAATCCTTTGTTCGTTCAACGGACCACCATCAATAATTGCCTTGCACTTTTTCTTCAATATCTCTATCTCTTTACGGGAAAAAAGTCTTCTTCTTGTTTCCGGTGAAGGGCAAAAATTCTGCTAAAAAGTCAAATACGAAAAGTAATACGAAAGAATCATTAGTCAGAATGTTGTTCATGGCACAGAACAATGCGCTGCATTACTGAAAATATGGAAATGTCAAAACAAGTAAGCGGATCACAATATCAGGGGAAGAATTCATCACACTTACTAAAGTAGCTGTGCAGCTAGACACTGGTCTTGGTAATGTTGGTAATTGTCTCTAAAAATTAACATTTACAAAAAAGGTGAGACCATTGAAAACCATTTGAACGAACGAAATTGAGAAAAAGATCATTTGAAGAATTTGGGGATACCAATACTCTTAAGCAGGTAAATAAACTGGGACTTATAAACCTCTATTCTAGGATAAGACTTACTTTGCACTTAGGAGAGTAACGCATCAAACTTCATATTTATCATATATCTGTTTCTCACTAGTTCCGAAAAACTTTGAGCATTCATTAAATTTCTCTCTAACATCTGCCATAGACACATGATTCCTTTCTATTTCTTCGGAAAATATTCCCTTCAGTTGAGTGATGTCACTAATAGTCCACAAATGCTTTGGGGATGAGGTAGTCAAGTCTTTGGTGACTACAAAATCAGTTGGAGGTTCGGGAACAGTCCGAAAGTATTTCCGAACGATTTCGGCACCTTTAGCTGCTGTTTGTTGCTTTCTTCTAATGAAATAATGCGACTCTGCTGTCTCCAAACTGTGTCCCATTAAGTCTGCAACTTCCTGATTAAAGCCTAGACCTTTATCTCGTATGCCTGTGCTTGTTTATTTTCTTATAATATTGCAGGTCAAGTTCTTCACAGGCGTCTTCTCAAATATTCCACCCTTGACCCAAAGTTGGTGAATTCTTAGACTGATTTGACCCGGATCCATAGAAGATCCAGTCCAAGACAAGAACACGTTTGGACTGTTCGAGTTTATCTGAGGTCGAACTTTCGTGACGAATATGTTGAGCCAGCCATATTCCTCCTCATTTAAAGTTATCGCGGCAGGACCATATGCGTGTGAGGTCTTATGGTTTTTAACGAAAATTTCATAAACACCACCTACTTTTCTTGCGGCATGAAACTCCGAAACCAAAACGTTTGCCGATACTCCTGATCGATGACCATTAGCAAAATGGATCGCCGAAAACAAATGGTCTCTCATCTGACAATACTGTGTTTGCGTAACATTGACATTACTCCTTTTAAGTATCGCAAATAAATCTTTCGCTTTAACAGCATGATCACTTTTTTCATATGCTTGGACTTGTTCCAGGGTGACCAACATGGAAAAATCGTCAATATCTCTCTCCCATTTCCGTTTCCGATCCATTTTTTGATAGCTTTTCTTCCACCCGTTAAGTTTTAACTTCAAATCTAGTATTTGGGCAGAAGACACATCCCTGATCCCAACTTTTTCGGTAATGAGATATTCGCAGAAGATATCAACAGATAACAGGTACTTTTTTAAGGTTCCCGGTAAACTATTGCGAAATTTGCAATATTCTATTAAATAGTTATCACGGAATTGCTTGATATCGAAAAACATTGAAAAAGGTTGGTTTTTGCTTAAAACCAAATATATGCGTTTTACATCATCACTGAGTTGAACGCAAGATACTCTGTTGCCACCATCTGGGCTTTGTAGGTATCTTACGAAGCCATTCAAAACAACTTTCACATCCCGTGGCAATTCTGCGTCTTTTGAATCCTCATCTTCCGAAAACGGATCCTCATCGTCACTTTCATAATATTTGTTGAGTGATGAAGTAGGTGTAGTGGGTATCTTTCTTGTAGTTGATGAATCTTTATTGGCTTTCGAGAACAACAATCGCAGAGAATTCGTAACTGGCTCTGATGAATTAGGTGTAGTGGGTATGTTTTTTGTAGTTGAAGAATCTTTATTGGCTTCTGAGAATAACAATCGCGGAGAATTCGTAACTGGCTCTGATGAATTAGGTGTAGTGGGTATCTTTACTGTAGTTGAAGAATGTTTTTTGGCATTCGAGAATAACGATCGAGGAGATTTTGTAATTGTCTCTGGAAGAATGCTGGTATTAAACATTTGTGCTTCTTTTAGTAGTTTGTAATAGTCCGCATTCCGAGGTAGCTTATGATGTACTAGAAGATGCCTTGGCAATCTTTTCAATACTTTGTAACAGCCTTTGACAGGGCAAATCCGTGCAAAGTGATAGTCTTTTTGATTTCCCTTTTTTGGCGTTTTAACCTTTGGTTGCGATTGTTTTCTTAAGGAGAACTGTCCCATAACAGCACCACAGCTTGCCTTCGTCCATTTATGTTTTAGCATCAAATGCCTTGGCAAATTTTGGACAATCTGCTTACAGACAGACACAGGACACTGTCTGCCGTGACGGGAAGGGCTAAAATGTTGGATGAACAAATGAAAATACACAAAAAAGGTTTACACAGATAAGTAATCTCCACATTGAAAACTTACGCTTTTCGCTTAACGTATTGCTCTTTATGAATGGTCAGGTTATTATCTGGAAAGGTCTGGAATGAAATTAACGAGAAAAAATAACAAGTAGCTAATGTATCCCTTTGTTATACGGAATTGCAAATATAATAATAAAGATGTAATGTAATGTCATCGGATCGATAGCGCAGTCGGTAGAGCAATCGCCCGGCAAACGAGAGGTCGTGGGTTCAATCCCCACTCGATCCGTTACCTTTACGGAAAGTTTGATACAATAATAAAGTGACACTCACATTTGAATTGAACTCCACATGGGCGTTCCTTTCTGTGTCATATACCATAGCAACGTCAGCATTCCATTCCGCGTTATCTATCAAAGCAAGCTTATCATTCCGATCCTTATTAACTACCATACCAGCCTCAACGTTCCGTTCCACGTTACCTACCAGTTCATCATTCTGCTCCGCGCCAACTGCCTTAACAACCTCATTGTTCCACTCAACGTCATCTACTATAGCAACCTCAATGTTCCGTACCGCGTAATCTACTATAGGAAGTTCATCGTTCTGTTCCACACCAACTACCATAGCAACCTCATTGTTCCGTTCCACGTCATCTACTATAGCAACCTCAACGTTCCGTTCCTCGTTATCTGCCATAAATTGTTCTTTCTCTCCATCTTTCCATTCAACGTCTTTAATATTTAATATTTCCTTAAGTTCCGCTTCCAATGCTTCTTCAGATGCAACTATAAATAATATAAGACTGAAATTCGCTGGGCAATCTACCAATCGGGAATACTGAAAGTGAAAGCTTTACCTTCTTCGTCTTCACTCTCAGGTCTTTGCCATACCTGCTGTAAGTATCTGCTGGCCTGTAACAAAAAGTAACAAAAAGTATTAATAATTTTTAATAATAATGGGTTTCAAAAGAATTGCAAATAAACCAAATGGTACCTCGGAATGGCTAACATTGGCATATAAGCAATACAATAACACCGTACTTTTCGGAAATAATACTTTGAAAACGTAGTCAAAATACTAAAAAGAAACAGTTCAACGTAGACAAAACATCAATTTGCTTCCGAGGAATACCTTATCTTCTGAATGTAAAAAAAGAGTCCGTCCCACCAAACGAGAAAAAGAAGTCCGATACTACAAGAGCTGTTTCGATCGTAAAGCACGAAGCAAATTGAAATTTCAGTAAGTAAAAATAAACTATTCTACCTTCCTCCGCTCAGCGGGATCAAAAATTTCCAGGATTTTAACCATGATTGTACTTTCCTGTTCTTCTGTATAAGGGGAGCATACGTCAACAACTCTTAACCTCCCTATGCCGAATTAAGCTGCAATTTAGACGAAACACTTTTTTACTATATAGTGAAGATTTAAGTGAGTTACCTTTCTGTTTACCACCTGCCTTGTATCGCTGATATCGTTCACAATACGTCTAATAAAGAAAATGATATAAATAGTTTTTAGGAACTAAGGTTAACAATCTGGAATTGAAGTTACTCAATGCTGGACTATACCTTCCCAGTAAATATACATAAAATTTGACTGTTTAGATTATCCATCATTTCTTTGATGGTCTCAATGGGAACATCTTGCACATTTCTGAAAATGCATAAAGTTTTTATTTTATTGGGGTTTCAGAAGATATAGTTAATAAACAAGCCTGAGAAGACATCCAATATTTACTTGTATTTTTTCCAGCTAGGGCAAGCAACATTATCTTCACCCTGTAAGATAACATTTTTAATGTAAAAGATATGCAGGGCAGGCAAAAAGGAAGACATTTAAGAAGACTTAAGACTAAATTAGGAATAAAATAACATTAATCTCACCATGGTAGCATATAGCATCGCAAAACTAAAAGGGAAAGGACATGGTAACAGTAGCTTTAGTGACTATAGATTTTGACATGAAAGGAAATGTTTAATACTCCAGATAATTCCATATTTCAAAGTCTAAAGTAAACTAAAGATTCATAAGAAAGAGAACCAACTACCTACATTGAAGAGTTCGTATTAGTTTTTGACCTGAGGTCATCGATCACTTGATAATTCAGTGGATTGGTTGCATAGTTTCTATGCTCAGTTCCAGTCAAATGCTAAACAAAAAAACTAATTTAAGGCAAGAGACTGTGGTAAGAACTTTTGGGAAGTTTTTCGATAAGTAGTTTTCGAAGAAGGGGAACTGAAATGAGTAATTTTTGGTAGAATATAATTTAGTACATCTGCAGTCATGTTCAAAACTGTAATGGGCAAGTCTTTCATAACAAATACCTCATTTAAGTCTTCAAACTTTGTGTCACAGCATTCACAGTAGCCATAGTCATAGTCATTTCGAATTATTCTTTCGGGATACTGAGACTCCCCAGAACTGGTTGAAATTGAAGGAAATTTTCCCTCATAGAAACGTGGACAACTTAAACTGAATGAATAAACTTAAATGTTTATCAGATATACATCATAATTTAAATATAAAATAAACAGCTAACCATTCTTTGTCTTCAATTTTGAAGAATGGCTCTTTCAGTGCTGTAACTTTAGCTGCAAAGGAATGAAACAACACCCTTAAACATATCACCATGAATTGTTGTTGGAATAGAAAACTTCTTTTTATCAGTTTGTGCTTACCAGAATTGGGCATTAATCTTTTTAGAGCAACCTACAAGGATATTTTTGACATGTATTTCACTTTCATAACCATTGACTATTTCCATAAACATGCAATGTTCATTGTTGGATATATTCCTGCAGAGAAGAATCCCTACTAAACAAACACAATCTGTACATAAGTACATACTCTACAATTAGGTTCCGAGTTTGTTTTCTCAATCGCAATAACCTAACATGAAAATAAAATTAATGAAGATGGGCAAGAAAAAGAATTCCTACATATTTGCTAAGAAAAAATAAAACAAAATCGATCCCATAAAGTCCAAATGATAAGGTAAACATAAGAACTTGACCATTAACCATTAATATAAAACAACAAGAATCTTCTTACCTGTACATCACTCTCCGAAACAAACTCTATCTCCACTTCCTAAATGAAAAAGTATGCTAACAAAAGATCTTCAAAGAAACATAAAACTAATCAAATAAATCTATCTGATTTTTTTTGTCAAATTAGGATAAAAAATAAAAGATTGGATTGCATACCACTGGTTTGAAACATGAAGCATAATACCTAACCTAAAATTACAATAAAACATATCACGATAATATTGATCTGATATTATAACATTATATATATAAAAATGGTATTACATACATCTGACCGCCACCATAAATCATTGGATATATAGCTGTATCGCAATTCACAGCCAGGAAGTATATCCACAATGGCCACCAAAAATAAATGGGGAATGTTTCCCACCACAAATTTCTTCAGAAGACAGTTGGCCAATTTTGGTGGAGAGTCATTGACAAATCTCCCAAGACTTGTTGACAAAGTTGTATCTATACTAAAAATAAAATATACTGTGGTGTACATATTTATGAAGTATAATGAAAAACTATTAGAACACAACTCCCCATATAAAAGGTAAATCAGATCAGTTCCATTGGTTAACATTCTTTCTCTTCTTTGTGAAGAGATGTGTTTTTAATTGTTCATATGTAATATATTTTATCAGAAACAGCATCAGGTGTAGTTATAGAAAATATAAAAGAATAGAAGAGAATAATCTCGAAAGCTTGACATTCAAAATGTAGTTTTATATATATATATATACATGATTTCTTATAGATTGACATTATGTAAAAACTAAATTTCTTAAAAAGTTCAGTGGGGAAATGGGTGTATAGCTCACTTGGTAAGACGGTGGGCTTGTAATACAAGGGTGATAGTTGGTAGTGGTTCAAATCTCGGCACTGTAAAAGAATGCTAATGTGATATGAACACTTATAGAATGTTAATGTATGCAGCAGAAGGCCGTATGAAATTGTGAATGTAATGAACGAGTGCCAAAAAATTACTTAAGACCACAATCACCTATCAGTCTAGTATGTGCAAGTTCTCTGCCTTAAAATCTGAGGTATACATTCCTGGTGGAGGCCCACATCAGTGTTTTCACTGCAAAATTCTAGCCTCGGTAAAATAAATTCAAACAAAAAAAAAAAAAAAAAAAAAAATATATATATATGCTGTGGTGTACATATTTATGAAGTATAATGAAAAACTATTAGAACACAACTCCCCATATAAAAGGTAAATCAGATCAGTTCCATTGGTTAACATTCTTTCTTACAGAAAAATATGCATAATACATCACATTTCATAATACAAATTTATTAAATGGGTTTATTATAACTTCTCTGTCACTTGAATTTAAAATAGAGAGTAGTAAGAGTAAAAAGGTTTATTATTACCTTTGTGCACAATAGCAAGTCTTATATTCTGTAATTACAATGTCCTACCTTAACTTTTCTTCTTTAAATATCACATCAAACATAGAGCAGCTAATTTTTCTTTTTCGATACTCTAAAGCCTGCTGCTGCGCTTGCTTGTTTTTTAGTAATATTCCCCTCATCTCCAACAATGGCTGTCCTTTCTTGATGGATGTGGTAGTAAAAACACCATAGCCTATGAAAGGGTTTTTATATCATTTTTAAATCAAATAATAACTTTTCAGTGTCAAAGGAATTTTCTGAATATTTTGTCTTATTGAGAAAGCTGAGCTACATCGCACTTGTTTATAGATTGGCGATGAACCAATCTATAAAAATAAGAGAAGAAAAATACTATCCTTCAGGCAGTATTCAGATTAATTTTTTCATGTTCATCATATAACCGTCATTTAAGCAACAATTAAATACAACAATTGAATAAACATTATTTATTTTACAGGTATATAATTTTGGCAAAGTTAGTCCTCTTTTTGATTAACCAGAAGTTGTTAACGCTCATCATCTTTGCTGCAGTTTGTAGTAGAATGAGATTATCTGTAATCAATACATAGTGATAACTTTTAAGGCTCACCTTTATATTTTTCTTATTACATTGAACAGTCTCAGCCAAATCCATTTATCTTGTCAATGTTGTTATTCAACTTTGTATTCCCCTTGAGATATATCTATCTTTTTCTTGGCTACTTGAGGAAAGTACCTCACTTCTTCATCATCGTACTATCCCATATCACACTAACTGATTTCATAGCTCTGAAAACTCTGATAACAGTTTGCTTATGACCCTGTTTTCTTATTGACTAAGATTTACATGCTTTATAATTAAATCAAATAATCAGAGTAGTGCTCCTCAAGGTAAAGCAAATAGTTTTCAGTTTGAAAATCAAGTAACATATATATCTCTTCTAAGGCTAACTTGCTGTGGACAAAAGAGTTTTGGTATATAGCTATCACAAATCTATTAATGGTTATATTGATGATTTTCTAAGTGACATAATGTTTATAAGCATCGGTGTTTTTAGCTATGAGTTTCAACATAATGCTGTATAGACACGCATCTTCACTGGCAATTAGATGCTCCCTATACACTTCAAGATTTTGTCGGTTAAAATGGTTATCAGGAGGCATTTTTAAGACAACTAAAATAATAAAAACTAATACTCATTAGCACTCAAAATCCATTTTTGTGAAGTTTGTTTAGATTTTAAACAGAACTTTCACTGGTAACATCAGAACTCATCTATTATATTATATATATATTTATATCATTTTAACTGCACGCACATTCTTAACTTAATTGATCACGATCTTTATTCAAACCTAACCTCTTGTTAATTTTAATTTTCAATTTTTTTCTCTAAATAAACGTTCAACATTTGTATCATTTTTAACTTGATAAAGATTATGTAAGATATCGAAAATTTGTGAAGAGATGTGTTTTTAATTGTTCATATGTAATATATTTTATCAGAAACAGCATCAGGTGTAGTTATAGAAAATATAAAAGAATAGAAGAGAATAATCTCGAAAGCTTGACATTCAAAATGTAGTTTTATATATATATATATATACATGATTTCTTATAGATTGACATTATGTAAAAACTAAATTTCTTAAAAAGTTCAGTGGGGAAATGATTCATTGCTGTCTATTTTAATTAAACATTTACTGGCTTGTCACATCCAAACATCTGAGCTGAGTGAAAAAACAGCACTATACTCTCACTTGATCGCATAAAAAAGATTTCTGGCTGTGTTTGAACATCAATGTAACTTTATACATACAAGTAGCTGATAAGTCCTAATATTTAACGGTGGCCTCCTCCTCTCTCGACTAGTCCTCGTAGGTGTTCGTTCCCCCCTACTAACATAGACAAGTTTACAACTTCCTTACTTTAAAATAACAATACTATGTTATTTTATAAATATGATTGTAAATTATAAATTTTGTAGTTATTAATATCCAAAGCTTCTTTTTCTTGTAAATTTGTCTTTGGTGAAAATAAACATAATATTTACTACACTACTACCACATAAATTTGACTGGCTGATCAAACATATATATACATACCTATATGACTATCAATATATTTTTTTATCAAAAATGATGAGTCACTGTTGATCAACGATTTAATAACTGTATCTTCTTGATTCTAAAAGATGCGAGTTTAATAAAAAAACAAAAAAAGAAATTATATAATAAACATAGCTAGCAAGTGTTTATCAAAAAGAGTTATATGCTTGACAACTCACAACAGTCTGCTGAACTTTTTTTTCCATTTTTGAAAAATAATCTAAATCAGATAAACAACACCAGCTAAACTTCTCAACCAAAAACGTCTGTTCGCCTCTCTGCCGCTTGAAGGACCTCCATTATGGAAGCGTACGCGATATTGCCGGCTACCGATAACGTGTGGAAAGGAGTCCGATCGTGTACGAATGGAGTCCGATCGTGTACGAAAGGAGTCCTAGAGTACAAAAGGAGTCCGAACATATTGTTAAAAAGGAGTCCTAATGTAACAATGGAGTCCTTTAGTGTCAAAATGGAGTCTGAAATGTGTACAAAAGGAGTCCATCAATTTCGTTATTATTATTTTTTCCGAAGAAATGCAATCTTTTAAATTTTTATTATAATTTTTTAATAGCGCTTCAAAACGCCTTGTATAAAAGATCAACACTGGTTAAGGCATGCACATGCGCAAAATTCAGTTAACTTCCACGCATTATTTTTTATCATTTCAATAAAATAAATTACAGTCGAGTTCCGCACCCTCAATGGACCGGATAAAAAGATAGATGGCGCGAGTTTGAGATAACGACACTTACAGGAGGCTGTAAATGCTGACCGGACCAAGTTTTTTGTTAGCGATAGCGAGAAGATAGCGCATGTTCGAGATAAGGAGAGACAACTGTAATATGACCTATCTTCGCCGTTGAACTGTGTGATAATTTGAATTTCTTTAGAGTATGATTATGTGACAGAATTCAAACATTACATTAAGACAGTCAAAACACTTATAAAAGTTTCTGAACAAATGGGACTAAGCCGCGAACCTTACCCTCACTAACCCAGACACATTTCCCAGTAAACATTATGACGTCAGGATAACGTCATATGACAGTCACCTCTGGTCGTCTGGTGGTCAGAAATGCAACATAATTCTGACGTCGAAAAGTAACCGTCATCTGACGGTCATTTTCGACGGTTGATGAGACGTTGTTTCGACGTTTGTATGACGTAAAAGGACCATTTTATTATATAATTTCTTGTTCGGAACGTAATTTTGAATGCTATTTTGAATTTAAATTTTGTTTTCGTTTTAAGTCCAGAAAGCACGTAAGACCAACCGTGTATAGCCGCAGTAGTGTTAACTTTATAACATATGTATTAAAATATCAAAATGATCAAAGGATCATTTGATCTCTTCAGATATTAATATGTCTCTTCAGACAAAAATGTCTCTTCAGACTGTTCTCATTAGATAGAATGTTAAGACACGAATGCACTGAAAAGATGCGAATAAAAAGACAAGCTCTGCGAGTCCCGAAAGATAGAACAAAAGACGCAAGAAACAAAAGAAAAATAAGCAGGGCAAGTCATACGTGAAAAACTAATTATAAACTAATTTTTTTTCTCGTTTTAGACAATTAAACACGTTGGCGGGAAACACCTCCCAGTTAACACACGACGTCAATACAACGTTGTTTAATAGTCGTTCTAACGTCGCTGTTTTGCTGCTTCCATTTCGACCATTAAACAACCGTCATGCGACGATGGAATACGACGTCGAAACAGCGTTGAAACACCGTCTTTGTGCTTACTTGGCTAACAAAGACATAAAAAAGAACAGCGGGAAAATAGCTGAAAATGTGATTGTTAATTTCCTTCGCAGCTTTGCGTATTATTTTTTGATTATAATGAATGACGTTGTATGGACGTCGAAGAAACGGTTGTTATGACGTCTTCCCAACGTTTTCAAAAGTCACTCATTTAGTTTGGGTTCAGTTTTAAGGAATTAAATTCTATTTTGCCTGACGCAGCGCTTTTATTCACTATGGCATCTTTGTCTTTTCACGCATTTTATGTTTTTTTTGTGATCAAACTCCTATGAAAAGAGCGACGCCATATCGACGTTTTAATGACCGTTGTTTGAACGTGAACATGACGTCATCGATTCATTTACCATTATTGAAGTAGGAAACGTATTTTTGTGCAATCATAAGATAACGTAATGTAGATATAGCAACAAAAGTTGCTTTTCGTTCATTATTATGATTTTAACATCTTCGTCATATGATCGCCAGATATGGTAATGACTAACTATGACCACAACAAGACGTCGAATAAACGTCAACTTTGGTCAGTTTTAGTCACGACGTAAATGTGACGAAATCCTGACCGTCATTTAAACGTCGGGTGCTTACTGGGTTCACAAGATTTACACCGTGGATCCTCTCTCATGAACTGTATGTTATAGTGTTATAGTGTTATAGTGTTATAGTGTTATAGTGAGAGGCTTCCTCGGCAACGGACGCTTTTTTGACGTCGCTGTTATTCTCTTGTAATTTTGATTATAAATACTGTTTGAAACTATAAAATTGTCGATACTTTACCTCAACTTTCGACTGCGACTGGGGCAGGAGTTAATTAGACCCTGGTCGTGATTGATTTTTGAGCGTAAACAAAAACTTGTTATCGTATTGAAGAAAAACGGTAGTCCTCGCGTTGTGATAAAGATGAAGAAGCTTCTGGTCTTTGTTATGATCTATCTTTTGGCAGACAGTATTGCTTATATGACTGCTGCATCGAGTAAACACAAATCAACATTAATCTATACTCGTCACACCAAGCGAAGGCTCAGTGCACCAATTATCTCATTTACCTTTTCGTGGCACTGATATATTGACTATGCACCAACCAACGCAACTCACCAACTTACCAACAACTCCAATAACTACAGAAAATGATAACCATCTAGCCCATCTAACCACCATCTGCCACCTAAACACGCAATCCTTGAGTTCTTCCTTTCCGGAGTTCGAGGCAATGCTATCCATAAATCACAACAGACACCAGTCAGGAAGTTTAGTAGATAACAAAACGACAATCCTTTGACAAATCCATATATTGACTAGCTTTCGGAGGAGTCTCCCTCCATGCTCACGTCTACTGTTATATAAATTTTTTTTACACGTTTCAGTTTAAATAAGTTACAATAACGTGTCAAATTATAATAAGTACAATACCGTGTCAAATTAGATATTCTAAAATAATTCTAAAGGCATTGATTGGATGGCTCTATTGAGAGAAGGTTTATCACGGTTTATCAAAAGGCTCTCCATCAAAGTTAATCTGAAGTCATTACTTTCGGAACAAAGAATAGAGAAATCGTCTAGTGATGGAGAGTGATTGCAAACTAAGAAGTGGTCCTTAATGGCTGTTGTATTGTACAAGCTAGCCTTGATGCTCTTACCGGTGAGATGAGAAATTCCTAGGTGTTCACAGGCTCTAACTTTGAAGTGGCGTTTGGTCTTGCCGTAATATCTGGCATTGCAGCCAGAACACTTATAACAATAAACGAGACCTGATCTCAAAAACTTGGGAATTTTATCCTTAAATTGAAAAAAAGTATTAATGCGGTTAGACGACTTAAAAACTATGCGTAAATTACAATGACATAAGTTTTCCTTGAAAATTTTAGATAAGCGACTGCGAAGTTCTAAAGATAATTTACCTAAATATGGTAAAGAAATAAACACGTCCTTTTTTGGAACGGTACATACAGGTTCGTTATGCCGAAAACGTTTATTCAAAAAAACTCTAATACATAAATCGATAACATTTCTAGGGTAGCTATTTTTACTAAAAATGGACTTAAGTTTTTCAACCTCTATATGAAAAAGACTCCAACTGGAGCAAATGCGAAAGCTACGAAACAAGAGTGAGTAAACAAGACCGTGTTTAAAATGTTCTGGTATAAAACTATGGAAATTGGAGAACACACCACTAAACGTGGGTTTGCGATAAATACTAGTGACAAAATGACCGTTATCTCGAGTTATATTGACATCCAAAAAAGAAAGAACGTTGTTAGATTCAGTAAAACTAATATTCTTATGCTTGGAATTTATGTATGACAGGAAAGGTTGAACTTTATCTACAGAAGAAAATAAGACAAAAATATCGTCTACATAGCGTCTATAGTATAATGGTTTGATATCTTCAGGGCAATTTTTAATCCACTGTTGTTCAAAATAACACATAAAAGCATTAGCTAATGTAGGTCCCAATGGTGAACCCATGGCTACACCATCAACTTGCTTATAATAACTACCATTAAACAAAAAGAAAGATTCAGTCGTAGCAAGACGTAAAATGTTACAAAATTCTTCCCTACTGAACTTATTAAATTTACTATCGGGATTGGGAAACAATACATTGGTACAAATCTCTATGGTCTCATCCAGAGGAATATTGGTGAACAGAGAGTTAACGTCAAAACTAGCCATATAATATTCGGCGTTCTGGTTCAAAATTTCATCAGAAAAGCAAAATGAGTCTTTCACTGTGTATTCATTAAAAGTTAAGGAAGATAATAGTGGGACAAGAAACTTTGCTAGACTGTATGTAGGCGTTCCAATGGCAGACAGGATGGGCCGAAAAGGTGGTACGCCATTTTTACATGGTTTGTGTATTTTAGGTAAACCATATAAAATACCAGGCCTAGAACCTGATGGACAAAGTTTCTTGTATGCATCATTAGTTATAATACCTTTATTAAGTAAATCCTTATAAGAATTTTTGAGCTTATTCTCTAGATTAATGATGTAGTTAAGATCTTTTCCTTCTGGAATGTTTAATAACAAAAATTTAGAAGTGTCATTAAGCAAAGCATGAATACTCTTGTTATAAGCATCTCTATCTAGAACTACAACAGTGTTACCTTTGTCTGCTTTAAGTATGACTAAGTGTTTTTTGCGGACAAGGTTATTAAGAGCCTCAAACTCCGTTTTGGAAAGATTTTCAGGAGGAGATTCATTGTTGTTGTAATTCTGATAGGTGGAGAAGGAAAGATCTTTTAGTCTAGCTTTAATGAGTTCACTATCAAAATCGTTGGAAATATCACATTTAATTTCACGATATAACAATTCAAAAGGTAAAAGAAAACTAGCATATTCAAGTTTGTTAGGTTTGATGGCAAAGTTGAGACCTTTACTTAAAAGTGATTTATCAGACTCAGACAACAAATACGAAGAAAAATTAAATATAACTTTATCTGGGTCATGATATTGAGGAGAACCGGTGGTATAACGACTATATTTACAATGCAGGTTGCGGTCTCTGGTTAGCAAGTCGTGAAGCTTCTTAGCTTGAACATCATCACTCTTCTTAATTTGTTTGTCGTTTGAAACCAAAAACAAGGTACACACATGAGTATAATCGAGAAAATTCAAAGTGTTCTGTAACGAATTCTTGACAATATGTAATTCTGAGGACAAAGATCGAAGTCTAGATTTTTTCCATTTAACCTCCTCTGCAAGTAACGATTGTTGACATTTACGATATGCTGTAGACGATGTTAGATTTTTGTTTGCGAGACGGAATTTCAGAAAGTTAGGAATCACATTCTTTTCTTCACATAAAGACAGGAATTCTATATCAAGTTGGCATTTTCGAGACTTTAAGTCGAGCTTTTCAAGAAGTCTAATTCTTTTTAAAGTTTCTTTACCATATCTTTGTCTAATAACTTCTGGTATTGACAATCGGGTAGGAAAACGAAGACGGATCAAAAACAGGAAAACTAAGCTAATGACTCTTACCAGCATGGTGACGAAGGAACGAGTAAAAAATATTATTAAAGACGTCTTACGGTATCGGATGATTTCCTGCGTCTTTTAGTTGACGAAGCCATGTTAACGGAACCATAAATCACAACAGACACCAGTCAGGAAGTTTAGTAGATAACAAGACTCCTCCGAAAGCTAGTCAATATATGGATTTGTCAAAGGATTGTCGTTTTGTTATCAATGCTATCCAAATACAAATTTGACATCATTACCCTTTCAGAAACTTGGTTGAAAAACAATCCACTTCTGCTTCGCTACATAACTATTCCAGGCTACAAATTCGAATTCAAAAATAGACTGCACAAACGTGGAGGTGGCGTTGGTTTGTATATACGAGAAGAACTTTCCTACAAGCTGAGATCTGACATAAACAAAAAGGATGATACTATCGAGCATATGTGGTTGGAAGTGAAAAACAAGAGTAATTCTTTAATGATCGCGGTATTCTACTAGCCAAGCTCAATACTCACTGATAAACAGACTTGGACACAAAAATTTGATTTACTACTATCATACGTCTACACGATTTGGACAGGTCCAATCATCATCACAGGGGACACGAACATTAATCTGCTAAATAAAGAAAATGCCGCTGTGAAAAAATACCAAGAAACGTTAGACCATCTTGGCCTAAAGCAACCCATCAGCAAACCGACAAGGAAAGGATCAAAACTTATTGAACACATCTCCTCGAACATTGATAAGATCCATCATCAAGATGTTCTCCCATGTGATGAAATTAGCGATCACGACGCGCCATACATCATATGCAGCATCAAAAAGCCAAGGTTTGAAACACGTTATAAATATATTCGGTCTATAAAACAATTCGACCAACAATCTTTTGTAGCCGACATAGAAAAACTGAATCCAGTTTATGCCATGGAAACACCTGAAGAAAAACTGGATGTCTTTAACAACCTCTTCCTCTCATGTCTAAACCAACATGCGCCCCTCATCAAACAAAAGATTACAAGACCACCAGCACCCTGGCTAAAAGATCTGAATATCAGAGAAATGCAAAGACAACCAGATCAACTTCGCAAACAAACACACATGACGCAACATACAGCTGACTGGGAAAAGTTCAGAAACATTAGAAATAAAATTAAGATGCTCATAAAAACTGTCAAATCCAACTTCTACAAGAGGGCATTATCATCCAAACGCCCAAAAGAGGTTTGGAATACCATCCACCGCATACTAAATCCAAACCCTCAGCGTATTACTTCATATCCAAACGTTCTTAACGAGAATTTCAACACCACTGCTAAAAGACTCTTAAATTCGCAACCTAAACCCGAACGTCTTCTACAAGACCTGATTAACGGCCTTCCAGTCCAATATAACGCATTCCAAATCTCCACAGTCAGCTACAATGATGTTAGAAAAACAATTCTAGGGCTTCGTAATGATTGCTTAACTGGTCCTGATCAGATCCCTTCTTACTATCTGAAGCTTTGCATTGATGAAATAACAAGCCCAATATGTCACTTAATCAACTCATTGATAAGCAATTCAACATTCCCAAAACAATGGAAAGCTCTAAAATCAGTCCCATACCAAAAATATCCCAACAAAAGGAACCAAGTGACTACAGACCAATATCGATACTTCCAACCCTCTCCAAAGTGTATGAAAAGCTAATTATAACACAAATCATTAAGCATGTCGACGACCGGCTATCAGCAAATCAATCTGGTTTTCGTAAAGGCCACTGCACTGTTACGACTTGTATTAAAATAAAAGGCGACATCATCAAATCAGGCTTATCCTGGCAAGCTGCCTATCTCATCATTACCAATATGTACAAATCGACGAACTATCTTCAAGACATCTACCAGTCACTAATGGAGTACCACAAGGTAGTATCTTAGGTCCTATGCTATTCAATATTTATGTTCACGACATGTCTAACAAGACGTCTGCTAAATGCATTCAGTATGCAGATGACACCAGCATATACCGCCACTCTAAACCAAATCAAATTAAAGAATGCGCAAATGCATTAAACAACGACATTGCCAAACTTCAAATGTGGTCAAAAGAGACAAACCTGGTATTAAACCCGCATAAAACGAAAACTATGCTGTTTTCTACTACACAGATGGCAAAGAAACACCAGTTCGCGTATGAAATCAAATCATCAGATGGTAACGTCATCAAACAAGTATCAACCTTCAAACGTTTAGGAATAATCTTTAGCAAAGACTTAAAATGGAATTCGCATGTCAACAGAGTAACATCCTCAGCAATTGCAACACTTAAAACTCTGGCGATGCTCAAAAGATACTTGCCATTTCACCTTAGAAAAAAATTAGCTAAGTCACTTGTCATAATGCACCAAAATATCTATTCAACAAATTACAAAGAGCCCAAAACGCCACAGCAAGCTTTGTGAGGGGATGTTACGCAAGACGCTCCGAAGTTATTGCCCTGAACTGGCTGTCAATTGAAGAGCGCGTTGAGCATAGCATCGTAAAATTGGCATGGAAATCAATTATTTGCCAGGACTGGCCGAAGTTAATTCCAATGCAGATCAATGAGCCACAACGACCAACAAGGAATGTTAAAAGACTAACCATCAACTGCGATAGCAAAAACCCTGCTTTGTTTGATCATGTAGCCTCGAAATCATTCAATGATCTCTCAGTCTTGTCGCACAACTGTTAATTACAAAAACTTCTGTAAAGTTACCCATAAACATTTACTGGACAGAGCACTGGCCAAGACTCTGCAATAATATAAAATAATATTAAAAAAAAAAAAAAAAAAACAATTGAGAGTTTATATGTAATTTAGCACACTTTTTCGCATGCACAATATACGCTATTTCAGTATAATAGCCAATTTGTAAATCTTGGAACTGAAATACAACCCGTTATTATTACTGTTATTATTATTATTAGTCTATATATTAATAGCCGATTCTCCATTTGTTTGTTTGTTTGTCTGTAAGTCACGCAAAATGGTAGATTGAGTTGTGAGCGAAATTATTATTATTTTTTTGTGTGTGCGACGTGAGTTCGAAGCAAATACATTCCAACCCCCAATCGAACGTGACTTTTTTTGGCTGATGAACTAATAGGAATAACGTTTTGTTTTTATTATTATTGTTAGTTTTATATTCCACGTTGACTTGGCTTTGAAAACAATACATTAACTGAATACAAAGAAACTTACTGATTAAACGTTTTGGACATAAAGCAGCAGTGGCAAAACGTGGCAGCATGTGCGGTTTACCAGTGTATCCTAACGTATCCTTGCCTGACAGTCTGAGACGGGTAAACTTTTTTTCGAGCAATCAAAATGTTTAAAGACCGATAGGTAAAAAAAAAGTATCATGATACAAAATATTTTTTTTTGCTTTTGTCATAATAGTTGTCTTAATTTGTTTTAATCGATTTCTTTTAATCTATTTTAATCAGATCGAACGTTTTTTTTTTATTCACTTTATTCATTTAGCACGTGCCTTTTTTTCTCCCCTCCCGTGTGATCTTTTTAAGAAGAGAAACCATTTCCCCCCTTACGTTTGATAGCACCCATGCTAGAGCGCGTAACTTTTTTAAAACAAAAGTAAATAAAAAGTTGAAGCTTTCTCTCTATACGTTTTGAGTGTATTGTAACACTGATAAAAGATTGGTTTTACCAGAGGTTGTGACTTCGAATCTGCTTCTGGTTGAACACAAGTTGTACGAGCCGTTTATAAGGAAATTTGGCGTTTATTGATACAGTGATACAGAGCAGGTGGACATGGGCGGCGAGCGACGCCGCCTTGGCGGCTAGTATGATATTATCTTATAAAGTTAAAATTGAAGCAAGATGTGAGTGTGATTCGAAGACATTTTGTCTCGCGGATTCATTTTTTTTATGTAGCCATGTTCCACCGAATGTAGAGTATAAGTATGATTCATCGAGAACCTCCGCAAAGTTGTTCACATAGTTTTCATATTGCAAAGTATTCTGAAAAGAAGTGAAGTGTTTCTCATTTGATTTAATCAAGATTTCGTTGATTTCTTTTATCAAGATTAGGTACCACAGCAGACCACCTGGAAACTACTCAAGCTGTGATTGTAAAAGCCGTGATGTGAAGGTTTTGCGATTTTATGTTTCTATCGATGATGTTAGGGTACATCTGGGGTACATCTGATGACGTTATCGCAATAATGTAACAATAGTGACACAGTAAAACAAATCTTATATATAATAGCGAGTGTGTGTCACAGTTTTATTTTAGAGAGTGATAAATTTTGTTGAATTTTAAGGTCAAAATCTTCTTAATCGTGGTCATATTTTTCGTTAGGCCATGCGTTTTTTTTCGATTATTATATAGTAGCAAGTGCCGTGACGTCAATTTTTTTATCTATCACGGGGAATCATTGCATTGCATCCCTAATCGAACGCGACGTTTTTGGGGAAATATCTCGAGAACCAATAGGGAAAACTGACGTTTTTTAGGGTCCGAGATACAGGTGATGGGGTGACACAAAATATGGGCCTAAATTATTTTTGGTATTGCGGCTATGACGTCATCAAAATCTTTAACCGACGATATCTCTGTAACGGTTGGTCGTAGCAAAACGATCCCATACACTTTTTTGATCAGTTTTTCGAGCTCTACAACATGATACACTTTTGAGCTGCGATTCTATGATTTATTTTTTCGTCACACGGGGTATGTACACGGGAATGGTGGATTTGACCTATTGTTTTCGAAGTTAAGTTTGGTAAAAATTTTTACCCGGGTTACTAGTTACTTTATATCAGTGAGAAAAATAATCCTGTGAAATAATGTTTGGGATGAAAAACTTATTCATATCTATGAAATGCTATTGTTATTCAAATCAAAATTTACGAGATTGAGAGGTTGCTGAAAAACTGGTCAGACAATTAGATATACTTACCACAAATACGAGGTCTAATAATAAAGGTCAAGTCTTACCAGGCTAAAAACAAGAGAATCGAATAGTAAAATGGAACTATAAATGCAATAAATGCAGCAATATGACAAGCAGGCAAAAATTTGCAAACACTTTGGACATTGTTTCATCGTATCTCTTCATGTTTCTTCCCTTACCTCATCCAAACGAACTCATGAATGTAATTCCACCAGTAGATAAAGAAAAATAACAAACAACAAGTTTAAAATTAAGCAAAAGTTTTTCGGTATAAAACCATCATCAGTGCATATAAAATGTTACTATGTTACATGTTTCATATATACAAGGTTAAAAACAATGATGTAATTGTACCACTTTTTAGGTTTCTCTAGGGGGGAGGAGCTTAAGATTGCTTTAAAGTACTAACGTATGTTCACTGTATACGATATATTGTTTACCTTGAGAACACGTTTCACCTAGGTAACCAGACAGACATCCACATCGATTTGGTCCTGCACAGATTCCATGAACACATGGTTTGCTGCATTTTGCTAAATGGAAAGTTTTTACAAGAAGATGTGTATATAGAGTAATTTAGTCTACGTTTAAAAAAAATGAAAAACCTCTGTTACACGTCACACTCATGTGAATTTCAGAAGAGAAGAAAGAAGCCATGTGGCTCGAAGACTTCAGGAAGTGTTTCACAATTAGCTTCGACAACATCACAGCAAGTACCAAATAATTTTCAATAGGTGAAACTTTTATAACTAGCATGTAGCTTTAGCTAAAAGTGCACCCGCGCTCAAGCTTTCCAATTTGTACAAACAGCAAGCTTTACATTAAAAAAGAAAGTTTTCCGCCCAAACATTTTATTATTTTAGGATTTCTGTAAAAATGTTTTTGGTTGATTTAGGGCCTGATAAGTGGTATACTTTAAATATTTCGACAAAGCCAGTCTTATATATGAAAGCATAAAGATTGAAATGTCTTAATGTGCAGTGGGATAGACCTTTTCATAATTCACTGAAAATTAATGTTTTTGAAACTCTAATATCGTGGAAAATGACAAGGATCAGTGAAATTCACAACATTCAAACATTAGAAAAACAACGGAAAGTCTTGTTCGGTTCATACTGTTATAATCTGCTCACAATAAATAATTGCATTGAATCATAAATGCTATTTATAAAGATTTATTCTCATCATCCCTTCATCTTACTTTACGGGCTGTTCCATTGTATTCCAAACATATAAAGTGTTTTATTTTTGTTATTATTCGATGTATAATAAACTCCGTAAAAGTTCTCAGTATCACACCCACTTTTCAAATCTGCAATCATTATGAACATCAATAGAATAATATCTAACCAGTTCTAACGAAGAACTTTCATTGAACTAACTATTGGTTGCGAATGTTTAGGCGTATCAGTACTCTTCTTCTTGGCTACATTGAATTACAAGTATTAATGTTAAATGAGATATTAAGTCGATTGCTTGCACACTTTCGTGGATAACAACCCAGCGGGCACAAGACGTCTTTGAGACGTCTCATCTTAATCGTAAAATGGTCGTTTGCTTTTCAGATCATTTTGCGACGTCGTAGGGACGTCTGAAAATGGGACATTGCAATTGGGATCCTTTTACGATCAAATAGCAACCTGACAAAAATTTTCAAAGTTCATTCTGCAGACATTAAACGGTATAAATCGAGTAACACTAACATACTAATACAGAATTTACATTCGTATCGAATTCTGTTTATTGGTCGTGTGAGGGATGATTTTACGACGTTTCTGGGACGTCTCTGTGCAGATTCAATAACGATCTTCGAAGCAATTATAAACTTTCAAAAGCAATCAGTCTGTGTAGAATGATTTATTGTAAATGTTTTTAAACGTCTTAACAACAAGCAGCGGTGGCATAACGGTTGCGAGTTCGGCTGGCACACCAGAGGTTCCGGTTCGGGTCCGCCTGAGGCCTATTACAGTTTTTGAAAGAGTAAATTTCATAATCCTGCGACGTCGTAACGATGTCGTTGGGATGTTATCGAGACGTCTCAGTGAAGATGTGATTGGGACGTCTTTTGAGATTCCCACTTCGCGACCATTTTGCGACGTCTTTACGATGTCCTTGTGCCCGCTGGGAATAGATAAAATATCTATTAAACAAGTTTAGATTTCTCGAGTTCGTGAAATGAATCCGAAAATGTGTAAATTCCTTGGCAAGGGTATTTCCGATAACTTTTTTGACCGAGAAAAACCCATTAAATCCAGTAGAAATTGTTACAACAATAGCAATGAAAATAACAAAAAGGAAAATACAAATTGTAGAACAGACCAATTTTTTTTAGAAAAAATAACATCTATTTAACACTTCGGAAAACCTTACATGGCAGAAGTTATGACTGAATAAGGTCAAAATTGTCGCACAGTTAATAAGAATACCAATTATTTTTTAAGCGTGTAATATAATGAAACAAAAGCAAAACTCGCATGTTACAGGTCTAGTGATCACATTGAAATTGTAGTTGAGCAGAATTGATGTGATTTGTTCAAAAAAGTTCCATTGTCCACTGCTGACATCTTGAAATAAAATTTATAAATTACAATAGGTTAACAATTACTTTGAATAAAAAATTTATTTACATAGGAGTATTGTTTGATTTTATTACCAAAACTTATTTACCATTGCTAGCTGACTAACCAAGCCCTTAACCAAAATTTATACTTATCATGTCATTGCTTCCAGTGCTAATTGTTCTAGCCTTTCCTCTTCAGCAACACGAAATTGATAATTCTTTTTGTTCCTTACATCCTGTAAGCGTTCTAATGTTATTGGTTCAATTATTAGATTTTCCAGTTTTCTTGCTCTTGAGATTGCAACATATGCTAAACCGATAAATGTTTCTGAATTTCCCAAATCAACCCAAGCTATATCTAATGTGAGTCCTTGAGACTTATGGATTGTAATAGCCCAAGATAACCTAAGTGGAAACTGTTGTCCCTCATAAGCTGAACCATGAAAATCAGACATATTTGTAAGTGGAACAATAGGAACACAACAAGGCTCATTGTCAAGTATACTTGGTCCAGAATAACAATCAAATTCCACTATCACTGCAATAGGCAAATTAGGAGGCATATCCTCCTCTTCAAACACAATATCTTTTACTATACCCATGGAACCATTACATAGAACCCTACTGGTCCATAAATTTCTTGTCAACATTACTCGTGCTCCTTTAGCTAAAAATACCTTGCTTTCAAGTCCACCCATATCGTCTGAAGTTAATTTTGTTGATGCTTGGTTAATATGTCTTGCATTGATCTGTTCTACAGGGGCACCAAGACTCACAGGTGCTTCATGGTTATCTTTAGCTACTTTCTCATTTGAAAAAGATAATTTAACATAAGATTTCACATCAACATTTTTAGTGATCCTACCAGGTGCTCTAGAAAGAAACATTTGCCTATCAATCTCTGATGAATCTCCATTTCTTAATCTATAAAGTGCCGAGCAAAATCTTTCTTGAGCAACACTGTTTCACTCTTTCAAATCATGCAGGTTTCTACCTCTAATAGGAAGCCTTAAAAGAGAGTGTAATGTCTTTCCTTTAACATTAAAGGTAGCAATACCAAAGTAAGCTGTAACAATACATTTTTCTGTCAGTAAAGCTCTGATATTATTAATAAGAAAACTTTTACCACTTCCTGCTAAGCCTGTAATCATCATAAGCAACTGTTTATCAGAGCATCTATGATGATCAAATATGATGTCATAAGCTTTCCTCTGTGCTTCATTTAAAGAACTTACATTTAGCTCAAAAGAGTCTTCAATGTCAACAGAATTTAGTTTTTTCCCTGTCTAACCTTGATGGCACATTACCTATTTGTTCTTCTGTATAACTTGCTCTGCATGTGGGTTCCAATACTCAGCATTATTTTCTAACGTTATACTAGTACCAATAACACTATTACACAAATCAGCAAAATGCATCCATTCTTCACGTGGCCCTTGATCAAGTTCTTCAAACTCACAATCATCAACTCCAATCCTTTCAATAAAAAATCTCAGCATTGCTGAACTCCCTAATTCGGAACTAAAATCTGACCTATATCACTTTGGAGAAAGTCACTCCACTTTTGACAAAACATATCATCAGTTTCATCATCTAAGTTATCCCAAGCATCACTTATATTGATTTTCCATGGCTCATACTTTAATAGCTGGTATTTACAGTATACAGGATACTGTGGGCTCTTAAGATTACCATATAAGCATGGAAATTCACTCACAATTACTGGAGTTTTCCGTTTTTTTACTTCCTCCTTTTGACACAAATTGCACAAAATTGGATTTAACTATATTTTTGTTACATCCTTTTAAATTACCTCTGTTAGCATAATGATCTAACAATGAAGGTTCAGTTTCAACTTCACCATCTTTAATTGACACACAAAATACAATCATACACTTCTACCTTGTTGGAAGAGCAAGCAATAGTCCTACTGTATACAACCTAATATAAAAATCTTCTCATAGTATTTCAAAACGTGGTTGAGTGTCGTGTTGGGTGTGTCTTTCCTAAAGAACGTGCTTTTGTTAGAATATCTATCCAGGAAATTTAATGGAACAGAAGTTCATTTACTGATACTCAGACGTGACTGAATAAACTCTTTTGTTGTTTAATGAATCACAGTTCAACTCAAATGTAGACGAATCGAAACTATCCAAGGTCAACCTATAATCACTATTTACAACTTCGCAAAAAAAAAAAAAAAAAAAAGAAAAAACAAACTAACAAAGTCTAACAACATAATCCAAATTTTATTGACTTGTTCTACTCTCCTGCTTTCTACTATTTCATTTTCAATTTTCGTTCATAATCTAATCTCGTCCTTAACTGCGAAAAGCTATACTGGGACAAGTCTCCATCTAATGCAGTGTGAATCCTTTGTTCGTTCAACGGACCACCATCAATAATTGCCTTGCACTTTTTCTTCAATATCTCTATCTCTTTACGGGAAAAAAGTCTATACGAAAGAATCATTAGTCAGAATGTTGTTCATGGCACAGAACACTGCGCTGCATTACTGAAAATATGGAAATGTCAAAACAAGTAAGCGGATCACAATATCGGGGGAACAATTCATCATACTTACTAAAGTAGCTGTGCAGCTAGACACTGGTCTTGGTGATATTGGTAATTGTGAGACAATTAAAAACCATTTGAACGAACGAAATTGAGAATAAGATCATTTGAAGAATTTGGGGATACCAATACTCTTAAGCAGGTAAATAAAATGTGACTTATAAACCTCTATTCTAGGATAAGACTTACTTTGCACTTAGGAGAGTAACGCATCAAACTTCTAACTTTATCATATATCTGTTTCTCACTGGTTCCGAAAAACTTGGAGCGTTCATTCTCTCTTACATCTGCCATAGACACATGATTCCTTTCTACTTCTTCGGAAAATATTCCCTTCAGTTGAGTGATGTCACTAATGGTCCACAAATGCTTTGGGGATGAGGTAGTCAAGTCTTTGGTGACTACAAAATCAGTTGAAAGTTCGGGAACAGTCCGAAAGTATTTCCGAACGATTTCGGCACCTTTAGCTGCTGTTTGTTGCTTTCTTCTAATGAAATAATGCGACTCTGCTGTCTCCAAACTGTGTCCCATTAAGTCTGCAACTTCCTGATTAAAGCCTAGACCTTTATCTCTTATGGCTGTGCTTGTTGATTTTCTTACAATATTGCAGGTGAAGTTCTTCACAGGAGTCTTCTCAAATATTCCACCCTTGACCCAAAGTTGGTGAATACTGATTTGACCCGGATCCATAGAAGATCCAGTCCAATACAAAAACACGTTTGGACTGTTCGAGTTTATGTGAGGTCGAACTTTCGTGACGAATATGTTGAGCCAGCCATATTCCTCCTCATTTAAAGTTATCGCGGCAGGACCATATGCGTGTGAGGTCTTATGGTTTTTAACGAAAATTTCATAAACACCATCTACTTTTCTGGCGGCATGAAACTCCGAAACCAAAACGTTTGCCGATACTCCTGATCGATGACCATTAGCAAAATGGATCGCCGAAAACAAATGGTCTCTCACCTGACAATACTGTGTTTGCGTAAAATTGACATTACTCCTTTTAAGTATCGAAAATAAATCTTTCGCTTTAACAGCATGATCACTTTTTTCATATGCTTGGACTTGTTCCGGGGTGACCAACATGGAAAAATCGTCAATATCTCTCTCCCATTTCCGTTTCCGATCCATTTTTTGATAGCTTTTCTTCCATCCGTTAAGTTTTAACTTCAAATCTAGTATTTGGGCAGAAGACACATCCCTGGTCCCAACTTTTTCGGTAATGAGATATTCGCAAAAGATATCAACAGATAACAGGTACTTTTTTATGGTTCCCGGTTAACTATTGCGAAATTTGCAATATTCCATTAAATAGTTATCACGGAAATGCTTGATATCGAAAAACATTGAAAAAGGTTGGTTTTTGCTTAAAACCAAATATATGCGTTTTACATCATCACTGAGTTGAACGCAAGATACTCTGTTGCCACCATCTGAGCTTTGTAGGTATCTTACGAAGTCATTCAAAACAACTTTCACATCCCGTGGCAATTCTGCGTCTTTTAAATCCTCATTTTCCGAAAACAGATCCACATCGTCACTTTCATAATATTGGGTATCTTTCTTGTAGTTGAAGAATCTTTATTGGCTTTTGAGAATAACAATCGCGGAGAATTCGTAACTGGCTCTGATGAATTAGGTGTAGTGGGTATCTTTACTGTAGTTGAAGAATGTTTTTTGGCATTCGAGAATAACGATCGAGGAGATTTTGTAATTGTCTCTGGAAAAATGCTGGTGTTAAGCATTTGTGCTTCTTTTAGTAGTTTGTAATAGTCCGCATTCCGAGGTAGCTTATGATGTACAAGAAGATGCTTTGGCAATCTTTTCAATACCTTGTTATTAGTATTATTATTAAAACTATATTTATACAGGTTAACCCTAAACAACGTAAAAAATATACATTGCTATCACAAGGGGACCTGTGAATAAAAAACTATGTAAAAATGATAATGCGAATTGGTAAAATATAATTGAAAATATATAAAATATAATTAAAATATATAGGAATTTAATAAAATATTGTTAATGATGCAAAATTAAAAGGCTCAAAACCGAGCGAGAAGTAAAGAAGACGAATAACCGCACATGAAAGTAGTAAACTTGATAAAATAAGAATGCTACAGCAAAATTAAGGAACAGCTGAGTATAAAATGTGAAAAACTGTAAACCGAGTAAAGTAGAATAATAGGGCATATAATTAAAAAGAGCAAAGACCCTTACGGACACACTATTCAAAATGAAAATTTCTAACGTTATTTTTAAATTTTATTAAAGATATTTCATCACAAATGTAATTTGGAAGCACATTATAAATCTTTGCTCCATTGAATTTGAACATTTTACTCTGACTCAGCTTTCACCGCAGGCAACTTTAACTTCTTTTCGTTTCCTCTCATGTTATATTGGTGAGAAACTTTGGTGAACTCTGTTTTCAACTCTGAACCAAGGTTATAGAGATTTTTGAAAACTTCAATTGATCAGCTCTGAAAACGTAGTGTTTTGATCGTCATCCACGTGTTGGTGATTTTGCTATTATCAACAATCAAATTGGCACGGTCTTGTATGTACTGATATTTCCTTGCATGATGTTTAGGAATATTCAGGAACAAGTTGTTGCAGTAGAACATAATTGAACGGATCATCATCGTGTAAATTAATGCAGCCGTATCCGATGAGATATTGTGACGGATACGTTTTAGCAGTTTCGTTCTTCCAGACAATCGCTTATAAGTTGAATTATGGTGATCTACAAGATTCAACTTAGCATCAAGATCAATTCCAAGGTATTTGTAGGTATTACTTTGATTTATTTGAGTGTTTCTGATGTAGCATTTAACTTCAGGAACATTTGCAAGTTTTTTGGAAGTTCCGTACAATACAAGTTCAGTTTTGCCCTTTTTAAGGTTGATTATCAGGTTGTTACTATCTAGCCACGAGCTTAATCTACCTAAGTCTTCATTTAAATGTGTCTTAATATTTGTAACAGATTTTGCACTGGTGAAGATAACAGTATCGTCAGCGTAGAGGATGACTTTGCACTTTTAGACAGCAGAGGTTATATCATTCATTAACATTATGAAGAGAAGTGGCCCCAAAATGGAGCCTTGTGTGACCCCACATAAAATAGTGTTGAGATCAGAAGAAACACCATCGTAAATGACAAACTGTTTCCTATTAAATAAATAGCTAGCAATCCAGTCAGACTCTTTACCAGTTATCCCAACTATTTTCATTTTTGCTAAAAGTTTACCGTGGTCTACAGTGTCAAATGCTTTTCTTAAGTCCACATAAACTGCGCCAGTATATTGGCCTGTGTCCATAGCAGATCGGATATGGTCTGTTAAGTATGTAACTGCGTGGTTGGTAGATGAGTTACGGCGGAAACCAAACTGCACATTTGTTTATAACTTGTTATCTTCCAGATATTCATACAGTTGCTCGTGTACAATCTTCTCAAAGACTTTTGAGAAAACTGGAAGAACTGATATAGGTCTATAATTGTCATACGAGGATTTACTATCTCCTTTATGCAAAGGTGTAACTTTTGCAATTTTTTCTTGTTCTGGGAAAGATGAATTTTTGATAAATAAATTTATGAGATAAGTCAAATGTGGTGTTATCACTTCAGCACTGTCTTTGACGAGAAAAGTCGGAACATTGTCATAGCCTGCCGCGGTTGACGTTTGAGTTTCTTAAGTGTTTTTAGCACGTTTGATTGAGTTACTGGCTTGAAGGAAAACTGTGATCTAACGCCAGATTGGTGATGGTATCTCCAATGAAAGGTGTTTGAATGACGTGTGATACTCTGTTGTAGCTTTTTACCAATATTGGTAAAAAAATTGCAAAAATTATTAGCTATTGTTTTCCTTTCGGTAGTTTTTGAGATACCCTCCTTAAAAACAATGTTAGTGTGGGAGTTAACCTCTTTAACTGGAAACAGTTTCTTAATATTATTCCAAAATTTTTTTGGACGATCAATATTTTGTTTTACTTGTTCTTTCCAGTGGTTAGATTTGCTTTTACGTATTGCTATGTTTGTTTTGTTCCTTAGTTGTCTGTAAGACAACCAGTCAGAGTCTTTATTTGATTTTCTCTAGCTTTGGCGAGAGCGTGATTTCGGTCTCTCATGATTTTACGAATAGGGTTCGTTAAACAGGCACAGTCTCTCCCACGAACAGTTTTTTCAATCATAGGTGCGTTGTTGTTAACTGCATTGGTAAAAATCTTTTTAAATTTATCCCAAGCCGATTGAATATTTTCGGACTCATAAATTGGCTGCCAATTACTAGTACCTAATTCCTCACGAAACGTTTCAGGATTATAATTTTTAAAGTCACGTGTCTTTATTGTTTTTGGTTTGAATTTAACATGATTTTGCTTTCGAACAATTCCTACGGTATCGTGATCAGAAATAGATGAAGCGTTAACAATATGATCCTTGATATTTTTCACTTTATTTGTAGCAATTATATCAATTAAAGTTTTTGATGTACTTGTTGTGCGAGTTGCCGATTTTATAACTTGTTTCAGTCCATTCAATTTTATCAATGATTTAATATTTACATGAGACAATTATTCCAAAGCCGTTTGCAGTTGAGTCTTTCAACATTATGTCAAATTTTGTTAAAAAGTTGTCAGACTTTTGAACGGAAGAATCCGGGGGTCGATACATGACAAATATTAAGAATGCTGCTGATCTTTTTACAGGAATTTCAATTCAAATTGACTCGATTCCATCTGGTTCTAAATCTTTTCTCCTCATATATTCAACATCATTTCGAATGTAGCAACCAACACCGCCACCTCGACCAGTTTTCCCATCTTTTCGTTCAAACGTATACCCGTCAAGCACAACCTCACTGTCATGAACGGTATCATTTAGATGTGTCTCAGAAATTCCGAAAAAATGAATGTCTTTCTTTGTATCAGAAAACAAAATTTCCAGTTCGTTTAAGTTGTTAATAAGCCCGTTTACAGTTTGATGAAAAATGAAAAATCCTTTTTGCCTAGTAAAATTTGACAATCGTTGAAAAAAGCTTATATTTCCAATTTGCCAGGATTGATTTCTATATCTCCACAAACAAGCTGTATCATAAAAATCAATGAAAAATTTCTCTTTGGTACAGTATAGCCATCTTGGTAATAAATCCACAGTGAGGCAAAATAAAACGAATCTCTATGTTGTGGTTGAGTTGAGTTCAGATGTATGTCAGCAGAAGTAAGAGCAAGTGAATCAGCTTGACAAAAAGTACTTTTCTTAACATAAAATATTCCATAAAGTAAAACAACAAGTTTAAGCAACAAAAACACGTCCGTACGCACAGCCGCCATTATGATTGATTCTAATAGCCTTTGACAAAGCAAAATCCGTGCAAAGTGATAGTCTTTTTGATTTCCCTTTTTTGGTGTTTTAACCTTTGGTTGCGATTGTTTTCTGAAGGAGAAATGTCCCATAACAGCACCACAGCTTCCCTTCGTCCATTTATGTTTTAGCATCAAATGCCTTGGCAAATTTTGGACAATCTGCTTACAGACAGACACAAGACACTGTTTGCTATGACGGGAAGATCTAAAATGTTGGATAAACAAATGAAAATACACAAAATAGGTTTACACAGATAATAATCTCCACATTGAAAACTTACGGCTTTCCCTTAACGTATTGCTCTTTATGAATGGTCATGATCCTTATTAACTACCATAAAACCTCATTGTTCCTTTCCGCTTCATCTACCATACCAACCTCAACGTTCCGTTCCACGTTACCTACCAGTTCATCATTCTGTTCCGCGCCAACTGCCTTAACAACCTCATTGTTCCGTTCCACGTCATTTACTATAGCAACCTCAACGTTCCGTGCCGCGTTATCTACTATAGGAAGTTCATCGCTTTGTTCCACACCAACTACCATAGCAACCTCAACGTTCCGTTCCGCGTTATCTGCCATAAATTGTTCTTTCTCTCCATCTTTCCATTCAACGTCTTTAATATTTAATATTTCCTTTAGTTCTGCTTCAAATGCTTCTTCAGATGCAACTATTAATAATGTAAGACTGAAATTCGCTTGGGCAATCTACCAATCGGGAATACTGAAAGTGAAAGCTTTACCTTCTTCGTCTTCACTATCAGGTTTTTGCCATATCTGCTGTAAGTATCTGCTGGCCTGTAACAAAAAGTAACAAAAAGTATTAATAATTTTTAATAATAATGGGTTTCAAAAGAATTGCAAATACGCCAAATGGTACCTCGGAATGGCTAACATTGGCATATAAGCAATACAATAACACCATATTTTCCGGAAATATTACTTTGAAAACGTAGTCAAAATACTAAAGAGAAACAGTTCAACGTAGACAAAACATCAATTTGCTTCCGAGGAATACCTTATCTTCTAAATGTAAAAAAAGAGTCCGTCCCACCAAACGATAAAAAGAAGTCCAATACTACAAGAGCTGTTTCGATCGCAAAACACAAAGCAAATTATTGAAACTTCAGTAAGTAAAAATAAACTATTCTACCTTCCTGTGCTCAGCGGGATCAAAAATTTCCAGGATTTTATCCATGATTGTACTTTCCCGTTCTTCTGTAAAAGGGGAGCATTCGTCAACAACTCTTAACCTCCCTACGCCGAATTAACCTGCAATTTAGACAAAACACATTATTACTATATAGTGAAGATTTAAGTGAGTTACCTTTCTGTTGACCACCTGCCTTGTATTGCTGATGTCGTTCACAATACGTCTAATAAAGAAAATGATATAAATAGTTTTTAGGAACTAAGGTTAACAATCTGGAATTGAAGTTACTCAATGCTGGACTATACCTTCCCAGTAAATATAGATAAAATTTGACTGTTTAGATTACCCATCATTTCTTTGATGGTCTCAATGGAAACATCTTGCACATTTCAGAAAATGCATAAAGTTTTTACTTTATTGGGGTCTCAAAAGATATAGTTAATAAACAAGCACGAGAACACATCCAATATTTACTTGTAATTTTTCCAGCTAGGGGAAGCAACATTATCTTCAGCCTATAACATAACCTTTTTAATGTAAAAAATATGCAGGGCAGGCAAAAAGTATGACATTTAAGAAGTTTAAGACTAAATTAGGACTAAAATAACATTAATCTCACCATGGTAGCATATAGCATCGCAAAACTAAAAGGGAAAGGACATGGTAACAGTAGCTTTAGTGACTATAGATTTCGACATGAAAGGAAATGTTTAATACTTCAGATAATTCCATATTTCAAAGTCCATATTTTGACCTGAGGTCATCGATGACTTGAATAATTCAGTGGATTGGTTGCATAGTTTCTATGCTCAGTTCCAGTCAAATGCTAAAACAAAAAAACTAATTCAAGGCAAGAGACTGTGGTAAGAACTTTTTTCGATAAGTAGTTTTCGAAGAATAGGAACTGAAATGAGTAATGTTTGGTAGAATATAATTTAGTACATTTGCAGTCATGTTCAAAACTGTAATGGGCAAGCCTTTCATAACAAATACCTCATTTAAGTCTTCAAACATTGTGTCACAGCATCCACAGTAGCCATAGTCATTTCGAATTATTCTTTCGGGATACTGAAACTCCCCAGAACTGGTTGAAATTAAAGGAAATTTTCCCTCATAGAAAAGTGGACAACTTAAACTGAATGAATAAATTTAAATGTTTATCTGAAATACATCATAATTTAAATATAAATAAACAGCTAACCATTCTTTGTCTTCAATTTTGAAGAATGGCTCTTTCAATGCTGTAACTTTAGCAACGTAAATAAAAGCGCGTTTGGCTTTTATTTACGTTGGGGTGTGGATATCATGAACAGTTACAGCGGTTTTAATCCTTTTGTTGTTTACCTGTACGCACAATTTATTTTTACTACTGCATATATCGTATCGTGAAAGATTTATTATGAATAATTTGATGTGTTTCAGATCTTCTGATTAAAAAGTTTTTCTGTTCATAACTCCAGTGCTGAACTAAATATGCTTTAGCCGGAATACCTAGAGATTTTTAATTAAAAGAGTTAAGAGTTGTTCTGTATTGACGTTAGATATTTTTAATCATGGGGCACGTGCGTTCAAAACATGCATTCCGTGGAATTTTATTATGCGCATGCTTGGATTTTCAAATTCGAATATTATGATTTTACAGTGCTGGTACTTAGCTACCAGTACACAATACTGGCAAAACAACCTCCAAAATTACAAAATTAGGCCTAAGTTCATAATCAGCTTTTGACAATCGAACATCATGGAACAAAGCAACATTCTAATACAATTTATTCGATTTCAAAAAGCTTGTTTCACTAAGATTTTGATGAACAAAGTTCTCTGGTAAAAACGTAGAAGTGCCACAACAAAAACACTAAAATTCACGTATCAAAAAAGTTTTCCAGCTTAAACAGTTTATATCGTCAGAAAGGGTATGTATTAAAGTATTGATTCTCAAAGTTTCATGCTGGTAACACATCTGAAACAGAAAATATTTACAGTCAAAGTTGGCCCATTTTTAGGAAATGGCACAAGCATCCCTTGAAATGCACATGACATACTTGACAAAGCTTTGCCGTATTTGTGGTGGCTACTTAAGCAAAAAAACTTTCGTAGTGGAGAAATTGAAGCCACGAATTGAAAAAGCTTTTTACATTAGTTGTGTGGAAGACGTTTCAGATATCCACCCTGACAAAATTTGTCACAACTGTTATTCGAAGATAGTAAATATCGAGAAACTTGGCACCTCTTTTAACCCTTCCTTACCTTTTGTATGGACGCAGCATATCTCACAATCCTGCAAAGTATGTGAACACATTCTGACCAAACGTAGTGGGGGAAGGCGCAATAAAAAGGGAAGCCAGCATATCGTTCGGAATGTTCCATGCTGGACAAGACATTCGATTATTGAGTTGCAAAAGCTTAATACTCCGAACACAATCAAATTAAATATCTCGAACATAGACACTGACAAAAACCCACATTTACATTTATGCATTTGCAAACTTTGTCACGATATATTTTCCAATCTCTTCAAAATTAACAGTTGCGAACATACATTCTGCTTGAAATGTATTTGTCCAAAAATTGAGGGGCGAAGAAAAGATGACGTCGGATGCCCTACATGCGACAAAAATATTGATAAGATCACCCCAGACGAGACAGTCCTTGAATTAATAAAATGTGTCAACATCAATTGTTCTCGTGGTTGTGGCTTATCGTTTAAGCAGGACAAATTATCACAATACGAGTCGTGTTGTCAAGGTCCTCCTCCTACTACTGCTGCTGTTACTCCTAACTACACGATAAGTGATGTCTTTAAAATTGATGAAAATACAGACATTCCCCGACCTATTGAAGACGCAGCACTACACGTCATTAAACATAAAATGGTAAAAGAACAATCGACTGTTGTTTCATTCAAGTCAGGGGGTCCTAGGGTAAGAAGATTTAGACATTTCTTATATTTTAATTAACAGCAAATGTTAGGGTTAGGGTTAGGGGTTAGGGTTAGAGGCAAATACAGAACATATACTTGAAGTTATTTAAGAAAGAAAAATTTGTAAGGGTTAGGGTTAGGGTTAGGGTTAGGGTTAGGGTTAGGGTTAGGGTTAGGGTTAGGGTTAGGGTTAGGGTTAGGGTTAGGGTTAGGGTTAGGGTTAGGGTTAGGGTTAGGGTTAGGGTTAGGGTTAGGGTTAGGGTTAGGGTTAGGGTTAGGGTTAGGGTTAGGGTTGGGTTAGGGTTAGGGTTAGGGTTAGGGTTAGGGTTAGGGTTAGGGTTAGGTTAGGGTTAGGGTTAGGGTTAGGGTTAGGGTTAGGGTTAGGGTTAGGGTTAGGGTTAGGGTTAGGGTTAGGGTTAGGGTTAGGGTTAGGGTTAGGGTTAGGGTTAGGGTTAGGGTTAGGGTTAGGGTTAGGGTTAGGGTTAGGGTTAGGGTTAGGGTTAGGGTTAGGGTTAGGGTTAGGGTTAGGGTTAGGGTTAGGGTTAGGGTTAGGGTTAGGGTTAGGGTTAGGGTTAGGGTTAGGGTTAGGGTTAGGGTTAGGGTTAGGGTTGGGTTAGGGTTAGGGTTAGGGTTAGGGTTAGGGTTAGGGTTAGGGTTAGGGTTAGGGTTAGGGTTAGGGTTAGGGTTAGGGTTAGGGTTAGGGTTAGGGTTAGGGTTAGGGTTAGGGTTAGGGTTAGGGTTAGGGTTAGGGTTAGGGTTAGGGTTAGGGTTAGGGTTAGGGTTAGGGTTAGGGTTAGGGTTAGGGTTAGGGTTAGGGTTAGGGTTAGGGTTAGGGTTAGGGTTAGGGTTAGGGTTAGGGTTAGGGTTAGGGTTAGGGTTAGGGTTAGGGTTAGGGTTAGGGTTAGGGTTAGGGTTAGGGTTAGGGTTAGGGTTAGGGTTAGGGTTAGGGTTAGGGTTAGGGTTAGGGTTAGGGTTAGGGTTAGGGTTAGGGTTAGGGTTAGGGTTAGGGTTAGGGTTAGGGTTAGGGTTAGGGTTAGGGTTAGGGTTAGGGTTAGGGTTAGGGTTAGGGTTAGGGTTAGGGTTAGGGTTAGGGTTAGGGTTAGGGTTAGGGTTAGGGTTAGGGTTAGGGTTAGGGTTAGGGTTAGGGTTAGGGTTAGGGTTAGGGTTAGGGTTAGGGTTAGGGTTAGGGTTAGGGTTAGGGTTAGGGTTAGGGTTAGGGTTAGGGTTAGGGTTAGGGTTAGGGTTAGGGTTAGGGTTAGGGTTAGGGTTAGGGTTAGGGTTAGGGTTAGGGTTAGGGTTAGGGTTAGGGTTAGGGTTAGGGTTAGGGTTAGGGTTAGGGTTAGGGTTAGGGTTAGGGTTAGGGTTAGGGTTAGGGTTAGGGTTAGGGTTAGGGTTAGGGTTAGGGTTAGGGTTAGGGTTAGGGTTAGGGTTAGGGTTAGGGTTAGGGTTAGGGTTAGGGTTAGGGTTAGGGTTAGGGTTAGGGTTAGGGTTAGGGTTAGGGTTAGGGTTAGGGTTAGGGTTAGGGTTAGGGTTAGGGTTAGGGTTAGGGTTAGGGTTAGGGTTAGGGTTAGGGTTAGGGTTAGGGTTAGGGTTAGGGTTAGGGTTAGGGTTAGGGTTAGGGTTAGGGTTAGGGTTAGGGTTAGGGTTAGGGTTAGGGTTAGGGTTAGGGTTAGGGTTAGGGTTAGGGTTAGGGTTAGGGTTAGGGTTAGGGTTAGGGTTAGGGTTAGGGTTAGGGTTAGGGTTAGGGTTAGGGTTAGGGTTAGGGTTAGGGTTAGGGTTAGGGTTAGGGTTAGGGTTAGGGTTAGGGTTAGGGTTAGGGTTAGGGTTAGGGTTAGGGTTAGGGTTAGGGTTAGGGTTAGGGTTAGGGTTAGGGTTAGGGTTAGGGTTAGGGTTAGGGTTAGGGTTAGGGTTAGGGTTAGGGTTAGGGTTAGGGTTAGGGTTAGGGTTAGGGTTAGGGTTAGGGTTAGGGTTAGGGTTAGGGTTAGGGTTAGGGTTAGGGTTAGGGTTAGGGTTAGGGTTAGGGTTAGGGTTAGGGTTAGGGTTAGGGTTAGGGTTAGGGTTAGGGTTAGGGTTAGGGTTAGGGTTAGGGTTAGGGTTAGGGTTAGGGTTAGGGTTAGGGTTAGGGTTAGGGTTAGGGTTAGGGTTAGGGTTAGGGTTAGGGTTAGGGTTAGGGTTAGGGTTAGGGTTAGGGTTAGGGTTAGGGTTAGGGTTAGGGTTAGGGTTAGGGTTAGGGTTAGGGTTAGGGTTAGGGTTAGGGTTAGGGTTAGGGTTAGGGTTAGGGTTAGGGTTAGGGTTAGGGTTAGGGTTAGGGTTAGGGTTAGGGTTAGGGTTAGGGTTAGGGTTAGGGTTAGGGTTAGGGTTAGGGTTAGGGTTAGGGTTAGGGTTAGGGTTAGGGTAAGGGTTAGGGTTAGGGTTAGGGTTAGGGTTAGGGTTAGGGTTAGGGTTAGGGTTAGGGTTAGGGTTAGGGTTAGGGTTAGGGTTAGGGTTAGGGTTAGGGTTAGGGTTAGGGTTAGGGTTAGGGTTAGGGTTAGGGTTAGGGTTAGGGTTAGGGTTAGGGTTAGGGTTAGGGTTAGGGTTAGGGTTAGGGTTAGGGTTAGGGTTAGGGTTAGGGTTAGGGTTAGGGTTAGGGTTAGGGTTAGGGTTAGGGTTAGGGTTAGGGTTAGGGTTAGGGTTAGGGTTAGGGTTAGGGTTAGGGTTAGGGTTAGGGTTAGGGTTAGGGTTAGGGTTAGGGTTAGGGTTAGGGTTAGGGTTAGGGTTAGGGTTAGGGTTAGGGTTAGGGTTAGGGTTAGGGTTAGGGTTAGGGTTAGGGTTAGGGTTAGGGTTAGGGTTAGGGTTAGGGTTAGGGTTAGGGTTAGGGTTAGGGTTAGGGTTAGGGTTAGGGTTAGGGTTAGGGTTAGGGTTAGGGTTAGGGTTAGGGTTAGGGTTAGGGTTAGGGTTAGGGTTAGGGTTAGGGTTAGGGTTAGGGTTAGGGTTAGGGTTAGGGTTAGGGTTAGGGTTAGGGTTAGGGTTAGGGTTAGGGTTAGGGTTAGGGTTAGGGTTAGGGTTAGGGTTAGGGTTAGGGTTAGGGTTAGGGTTAGGGTTAGGGTTAGGGTTAGGGTTAGGGTTAGGGTTAGGGTTAGGGTTAGGGTTAGGGTTAGGGTTAGGGTTAGGGTTAGGGTTAGGGTTAGGGTTAGGGTTAGGGTTAGGGTTAGGGTTAGGGTTAGGGTTAGGGTTAGGGTTAGGGTTAGGGTTAGGGTTAGGGTTAGGGTTAGGGTTAGGGTTAGGGTTAGGGTTAGGGTTAGGGTTAGGGTTAGGGTTAGGGTTAGGGTTAGGGTTAGGGTTAGGGTTAGGGTTAGGGTTAGGGTTAGGGTTAGGGTTAGGGTTAGGGTTAGGGTTAGGGTTAGGGTTAGGGTTAGGGTTAGGGTTAGGGTTAGGGTTAGGGTTAGGGTTAGGGTTAGGGTTAGGGTTAGGGTTAGGGTTAGGGTTAGGGTTAGGGTTAGGGT